>JAWPHD010000910.1:0-379496 GCA_037043455.1 Cyrtodaria siliqua
TCACACAGAAACGAGATCAAACATAAATTCAGAAAATAACCTAATTAGCCTTTGTAATCATCCCCCATTAGGAGATATCAAATATAAGTACCAATTAATAAGTTACCTTTACCAATTATCACCTTCGAATGATTGATGTGGAAAACATCGATGATTGGGAGCGTTATATTGAAAGGTTGAATTATTCATTAATATTCATAATTTTTTTTTTATATGAAGATGTGATTGGTCAATACTGTTCAAGTGCTCTCATTAATATTGATGAAGTTATATTTATACGTAGTGATTGGATAACATAATAATTTGTTTATATCACGTGATGGCAACGGTAATATATTTACTCGCTATCTATTTTTAACATATATATATATATATGAAATAATACAAGATACCTAAAATTTAAAGCATTCATTTTAATACAAGTACATGTACATGTATTTCTCTTAATATTTCAAAAAAATCGAACAATGTTAGACCCTATTTTAAGAGACCATCTGTATGAAGAGACCACTTTTGGTTTTTCCCCTGAGCGGTCTCTTAATTCAGGTTTGACTATATATTTAAATAAAAGATTCTAACATTTTGAGCTTTCAATTTTTCTTTGTTTTTCTGCTATAGGTTTAAAAAATTACTGCATGTCATTGTTAGTTTAAACTTATTTATTAGTCCCCCACCGGTCCCGGTGGGGACTATAGGTTTGCACCCTGTCCGTCCGTCCGTTCTTTCGTATTGCTTGTCCGGGCCATATTTTCAATACTATAAGACTTTGCGATATCAAACTTGGTATGTGGATACATTTTGGGATAGCGGTGTGTCGCGTACCAAAATAAGGTCACTGTGACCTCTGTCATAGAAAATGCTTGTCTGGACCATATTTTCAATACTATAACACTAAGAGATACCAAACTTGGTATGTGAATACATCTTCGGATAGCGATTAGTCGCGTACCAATATAAGGTCATTGTGACCTGTGACCTCTGTCATAGAAAATGCTTGTCCAGACCGTATTTTCAATACTATAACACTCAGAGACACCAAACTTGGTATGTGAATACATCTTGGGATAGCGGTGTGTCACGTACCAAAATAAGGTCACTATGACCTTGACCTTGATCTTTGACCTCCATCATAGAAAATGTCTGGAAAATGTTTGTCTGTGCCGGTTTGGGACTATGGATTGCCCTGCAATTCTTGATGCTCTTGTTTTACATTGATTGTAACGAAAGCGCTCTGAACTTATTTTAATCACTCTCGATGTTATCATGGGAAGAACCAGTACTAAGCAAATGCAGATAAAGTGTCTTGCTCAGGGACACAACACATATGGTTATGGCGGGGATCGAACCCACGACTTTTGGATCATGGGTCCAAGACTCTACCACTAGGCCACAGCGCTCCCTGTCATTGTTGCAATGTAATCAATAATATAGTATAAGTGTAAAAGCAATTTCCTTTGACCTATTCAAAGAAGTATTAGCAGTGACGCAGATTAATTGGAAAACAAACGCTGTTATCTGGAATGAACCTATACAGAGAATAAACATGATATCATATTTTTCCTTCTTTCAGAACGTGTACAGAGAAAGAAATACAGGTTGCAGTTCTTCTTTGTTGGAGATTACATGTGTAAGTTATTCATAAATTTTTACTTTGTGTTTAGCTCTACTGATCAAAGATCAGCAGAGTTTATGCCATGGTGTGTCGTCCGTCTGTTGTCCGTCCGTAATTTGTTTTTTAGCGACTACTCGTCTGAAACTACTGGATGGATTTTCATGAAATTTTACAGGAATGTTGGCCATGGTGTGTAGTTGATCCTAGCAAAAATTCACGTTGATGTGAAATCCTAGATGGCCACCAAAGCTAGAAATAGATTTTTAAAAAACAAGTTTGTAGCGATTACTTATGGAAAACTATGAGTGATATTTTTCTAAAATGATCACGATGACATGTTGTTGGTCCTTGTCGAAAATCGATTTTGATTCATCATTAAACACATGGCTACCAGCGGACATCTTTATTTACATATAGAGTTTATATATGGTAAAAACTTGTAGAGACAACTCCTCTGAAACTTCTTGAAGGAATTTTATGAAACTTAACAGAAATGTTGCTTTTGATGTCTATTTCATCCTTGCAAAATTTCAGGTTGGTCAGAAATTCAAGATGGCCGCCATGTCTAAAAATATTAAAAAAACAAATTTGTAGTGAGGGCTGTTCCATTAAAACATACATGGGACCCCAGGAAGGCATTTTTGAAATTGAACACCCACCCATAGAAGCAAAATTGAGTTTAAAGAACCAATTTTTGGAAAATCGGGTTCATTACATTGCCTTCCTGGGGTCCTGGGCATGTTTTAATGGAATAGCCCAGACTACTTCTTCAAAACTATAAGTATTATTGATATGGAACTTATTCTAAAATGAACAGCATCACATGATGTTGGTCCTTGTTGAAAATTAATTTTGATTCGACATTAAACATGGCAGCCAGCAGCCATCTTTGTTTACATGTACTACTTAAAATTTGTTAAGGATCACTTTTATTCTTCCATATAATTTTATTAGAAATTAATTCTCAATAACGATAGTAATTTCATTGATACTTCAACAATTCCACAATTTGAATCAAGTCATGAGATCACATGACAATACACTGCCCTATATAATGTCATATTAAATAGAAATAATGCTATTTATTTCAGCAAGACAGCTAAAAAGTGATCCTTAGCAAATTTTGAATAGTATAGTAAAAAACTTGTAGTGACTACTGCTCTGAAACTACTTGATAGCTTTTTATAAAACTTCACAGGAATGCTAATGTAGCTATCAAAACCTATCAATACAGCTTCAAGGTCATCAACCTCATGTTATATTTGTGTGTTTTCTGTCTGTACGTTAACCAGTGAATAGGATTGCCAATAAGCTGTATGGGCCCCACATGCTAGTTACAATGGGCCTTTTGCAGTTCTAATGGGCCATGTTTAAATATATATCTGCCATTTAAAAAGAAATAAAACACATGTTTATATAGTGTTAAATCATCCTTAATGTCAACATTGTCGTAACACTTGTGTCGCCTGCATAGCATGGCAGACACTTACGGATCACTTTGTCCATCGTCGTCCGTCATTCTTTAACCTAAAACCTAACCTTTTACACATGTGTTTTGATTATGAAATTGAATCGAAATCTGCAGCTAAGATCTATTTTTAACTTTGTATGGTTTCCGTGTTTGTAATACAATCGTAAATACACATATTGGAAAGTGGACATAAACATGATTGCCAGCGGCCGTCTTTGTTTACATAGAGTTCAATAGTAAACACTGAACACACGCCATCAATATTATACAATTATGGACTTTTCAGCTGTTATACATGATGTGATATGCACCAAAAAAATCATTATTGACCGAGGCGATAGCCGAGGTCAATAATGATTTTTTGGTACATATCAACATCATGTATAACAGCTGAAAAGTCCATAACTGTTTTATTATATAACCCTCAATTTACAATTATATAAAACAGGTCAATATCAAAAAAACAATTATATAAAACAGGTCAATATCAAAAAAACAGGTCAATATCAAAAAAACAGGTCAATATCGCTAGATATTTTTTCTAAAAAATTACTTTTTAGCCAATGAAAACGCGTCTATTTATAGGTTATATAATAATATACAATTATGGACTTTTCAGCTGTTATACATGATGTGATATGCACCAAAAAAATCATTATTGACCGAGGCGATAGCCGAGGTCAATAATGATTTTTTGGTACATATCAACATCATGTATAACAGCTGAAAAGTCCATAACTGTTTTATTATATAACCCTCAATTTACAATTATATAAAACAGGTCAATATCAAAAAAACAATTATATAAAACAGGTCAATATCAAAAAAACAGGTCAATATCAAAAAAACAGGTCAATATCGCTAGATATTTTTTCTAAAAAATTACTTTTTAGCCAATGAAAACGCGTCTATTTATAGGTTATATAATAACACTGATTATTTAATGCAGTTGCTCATGGCAACAGACCGATTCTACACACACACTGTGTAAAATGATAATCACACGCTAAAAGGATGCTATAGTTGTCACTTTGGCATAGGTAAACATCAAAAGGAAATATGTCAGCATATCAAAGTTTGTATTTGGCTGTCAACTCGCGACAGAAAGCGTAAAGTTAAAGAGCGACTCAGTTTATTACGCATATACGACCAATTCCAGTTTGATATAAACTTATTTTAGGCAATCACAAGATTGTTAAAACAAAGCAATAAGTAAATATTCGAGATTTTCTATACAATACTCACATTTATACACATTCTGATTTATTAGAGTAAATATTGTTGTAACATTATGATTAGGCCATAATAAATTAATTGCTAGATTATCATCCCCGTCCGCCCCTGTTTTTTTATGCCGCCCCAGCAATTTTTATTTCTTACAAAAAAAAATCAAAAAAAATCTTAACATCTGAAAAGTATATGTGCCTGAAAGTATAAAACACTATTACAAATGTGTTTTCTATCTTGAAAGTGCCTAGTAGTAAGTGTTCTATTTTGCCTTGTGCCGAGGCAATATTCCATTTGTAGTATAAAGTAAAACTTAAAATTTCACCCCCCACTATTTTAAAATAAATTTGGATGATAAACTAGCAATTAATTTATTATGGCCTTAGTGTAATATATTTCGTACAGTTTATCCATTCTGTAAGTGGTGCGCTTGTAATTTTTAGCTCTACTGCAGAGCTATTGGGATGACGTGTAGTCCATCGCCCGTCTGTGAGTTACTGCACTTGAATTAGCGAAACATGCTATATTTTGCCTTGTGAACACTCAAATGCCATTGTCTGCCTGGTGAACGCTCGAGGACCTTCATTTATTATTTGATCTTTACCAAACTTGCACATATTGTTAATATCAATATTAATAAAAAGCTCAAACAAAAAGTTAATAAACCAGCCAGATCTGATCAGTAACACCGGAGTTATGGCCTCTAAATGGGTACGACTTAGGGACCTGAAGTTGCAGTAATGTACTGTTTCAGACTTTTTGCTCTACATGGGAACAACTAGGGGAACTTGCAGTTAGTAATTTGTTTGACTCGACTGCCAGTTTGCTCAGGGTTTTGTCATGTTTGCCACAATTTACCCCCCATCCCCAACCACAGACTCCATATAGCCAGTAGAGCGATAATGGCTTTTGGGCCTCTTGTTGTTGAATGATTTTTGATACAGTGCCACCTATACACAAAGTTTGTCATTTTAACAGTTTAAAAATCAGTCTCCATAAAAAAATAGAAGTTTTTTTTTACATATTTGCCTACTGTCTCTAATTATTTCACCAATGTAAAAATTGTAATTTTTTCCAGATTGTTTATATCAATGAAAGGTTGGACAAGCTCGAAAACCAGCCAGATAGATCAGTAACACCAGACTTAGGCACCTCAAGCTTTATTTAGCCTATTCTTCATCAAGATGTCAGCCAACATTCTGTTTTATTTCATCGTGAACCTTTATTGTTCATATAGTATTTAAAATACTTCCATTGTTATTGTACAGGTGTTTGTAAGGAACTACATGTATATGATACTGTAAACAAAATACAACCTACTCTGCTATCTGCTATCGATATTATCCGAACATCATAATGTCTGATATTGCTTTGAAATTAAAGTCTGCTTTTCAAGCTGGTGATATGTGTGATGTAACTTTAGAATTGGAATCTAAAAATTGTATTAAATGCCACTCTATTATATTGCGTTTAAACGCATCATTTTTTCGGAGGAGGCTGGATGCATTATGGCAAAAGGCTGACTCACCTCAATTAATTGATTGTAGCATGTTTCCTGATGAAACTGTTGCATCGATGATTCACTTCATGTATGGAACTGATTTTCCTGTTAATATTGAAAATGTTGAGAAGACACTTCAGTGCTGTGATTATTTTTTGTTTGACGAATTGAAAAATGTGTGTGTTGCATTTTTGATTGAAAGTATATGTAGTAAAACAATTTTTTTATACTGCAAACTGCCTTTACTTATTTACTTGGTGCTGTCAGTGATCACTGTTTACTGTTTATTGACAGCAACATAGATGTTATTTTGTGTGACCATAAACATTTTTACTCTCTTCGGATGAATTTAGTCATTGGAATTATTTCACGTGACACTTTGTCTGTTCAAGAGGAATTTCTCTTTGATCATCTACTGGACTGGGTTGATGCCCAAGATTCAGACCCAGCAGTTTTATGGGAGAAATTGTATCCCCATATCTGTTTTTTAAATATGAGTGTTGAATACTTTGTAAGTAAATGTATTTCCCAGAACGTTGTTCCGAGTGATTTATGCAATAAGATTTTACTGTATCTGTCTTGCGAAGATAATGTAGAATTTCCAGATATACCATTTAAACGTGACAGATCTGTAACTGATATTAATGGAATTGTACAGGTTAGACGTTTCTTTAAAATATCGAGTGAGCCATCTTGGCAGAATGATGCAATGAATGGCGACCGGATTATTATGTCTTCTTCTGATGATATAAAATTAAAAGCAGTGTCTTTATTTGGTAAATCTGGAAGTACTTTTATTTTTACCCTATCTTTACATCAGACAGCTGATGGCAGTTTGCTTCAAAGGTGTAAGACTAGGCTTGATTTTACAGCTGATGTTGGTACCTTAGCCTTTAAAGAAGCAGTCACTTTAAAAGCGGGAATTAAATACACATTAGTTTGTATAAAGGGAGATGGGTTTACATTTTTTGGGGTGAATGGCTGTCATCAAACGTCGTTAGGAAACGTCATACTTGTGTTACAATAACTTATGAAAATCCTGTCATAGGTAAAACAACAGTGTCTGAAGGACAATTTGAGGGATTTTTCTTTCTGTAATTTTCTACATGAAGCAAACTACCATCAGCTGTCAAAATGTTCTTCAGTTGATGTTACATTTACATAATTAAATCAGAATGATCGTTAGTTAATGGTGTGACTTGGTTATGTATTTTTAGGTTAATAAAGATTTTTTGTACTTTTTTTTCAACAATAACTCAGAAGTTATTTTCAGATATGACTATGCATTAATTGCCATCTATTTTTAGCTTGACTATTTAAAAAATAAGATAGCTTATGTAATCACGTCGGCGTCCCACATAAAGGATTACGTGTAAGCTGTGTTTACAAGTCTACGTCTCTTACATTTCTTATCCTAGCACAACCAAAATTGGCCATGGGTTTCCTTATTGCTACATTGCCTTTAACTTATTTACAATTAGTACACAAGCTCTTAAAAATGGTACTTATTACATAACAAAATGGAAATTAATTCACTTTAAGGAAAGGTATTTTATGGAGCAATAATTATTCCATTAGCTGGTCATCTTTTCTGTTGAAAGGATTTATTGCCGGGGTTTAATTGCTAAGCAACTGCTTCTAATTATGAAGAAATCCTCTTTTAAGAAATGAACAACAACAAGAGTAATGAACTCTTACTGTAGTTATTTTAAAAATAATGAGTATCAAGCTACTGATCATGGGGTCTTGTTCATTGCTCATTGAATCTAAAATTGAAACACAGTGAGATTGTTTGGACTGGTGCGTCTTTTAGATCACCTTTAGTTTATATAAAAGTTGTACTTGACCTTAACGAATCAATATATACCACTCGTTTTTATTATGGCGTACACGTAGCATGGCAGACACTTAGGGATCACTTTGTCCATCGTCGTTCCTCACACTTTAACCTGTAACCTAAACTTGTACATAGCATGGACATTATTTGACCTTTGTTCATGAAACTTCACACATCTTTATCTTAACCCAAGTAATTTTGTTGCACATGTCCAATTAGTTAACTTTCATTTCGGCCGAGTTACGCCACGTTTCATAAAACTTTAACCTACAACCTAACCAAGCTCATAACTGGACATAACTTGAAAAGTATGTGACCTATGTTCATTTTGTCGGTTTTTTATCATGCTCATTCAAGGTTTTCATGACACCGCATATGCAAATGAGGAAAGGTGGCTCCATCGTAAATTGAGTGTCTACAATAGAATTTGCTGCAGTACTGCAGGTTAGAAGGTTCTAGGCCCATTCTCCATATTTATCTAGATGTAAATGGAGGATGAGTCTCTGTTTGGTGCCATATAACCTTTCTTGTGTTGGCCCTAAAACCCCAATTGCCCTGACTCATTTTGGCAGAGTAAGCCCTTTTCATAAAACTTTAACCTGCAATCTGATATTGCTCATTACTTGGCAAAATATTTTTTGACATGTTCATGAAACTTTATACTATATATCCCTATCAATTATCCAATGCAGATTTATGCCCGTCTTCAAACTTTATAGTTAGATTGTACTTGCTGAAATAATTCCACACAAGTGTTCTGTGGAACCCCTTTCTAGTAATAGCTGTACTGGCCAAGAATGTTCACAACAGGATATGCAGCAACTGCAGTTCTGCATGTAAGAATGTTCTAGGCCCATACTGCATATTTTTTATCTAGATTTAAATGGATGAGTGATCCTTGAATGTTCGTTCCTGTTGTATAACCTTTGGTGGCTGTAAAACACCATTTTAACTGAAATAGCCGAGTTTCTGCCATTAATTGGCAAACATGCTCGATTTTGCCTTGTGAGCACTGTAGCCCCTCAATTCTGTATTTGCTCATCACAAAATGTACACAGTATTTATACATCAATAAGTTTTCAGATGAGTTCTTGAACCAGGCATATTAGACTGCTATTGTGTTATCTGCCCTTAAGTAACCAATGTTCCAAATTTTGCATTGTTGCTACGCTAACACCTCCATTTTTCATCTTAACCAATGTTATGTAGTAGTTATATACCGTTAAGATCTCGAATGAGTTCTTGAACCAGCCATACTTGATTAGAAATAACTGAGTTAACTGCCCTTCAGTTGGCAACAATTATTAATTTTGCTTTGTGGCCACTCTAGTGCATTTGAAACTAATACAAAGTAATTATGTATTGAAAGGATCTCGGACAGTTATTGAACCAGCTCTTCTAGATCACTAGTGAATTACAGATGCAAATGAGGAATAAATCACTGTGTGTGTGTACAATAGAACATTAAGTCCCAATTGTTTGCACGGTATATCGTACAATACGTTCAGACACCTTAAATATTTATCCATTATTTGAAATGGTACTTTATAAAATGCATGTTAGAAACGTTACATTTGTATGGAAAGCCGCAGGGGACCCTGCGATTCTAATTATTTTTTACTATATGTTTAACTGAATTATTATAATCAACGCTTCTACGATTTCGGTAGGTTATAATTATATAATTGACAACATTGAAGTGAAACTATTATGTCGTAGGTGTGTTACGTGATAACTCATTGGATAAAAAGATAGGATAGTCGGCAGAGCCTCGTATCCTATCACGTTATCCATCTTGTGTCTTAAAATCAGTAATACACCGTCACGAATGTAAGATCCGCTTTATTTTAATGATTTTGTAATATATTTCAAGGCTTGTAAAGGTGTTAGTTGTAATAACGATACTGTATGTAGTATTATGTATGCAGACAACATTGTTTTGTTAGCTGAATGGAACAAGATTTATACATTTTGTTAGATGATCTTAATGAATCAATGACTTGTGCTTTAGAAATGACATGGTTGCAAACAAAGATAAAGTAATGTTATTCATTTTCGTAAACCTTCAATATCTCAATACAAGTTTATATTTTATGGTTGGGATAGTAGATAGGAATACGTATCTATAATTATTTTTATCAGAACGTTTAGTTGATATTACATGTACATCCAAATTTGTGGCGCAAAGTGCTAGTTCAGATCTTGGTCTATTAAAAGCGCTGGTGGTGTCCTGTTTGATGTATAGTATACAACCATCTACTTCTGTTGAGATCAATGGTTAAAACTATTCATCCAAGGGAGTGACTATTGACCCGAAGCAGTAAACTATTGACCGAGACAAACTGCTGAGGGTTAATAGTCATTCCCGAGGATGAATAGTTTTTAACTATTTACTGAAACAGAAGTAGATAGTTGTTTTATTATATTGAATCGTATAGACTCCATTTCTTTGGTTACTTTTTGCTTACTTGTTTACATGCATGACATCACGTCATGGGAAAGCGTAACATCATTCTCAGACTACTGACCTGCAAAAAAAAGACTATTGACTGCAAAATCAGATTGAACCGAATAGGAAACATTTTAAAGGCAATAGTTCATACTAATGACTTTCACGTGACTGCCTTTTAGCCAATGAAAACTATGTATTTTAAATGATATATAAGAATACAATCTATATGAATCTTTTGTTTCTCAAGTAAGAATGCTGCTTGTATATAGGGATTAGTTCGTGTATAAATGCGGTGCGGAGCAAATACACACCAACTTCTGCATTGCTGGGGAAAATGGGTTGGGAACCATACTTTGTCGGGCAATGGTATTGGGTCTGCAGGAATTTTGTAACAATATCTTGCAAAAATGCATTACGACTTAGATGCAGTCCATATTGCGCTAGTCCGTCTAGGGCGCATTGCAATAGGGACTGCATCTAAAGCTTCATAAAGTTGTAGAAACTGTTTTTATAATGTAACACTACACATTAATACAGATTTACATACATAGCATTAGACTTCCAGTAATAATAATAATTCTTTATTTTTAGTCTGTTTTGTGTAAAAATATTTAGGCGTTTTGTTAGGTGTAAAAATATAAGAGGTGTTTTTTCAGTTATCCTACTTTTAACTTCTATTTTTGAGAGTACATTCACGTTGATTTTTCTTTTTTTTCTTTTTTCAATGAGCTCTTATCTCAGAAACTGATTGACAGAAACTTTACACATGTATTCACTATTATAAGAGGAACCCGTACAAACAAGTACCATAACTTGGTTGCGTATTTTACAGAATTATGCTCCGTTTTCAACTTTGTTGCTCAATAAATAGACAAGGTCTAAAAAAAAGTCTAGCGTACTGCCATCCGACAGCTTTTGTTTATTATTTTTATAATGTGCTGTATACCAATTCAATTCAATACCCATTTTATTCTTTAATTCATATAAAAAATGTTAATTCAGTATGCTATTGTAAAAGGTTTCGATTTTGTTATATTGTAATGTCTCGTATTGATAGGTTATTAGAATTGTATTGGGACATCTGAACGAGTGCATATATCCAATACAAATCTAATAACCTTTTTATTGCATACATATTTTTTATGTTAAATGGAATAATTAGAACAAAACAGTTGGTTTAATTCAACATTTAATTTTCATCACACATTTATTTAAAACAAATATACCATCGTAACATCGTGGGAAGTTTTCACAATGAAACGGATACTATAATGTTTACATCACATGACAAACTGCCTATGACATGAACTGCTAATTGCACCAATCCTTAAAGAGGATGCAACATATTAGTTCCAGTATAATGATTTTAGAACACATCAATAAGAATAGTCACTACGGGCGATTATTGACGTTTCCTGTTAATTCCTGTTACATTGAAAGTAAAGGGAGCTTGTATCTAAATAAATGTAAATATTGAGTGGCAGATATACTGTTAGATGCAATTTTGTTATATACAGATAGATATAGTATGTGTGTGTGTGGTGTGTGTGTTGAACGTTGATACAATGAAGATAAAGATTAGAACTCTAAATAGATTATATTATTTTTTAATTTTATGAAGATTGCATTGCCTGATTGTAAAATATAGCTTTGATAAACATTCAGATATTACATACCTAAGCAGTATCACAGAAATAAAAGAAAAAAACACAATATGTGGTTGTTGTGCGTTGTCCATTCCATATTTTATCAAAATTATTTCAACTCGAGTTCTATCAAATCGAGATATCGAGATCTTTTTGCAAGACCAGCTGCAATTGGAGTACACTACTTTATTGATGTCGTGCTTTATAATACAATAGTATTTGGCAAAAATTATATGATGTCCTGTACTATTCTGTAATTCAGTACATACATCTATGCAGAGGCACCATTGGCACATTTACAAGTACCATTAAACCATATATATATATATATATATATATATATATATATATATATATATATCTTTATAAAGGAAAACATGTCCGTTCTTTCCATCAGATCTTCTTGAATTAAACTTGTCCGTACAAAAGTAGGTACATAGCATTTTGGTTGGATCTTCATTAAACTTATCAACAACATTTATGGTGCTGTCTATAGTGGTTTGAAGAACCCAAAATATATCGAAAAATATTCAAATGCAGGAAACCCACCCTCATGAAAAGTGCTTCAGTGGCTTGGATGGTCATGATGCTGCATTTGAAACCTTCTCGCCTCTCACCGCTGTAGGTTCGAATTCCACTTTGACCTCGACTTGTCAAGTTAGACAGTGTCGATTCTTACGGAAGTATACAGTACTGGTTCTATCGACGAAAAATGGGAGGTCTGCTTCCATTACAAAAAAATCAACTGTCATAATTATAGCCTAAAATGTGCTGAAAATGACATAATACACCATTCAACAAACCATCATGAAACGTTGTTGGTACATTGCCCTTGGTGAGAGAAGGAACCCTATTGCTGTGTCGCCTGCCTAACATGGCAGACACTTAGGGATAATTTTTTCCGTTGTCATCTCTATCCATCCCTTTAACCTGCATCCTGACCTTGGGAACACACGGCAATCTTGGTTTTTTAAACACTCGTGGCGTCCCGTTAATTTTTCTACATTAATTGCATTTGTTCAGTCATTAATATTAATATTAATTATAAGAATAGTATAAACTTAATTGTTTTTGCATATTACTAACTGTTGATTACATTTCACCAATAATATATTCAAATCTATGATAGAATAACGAAGAAAAGTTAAAAACTTAAATGGTATTTAAATATATGCAAGCAGATTTAAAGTCAAACTGATACTGGAACTGGATAAATGAATCAAGAGGCTAATTGTAAAGACTTCAAGATTGCCATGTGTCCCTTTAAAAGTATTTGACCTTATAGGTTGCCGTGACTTCCTGGAAATATGCATTCTGTGTGATAACTTTAAAAGCATAAAACGCACCGTCGTGAAATTGTATAGGCACTTTGCCCTTGTTCAGAGGAACCATATTGTTTTTGGGATCAGTAGGCCAAAGGTTAAGGTCACCATTACCTCTTGGAAATTGTATGCAAAAGCATAATACCCACCTCAAAGTCATATGAAAACATGCATTATGTATTGTCATCAGGCCACATTGACCTGACAAGGAACCAACACTCTTAGTGCTGTAATTTGTAACTATTGCACCTACAATCCTAAACGTTACAGAAATGATACCCATGGTAAAACTTCTATTGGTTTTGGGGGTTAAATTAAAAAGAAACAGGCCACAGTAGTCTGTAGTCCAATATGACCCACATTGACGTCATTTTAATATATATTTGTTTATTAAATAATTCCAGCAAGCCAAATAAACTAATGCATGTATGGTGAAAATCTTGTAGAAACTGGATTGTTTGAAAATCTCTAAGACCAAATGTGAATGTGTCTGCTAACATTCAGGTTACTTGATCCTTAAGCTGTTTGGTTCATCTCTTCTGTGCTGCTAGATGAAAATGATATGGTAGGGTAACAATGACTGCTTCCTCCAATGATGCCGCAGTGGTTTCAGATTGGTTTTGGAGTTTTCATGGCTGGAAATAAATTATAGAAGTAGTATAGAAAGGGGGTATAGGCGCAGTTTACCCTAGCGGGGAATGAGAAAAACTAATGAAATATGCCAGGGGGAACTCAGGCGTAACTCTCATTCGTACCACTAAGATCTAAATGTAAGTCACGCCTAAATCAACACCAACATATTTCAACAGTTTTCTCAAGCAACCCCGCGAGGAAAACTTTGCCTATACCTAACATATACGAATATAGTTTACTTCGCAACCCAACAAATTCAACAATGGGTATTCCACAAGTTTCATCTTTCATCTTGCCAATAACTTTTTTATTATCATTAAAATGAAACTTACTTTTTGGATCATAATCACAATTATCAAAAAGTTCTTTA
The DNA here is from genome assembly GCA_037043455.1 of Cyrtodaria siliqua. NCBI lineage: Eukaryota > Metazoa > Mollusca > Bivalvia > Adapedonta > Hiatellidae > Cyrtodaria > Cyrtodaria siliqua. Next base: position 14,072 of record JAWPHD010000910.1, read on the forward strand.
TCCTTGTAAAAGTCTGCATACACATCTTTTGTTTTTATTTCATAACACAAGGAATCGGTATCAGTAAATAATAAATTAGCTTTTTTATCATATTTGTTTTTAATGTAGTTGTGATGGAAATCATACATAAAATATTTTGACAAGTCTTAAATACACATACCAACATAAATAGGACGATTTAAAACTAATCGTTCTTTTATTCTGTTTATGGCAAATAAATTTTCATAAAACATTTTACAAGAAATAAATGAAGGTCTTGCCGTATATTTTAAAAGGACCTCCTCGTCGTGAGTCAATTTAACATTAATTCTTTTTCTCAAATTTTCCATAGTTTTGCCAAAAACTGAATTGTTCATCAGTTTGAAGAAGTCCTTTTCAAAAGCATTTGTACCAGCTGTCCTCTTGGCAGTATTAAAATCTATGTATGTCTTTAACCACACTGATTCGTCAAACTGTAGTATTCGATGTATTTTTGTCACCTTTAATCCAAGCGTTTTATACAATTCTAAGTTTCTAAAATGCACGACATACTTTTCTTTATTTTTCAACGTCGTAACAAGTTTATTAACACTACAATTTCCTAGATTAAACTTTTGTTTTAAATTTTTACAATAGTCTGACAACCACTCATCTTTGATATTTAAACTTTCCGGGGCGAGAGGATAATCATTATGCGAGTCATGCAGTTTCTCGGGATACGTAATATCACACTCAACAATGTAATTTGATTTCCTTTTTCAAACTTATCAACCCACTTGAAGTTGCCAGTAGGTAACGGTTGACACATGGCCCACTCATACAAGTTATTAGCATCAAGATATATTATGTACTTGCTTTCTTTTTCCTTGTCATAGTTTTTCATATATTTATTGTTAGCCTGTGAATATCTGTTTGCAATATAACTCGTACCGCCTCTTAATCCTTTTTCCACAAACAAATATTGATCAATATCAGTTATTAAATCAAGTTGGATACCAGTCATCTTGAGGCATGCATCCCAGGCTAAACCAGGACTACTGAAGTAATGACAAGGATCTAATTTGTAATACTCAATGCACATTTTTCTAAAGTTTTCAAAAACATCTGTCAGCAACAGCACATCAGTCTTAAGATACAGATCATGATATTCTCCCATATTTTTAATCTTAAATGTTTTCCATATGTTTGTAGCATGATCGTAATCTGCATCTGAAATGTGCTCATCATTTAATTGAGAATAAAAGCTATCTTTGCCAGGTAACTTAGTATCCCCGAAGCGTTCAAAACTGCTCATGTAATCATAAGGATAAACACCTTTTCGTTTCAGCAAGTCTAGCTTTTTATCGCTATATTCTTGAGATATGTATTGAAACGACGGAAAGTTTTTTACTAGATTATCTAATGATTGGGACATAAACTGAAAACTGTCAATAAATACTAAACTTTTTCCTAACTTGAAAGCCATATACTTTTCCATATTATTCGGTATAACATTTATGTTTTGTTTAAACTTTCCGATGTGTTGCATTATGAAGTGAGAGTCATATCCTCTCAAGTTATGAAACACAACAGGTATTTTTCTAGTCAACCTGAAATTAATATTACATATGTCATGAGCGCTTCCCCTGTACTTTCCAGTTATATGACAATGGTCCCTGACTTTTCTAAGAGAGTTTTCATATGCTACTGTACGGCTTGGGTCATCTTTTTTAAGAGTTATTGAAAAACCATTACCACAAATATGGCATGATTTAGATTTTTGGAATCTAGCTTCTTCTTTCTGTGACATAACTAGATCTTTTTTAAAGTTTGCATTCATAGTTTTCTTGCACCACTTTTCTTCTTCTATCATTTTTTCTAAAAACTTGTAAACAGCATTTGGTCCTCTGTATGTCGGAACTGGTTTTGAATATTGATCATCATAACAACAAACAACCTTATACCCATAACTGCAATCAGTATGTTTTTGATATTCTTCTGTATGTGATTTTTTAGGATTGTTTGATTCTGAAGAAATACTTTCGGTTACTGCTTCAAAATCAGCATATATAACAAACGGAACCATTAGCTGTCTGTCGTAGTTTTTAAACTTAACCTTTTCATCTTTGTTTGGCATTTCTACTGCTTGCTTACCATTAAGTGAAAGACAAACAGGTTTGTGTTTTTCCAGCTCTTTCAAATTTAAAGCACTGCAAGCATGTTTTACAAAACCATTTTCTTTCCTTGTGTGCTGTTTGATTATACATCAAACTGTTAAAATCTTTTATCCACATATAATGATTTTTTTTTCTTTGGTGATTAAAAGCATATCACATGTTTTTTCAGCTTTATTTTTTGATATGTGCAAAGGGTATACTTGATTATCTTCATACCCAAATATGTTAAAACAGATGTTGTTTTGTTTTCTATTTTTGGGATTTGTTTGATAGTAACAGGAAATGTAATTCCTTTGTAATCAAGATCACCCATATGCTTTTTATACTTTGTTATTCTTTGAAGATCTTTTTCAACAGGATATTCATAAGCCAAATGGCACCATCTAAAGCACTCGTTATCTTTTTCATTTTTTATAATTATTAAACCTTTTTTGTGATGTTGCAGTTCTTTTGGTAAATTCAAATAAGAGCTACCTCGCAAAGGCTTATACTTTATTCGATTTATATAGTGCGCGTCTAGTGTCTCAATTACCCAACCACTTCCCATCTGAATCCAATTTCCAACTCTATTTATAATTTCCTCACGTGCTTTGTCCAACGCCCCGATAATATTATTTTCGGTTAATATTGTTGCCGCTTTAGAATTAAAGTAAGTATGTGATTGCAGGACCTGTTTCTTTGTCCCCCATCGATGTTTTTTTAAAAGTAAGTTTCACATCAACACTTAATTTAAAGCCGCCCGTTTTTCTTAGTTCTGTTTTAAGAAATTTTATAACGCTTGGTTGTGTTTTCTGCAGTTGAGTGAGCGGGTCATTACTAACAACATTTACTTTAAAAACCTTGCTATACTGTTTTGGGGATGTTTCAATTTCTCGGATACTCATTATATAATATTACATGAGATTATTTCTTTAAGCCCCTATTAATTAATTAATTAATTTAAAGTAAACTATTTATTCCCCGGTTAGATTATATTATTTTTTATTTATCCGTACATAATAATTTTAATTCCTCGTTCAAGTAAAACATCATAGTGGGCAATAAAAGAAACTTTGTATAAAGTTGGATGGTAACTGGTTGCCTCTGAACATTGTTTTTTACACAAAGAACGTAGTTTATTTATATCTCCTTTTTTTATTTTCCATGATAATTTTAGTTGTTGTGTCATTGTTATGATTCTTTCTGTCAAATCTTGAAAGTTTGAAAAAATTAAAAGCTCTGCATCTAATTTACTCGCATCTTCAAAATAAACCGTTTGAGCATATGCCATTTGATCTTTCTTAAAGTTTTTGATTTTCTTTTCTACTTGTTCCATTATAATATTACATAAGATAATATTTTTAAGCCTTATTTAAATATTTATTTCTATAGTATAATATAATGAATTGCAAATATTGTGAAAGAGTTTTAGATAATGATTGATCCTCCTGGGGTGTGCACAGATTGTATCTTATTTTACATGACTAATAAAAAGAAGCTTTGCAAGTATTGTACCAGGACCAAACTGTGTTACAAGTGTACATACGCATGCGTGAATTTCAACGATACTTGTGAAGTTTTCGATAACGAGCGTGTTTGTCTTAATTGTGGCACTCAAAATGGTTATAATCTTATCACAGGTTACAACTACAGCCAAAAGAAAACTATTTACCACAGGAAGTATCATTTAGATAAATACTTGGTAGCATTTGATTTGTCTTCTAAAAATAGACAAAGATTTGAAGATTTGTTTTACAAAATTGTAAAGATTTTGGATAAAATAGAAGGCCGAAAAAGATCAATCAAATTCGAATACATTTTTCAGAAAATATTTAAAATATTAAAAATAGAAAAAGAAACAAAACCGATTAAAACAAAATCAACCAGAGACAAGTACGATAGGATATGGAAACAAGTCAGAAAAGAATTACGACTGAATGCCATGACCGTTTAACTTGAACCTTTTCATATACATTTCCAGAGGTTCTGTAAAGTTATCATTCTTTTGAATCTCTAATATTTTATTGAAGGTAACCCTAATTACCTCTTCGTCATTTTCTAGTCCTGTTGTTGTTTGGACATATGATAGAAGTTGTTTGAAACTCCTATGATGTGTTTTTAACAAAGTCTTTTTTTCTGCTATTCTTGTTTTACTCACTAAAACAGCAACTACTGGAGGAACTGCGCCAACCACAGCTATGAAAACAGGAATTGCTGGAACTAATGCTAGGAGAGCACCACAACCAATTATTCCACTGGTAATCTGTAACGTTGTGTTTATAATACCGCACAATTTATAACTGCGTCTGTATGCAGCCACAAGTCGCGTCAAGTGATCAATTAATCTTCTTTGGTTTTCATTTATAATTACAGTTAGACAATAATTTAATTAAAATATTTAGAAAATAGTTGCTCGTGTTCTTTGGGTGACATTTTGCCTATTTTTAACAATTCATCGATTATGTTAATACCTTAATTTATTAGCTGTGGGCTATTATTCCCTGATTCGATGCTTCCACATACCAACTCTAGATCATCCATCAAATCATTAGGATTATTGTAATATTCAACATCAGCACAACCTCCTAAAATCTTTTTGAACTTTGAAGAACTCTTGTGAATTGGTAAATCAGATAATTCTGTTAGTTTCTTAAAAGCATTCTGAGACAGCCTCGAATAAGTTTTTTTTATTATTGTAACGCTTTGTTATCAAGTCAATAAAATCATCATCCACTTTCATATCTAGCACAACAGCTTTTCCTTGCTTGGCAATAAGTTTGTGATGGCCAACAAGCTCGGGTAAATCAACTTGCAACATTCCATAGCGACCATCTTTGTCAACGTTGTCAACTTTGTAAGAGTTTCTTTTTTGTTGTAATCCCGTGCCTGAAAATACTTCGCTATGCAGAAAAATTGCTTCAATTCTTTTTCTATAATATTTTAAAGCTTTTGACTCGTTTGCCAAAGTGCTTTGAACTTGTTTGTATTGATCTCTCGCGGTTGCATCCGTTGTAATTTTTAAATGTTTAGTGACTGTAGCCCTGTCGCGACCATTTTGTTTGATAATATCACCAAGCCGTTCGAGTATGTCTGCAAGTTCTTGGTCATTATCTTTAACTACACTCGATGGTAAGGGCAAGTCATGTAGATTTATCACTTCTTTATCGATTCCAGCATCTAGATTAGCAGTAGTTGGTTCTTCATCGAATAACTGGGGTAATCCCTGGTAAGTATTTTGTTCTTGTACTTCCTCGCCTATTGCTGCTGGAAGAGCGACTAATTGCTGACTTATTTTCGGAAGAGAAGCTAACTGCTCGGTTAGCTGTTCTGACTGACTTTTTATTTCGCTAGTTACAGGTTTAAATATTTCTTTGTACAAATCACGACTAGCTCCTTTTTCTAGTCTTTTTTGAGAAACTTTATTCTCGTATTCTTTGACAAGCTCGCTTGCTTTTCGCTTTTTTTCTGCTAATTCTTTCCATTTTAACAAAGACATATATAATATAAGGTTAGATTAAAATAAGATAAATTAAGACAAGTTGATATGAGTTAAACCAAGTTAAGATAACTTAAATCGAGTATTATGCAGTTTTTGTTTTCTTTTTAACCGCAGGTTTAACTGCTTTCTTTTTAGCTGGAGGCTTAACTGCTTTCTTAACCGCAGGTTTAACTGCTTTTTTTCTTTCTTCTGATGAGTCTAATTATTGCATGTGCTTTATCAGACTCATTTTGTATTTTAATCAACTTCTTTTCCAGACGTGTTACCTCGCCGGGAGATTCAGTTTTGCTTAACATTTTATTTATATGCTTCCTCTCCGCTTCTAATCCTATCAAATAAATAGTATTTGATCGTTCTTCTGTTTTCGACAAACTTCCTGCATTTTTCATTACCGGTCTCCAAGTAGGATCTGCATCTTTTTGTTTAGAAGGTCCTGGGATATTCATCTTAACTTTTTGTAATCCATAATATCTAACTTGATTAGCCTTAAAGCATTCTGCTTCTGTTCCAAGTTGTTTACCACGAGGGATTTGTTTTATTCCACAATACACTTTAGACATATATAATAAAGCTAAGATAAGTTTTTTTAATCCCATGGTGAACGCTCCCAATCATAGTAAGTAGGATCGACGAATTTTTGGCCTTTGTAGTACTTAATCCCAGGTATTGTTTTTTCAGCTTTAGGTTTAACTGCTTTCATAACTCTAGGCTTAACTGCCTCGGCTGCTGCCTCATCTTTTTGTATTTTAATCCATTCTTCCGGGGTTATGTCTTTAACATTAAAACGCCTCGGAGTTTTCTTTTTCTCCCAGTCGTATTTAGGCTTATAACGGCAAGGTTTTTCGACTTTGGGTTTAACTTTAAGTTTAACTGCTTTTTTAACTGCAGGATTAACTGCTTTTGTTACTGCAGGTTTAACCGCTTTTGTTACTGCAGGTTTAACTGCTTTTGCGACTGCAGGCTTGACTGCTTTGTCAACTGCTTTTTCAACTGCAGTCTTAACTACTTTTTGTAATCCGTAATATCTAACTTGATTAGCCTTAAAACATTCTGCTTCTGTTCCAAGGCGTTTGCCGCGAGGGATTTGTTTTGTTCTGCAATATACTTTAGACATATAATAATACTTAGATAATATTAATATTATCTGACTATTATTATAATGGAAATTCCAAACTATAATATGAAAACAGAAAACGGTAATTTTAAACAAATATGGAACTTCATGCCAGACTGTTTTTTTAGAATGTTAATTTGCGGTAATTCAGGATATGGCAAGACAAACACACTAGTTCACATGTTGCTGAAACCTTTGGTTTACTACGACAAGATTTACTTGTTTGCTAAAAACTTAGAGCAGTCCAAGTATCAGGTCTTATCGCAAAAACTTGAAAAGATAGCAAAAAAGAATAAAATTCCGGTCGACGATATATTAGAAATGTTCAAATGATCAAGTTATCCATGTGGATACTTTAGATTCAGATAATCAGAAGATAGTCATTTTTGATGATTATGTTTGCGAACGTAATCAAAACGATATTATTACTTATTTCATCCAGGGAAGACACAAAAACTGTTGCGTGATTTATTTATCTCAATCTTATTACAAAACTCCCAAAGACATTCGTTTGAACTGTTCTCATTACAACTTCTTTGCAACTCCAGTTAATCGTGAGCTTGGTATGCTTTCCCACGAACAAGATGTCAGTAAAGAGCAGTATAAAAAAGCGACTGACAAGCAGTATGACTTTTGTATCTTGATCGACCTAGGAAGTTAATAAAGCGTAACTTCAACGGCGAAATTTAATCTAATCATATTATATATAATGGGACTTTTTAATGATCTTGGTGGGGAAGTTACTACTGACAGTGTCAATATTACAAATTTTGGTATTGTGCTGTCTGAGTATGTAAAACAAAAACATCTGGTTAATTATCTTAACAAGGGCAGAAACCAGGAAAATGTTTTGAGAAGTGATCTCAACATGGATTATAATAAAATTACCAATGTCGGCAATCCAGTTAAAGCAGATGATGCAGCAACAAAGCAATTTACTGTAAGAAGAGTAGCAAAGATCATACGTGATTATGATATTGATAACATTCCAGACATGATAAAAACTCTGACAACAGGTGTTGAAGATAAACTAAGTCTGATACAAACAAAGTTACAAGCAAACCGTGAAAAAATGATTGAAATTCAAAATGGATTAAAAGATGAAATAAAACTTTTGAGTTATGCTTTGAAAGAGCTAGAAAAGAAAGAAGACGGATTAGAAGATAGCGAAAACTATAGGAAATTAAGCGAACAAATAAGAGCTGGTGTTCAAAATATTAATACACGGATCGGAGAAATCAATAAACAAATTGTTGATAACAATGAACTAGAAACTGCTATTGCCGATGCTTTAAAACAAATGAGAACTGCTTTTACTACCGAAATAACTCAAATTAAAATATTAAATGAGCAGATAAACACCAACGTTGCTGATATCAACAAAGAATTTGAAGACATCAAAAAGAAAATGGTTGACAAAGATGCACAGGAAAAAAGAAACACAGCTTTTGATCATGAAATAGCTTTTTTGAAACAATTTAATCAAAAATCTGGTAGTCGACACACAGCAGTTATTGGTATAATTGATGGGTTGAAAGCAAAAGTAGACTATTTAAGTCGGATTTTACTTGTCGAAGCTACAATAGATGATGGAATGAGCATCATGCAAGATGCCCGTGATTATGTATCGTACCCGACGCGAAAACCACTTGAAAGAACCAAACGTGATGCTCTTCTCGAGGCGTTTACTTTTGTAACCAATCCGCTTATAAAAAGTGGAGAATATGCTACAGAATATCCCGGTGGTGGCAAACGTCCCATCGGCATGATAATTGTAAAACCCGGGCGCTATATCGTCGAAGCAGACCTTACATATACAGTTACAAATACAGACATTAATGTAGAAAAAATTAGTTTGTTTAATAACAGAGAGGTCGACCCAAAAATAGAAAATGGCAAACGAATACTAAAAGAAACATTTGAAGCATATCTTTCAAAATCTCATTATTGGATCATCTCTCCAAGAACAAGACAGAGCACGCAAGTTTTCAATTTTGAAAAATCAAGTTTTAAACTGTATTACAAAGGTGATTAATTTTATCCATTCTATATTAATGACAAATTATATGACATCAACAAGATGGACTTATCTTCGTGAAATGATACAAGAAAGCGGAAGTTCTCTACTAACTGAATCCGTATTTAGAATAACGGCTGGTGTTAAAAATCCCAAACATGTGTTTGTGTATTTACAAAGGTCAGACAAGAGTTCACACCAAGAGCGAAATCCTCACCTTTTGGATACTTTTCGTCTAAATGCTGGTGATGCTGCTTCTTATTTGCAAACAGCCAGATTGGAAGTTGGAAATGGAGTTTATTATCCAGAAACTGAATACAGTTATGATAATATTATAAGAATATTCAGAGATGTTATTAATTATTCTTAAAAGCAAAATGATAAAAACACTGGAACTTTACTCAGTACGAGTAATTTTAAAAATCTCTTTGGAATGATATATTTCGATTTAAGTTACAAGGGAAATGATGTCAGTGTTGTTCCAAAACAACTGAATTTGAGATATAAATTAAATATAGCTCCAGGAGCTCCTTATAAAGCTTATGCTCTGGTTCTTTATGAGGAAGATGTTGTTATTGATACTGCGGGAAATGAACTAGTTATTGTTTAATCTAACTTATAATATATATGACTTACGTAAATTATTCAGTAAATTTAACAGATGGGCAGAAACAAAGTTTAGCAAAGGCTTATGAAAACAAGAGTGAATTAACACTCAGGTTAAAAAATAATCAACTAACTGGGAATTTCCCCTTGTCGCTGACAGCTACTTAGATTAACAATATTAACAAAGCTAAATCTGATGGGCGGGTATTAGATATAAGTATATCAAAATCGCAGATGAGATCTCAGTCCAAGAATGGAGGCTTTTTAGGCGCATTAGCTGGTTTGTTAACTAAAACAATATTACCAACAGTCGCTAGATTTGCTCCAAAGATATTAGGACCTCTAGCAACTGGGGCACTTAGTGGTCTGGCAAGTACTGGAATTGGTAAAATATTTGTAAATGGAATGGTAACTGTTCCTGCTGATAAAAAACAAACACTTCTAAAATCAAATAAATTAACACTTGCACAAACAAACAAAATAGCAAAGTCAAAAGGTTGCTGCCCTGTTAAACTATCTAAAAAACAACAGCAGGACGGAGGATTTCTTGGAATGCTTGCATCATTAGGAATTCCATTGATTGGATCTCTTATTAGTGGTTTAACTGGAAAAAGGTTTGCAAGTAGAGGACAAGGGTTAAGAGTTGATCGTGGAAATGGTTTACAAGTAGAATCACAAATTAGACCATATAGAAGTATTCCATTTATAAATCTTTTTTTTTTTTTTGAAAATAAACCTATCTCTAACTTAGACATAATACAGTGGGTTAAGCAGTTAGGCATACAAAAATTTAGTGGGGTGTATAGCAAAAACAAATTGCCGACAACACAAAATAAACAAGAATGTGGTATTATTAATCTTGATGATCATATTGGATCTGGCACGCACTGGACTTGTTACTATAATAATTATTACTTCGATCCGTTTGGCTTGAGCCCACCAAAAGAAGTTTTAACTTACATACCTGATATAAAATACAACACTATTCAATACCAAGATAAAACAAGTGTCCTGTGTGGATATTTCTGCCTATTCTTCATTAAAAAGTTACAAGAAGGAAACAGTGTGTACGATATTCTTTATAAAATATTAAAACCATACAAACCAGTAGAAAATGAAAACATCATAAAATCATATTTTGTAAACGAAGTTTAATCTAATCATATTATATATGAGTTATTGCATAAAAGAAAAAAAGATTACTGAAAATGTTGATCCTAAGTATGTTTTAGCAAAAAATGGTAGAAAAATGTTAAGAGCAACTTGTGCATCTTGTGGTATTACTAAAACAAAGTTTGTTAAAAACACAGAAGGTGGTAATATTGATATTCATAAAGCTATGCTTCCTCTGTTGCCTAAAAAAGGGTTAACACTTCCTGGTTATAAATATTGCGATCCTGGTAATCCACTTGATAGCGGAGAGCCGGTAAATGAATTAGATGCTGTTTGTAAAGATCATGATTATTGTTATGATGAAAATCCTAGTAATAAATCAATGTGTGATAAAAACATGCTTGCTGGTTTAAAATCTAGTAAGTCTAAAACTATTGGAGAAAAGATCGCTAAGAATTTGATAGTAAAACCAGTTATTAGTACTAAATACAAACTTGGTCTCGGAAACTCAAAAAACTAGAAAAGGCGTTGAAATGGACTGACAAGTTAGCAGATGAACTTCATAAACCTATACGAAGAAAGTTCACTCAACGCCGTGTGATTGTTAATGAAATTGATAAAATATGGTCTGCTGATTTGGTTGATATGCAATCGTTTTCAAAGTATAATAAAGGTACTAAATATTTGCTTACTGTTATTGATTTATTTAGTAAATTTGCTTGGGCTATACCTGTTCCAAATAAAACTGGTTTAGAAATTACTAAAGCGTTCCAACAAATAATGAGTACAGGAAGACACTGTAAATTGTTGTGGGTTGATCAAGGTGTGGAGTTTTACAACAAGACTTTTAAGCAATACCTTGTTGATAATAATATCAAAATGTATCACACGTTTAATTTTGGAAAAGCTGTAGTAATTGAACGATTTAACAGAACATTAAAAGAAAAGATGTGAAAATATTTTACAGCTAACAATAAAAAATACGTATTTAGACGTGCTTCAGGCGATGGTTGATAAGTATAATAATACAAAACATCGGAGTATTAAAATGAGACCAACTGAAGCTAGTGACTAGAAAAATAAAGGAACAGTGTATTTCAACTTGTATGGAAAGATGAGAAGTAATCAAATTAAGCCAAAGTTTAAAATAGGGGATAATGTTAGAATCAGTAAATATAAAAGAACGTTTGAGAAAGGCTATACTCCAAATTGGACTGAAGAAATATTTGTTGTTGATGAATTCAAAACACAAATCCTGTGACATACAAAATAAAAGATTTAAACAACGAAAACATTGATGGAAGCTTTTATGAATTAGAAATGATAAAAGCAAAGCAAGAAATATTCAGGATTGAAAAAGTAATACGACGCGATTACAAAAAGAAACAAGCATTGATTAAATGGAAGGGTACAATGAGAATTTCAATAGTTGGGTTCCGTTTAAGAATATTGAAAATATTAAATAAGGGCTTAAAAATAATAACATATAATATTATTATATAATGGGACAAGAAAGATTAGAAAAGGTTTGCAGAAAACTTAACAATTTAAAAGATAAATATAGAAGAGAATTGATGAGAGGCAGGCAACTCCAAGTAGAATATGAAGTAGTTCGTGATGATTTTATGGACACTAAAAAAAGACGATTGCTGGTTGAAATGGATAATTATGAACGCGAGCTGAATAGTAACAGAGAAGAGCTTCTTGAACTGAAATACAAAATAGCAAAGTGTAGGAAAATAAAATACTCCATGGTAAAAAGTGATATGCAGAGCGATAATGAAGACTACTGCCCGGTTCCGTCTGACTTTGCTTGACGAGTCGCAAATGGTATTGAAAAACGTCGCCGAGTTGCAAATGTTATGTTATTAAAATGACAAACCGGATTTATTAGTAGTATAGAAAGGGGGTGTATAGGCAAAGTTTTCCTCGCGGGGTTGCTTGAAAAAACTGTTGAAATATGCTGGTGTTGATTTAGGCGTGACTTACATTTAGATCTTAGTGGTACGAATGAGAGTTACGCCTGAGTTCCCCTGGCATATTTCATTAGTTTTTCTCATTCCCCTCGAGGGGAAACTGCGCCTATAACCCCCCCCACCCCCTTTCTATACTACTTATAGATGTGCAGAAGTTTTAATAAAACTCATATCACAGTATTTAAAGATGATGAAGAATTGCAATAGCACATAATGGAGGCTAATTACAAGTGAGCCATCTTGGGTTACAGACCTGTAAGGGTTCTCTTTCAACACAAGTTTTGCTATGTATTACATTTCTATGTGATAAGCATTTCTCAGTGAAAGAAAATTCATAATCATTGATATTAATTACTAACTGAACACAAAATAACTGACGTCAATAAAGCAACGCTTTTCAGTTAAAATCATGCACAGATATAGCATATATAATACATATATTATTTAACTGCTTGATTGTAAGGAAGTCCTTCTCTCAAAGGTAGGCATGTTGTATTTTGTTTTTTTGTTTTTTTCATCACTAGCATCTACATGTTCATAAAAAAAACTACACGCCTACCATATTGTAAAGGATTTCCTTATAAATAATCGATCAAAGAAGTTAAATAATCCCTCTCTCATATTTGAAACTGACTATTAACATATTTTGAAAAATGGGACTTGTGTGGCCCAGTGGATAGCATGGTTTACTTGGAATTCAAAGCACCTGGTTCAAGCATCACTGTAGCCACTGTTCCGTCGGTGTGTTCTTGGGCGTGTCCATCATGTTCATCACATGGGACATTAACGGGCTGTACCGCTGTCACTCAGGCAGTACTCAGTCACATATAATAAATGTTTAATTTATATGACCGAAGTGCCAAAAGTAGGACATGGTCATTTGTTAATACTGCTGTCATATAAACATGTATGAAGTTTAAAAGCTCTGCATCTTCTGGTGTCTTAAGAAAGACTCAAACATATTTTTGCAGGTCCGGATGAACACAGTAAACACTATATGCCCGCTCCAGTTTTATGGCGGTGCATAACAAGCAGGTCAAGTTGGTTTTTTTGATCAAAAGTGTACTAATGTATAACGTTGCTATCAGTGTCTTAGAAACGGAGCTAAACATTAAAAAAACAACATGTCCTGTACTGAATCAAAAGATCTACATCGTAATATGTTAAGACGTTTGGAGACGTGTAAGGCCTTTTGTGACTTAAATCATTAAAAGGTACTATAACATATACGTATGGCCATCCTTTTGAGATGTAAAGTCGTCTGTTCGGTGTGCTGGAATAGCCATAGTGTATACGTTGAGCTGAATGCACCGCAACAAAAACTGTATATGGTGCTTCCCGGAATGAACATTCCAGGCCCACCCGCCATCTAAGTCGAGATACAAAATATGCAGAAAGGGGACAGAGCCGTCTCAATATTGCAGAGTTGCTGCAAATTCTATTGTAAACACTTTTTCCTATGGAGCACAGATCATTCTTTTCTGCCACCACTCAAGCAGCACCTAAGTGAGATGTTGAGTACCTGGTTGCCCGGTTAGCTTAGTTGGTAGAGTACCTGCCCTGTAAGCAAGGGGTCTCGGGTTCGAGTCCCATACGGTTTCACTTTTTCCACTTGGTTTATTTCATTGACAACAAGGATGGGATTGTGATATTGGGTACCAGGTAGTCCGGTTAGCTCAGTTTGTATAGCACTCGACCTGTAACCGAGAGGTCCCATGTTTGAGTCCATTACTGGCGACAGTTTCCCCCTTGGTTTACTTCAAAACAATACAGAGATGATGATGCAGGCCTTGAAGGATTATGTCCCCTTTGGTGTAATCCCATTGTGATTGCATTTGAAAAATATAAAAATTAGAACTCAAATAATGTTGAATATTTTTACATGAAACTTTCAATTTAGTATGTTTACACATTTATAGAGGCAGATCTACCCCTGAATTATAAATAAATACTTGATAACTATGTGAATTAGTCGATACATACATGACCTCGAGTATGACATAAGCTGAGTATGGATCAATAAACACTGTTATCAAGTTTGTATTCATTATTCAAGTATAGCACCGTCTAGAAAAAAATGTAAACATATTAAACTGCAAGTTACAGGTAAAATAGATTTAGGATCATTTGAGTTCTATTTTTTTTCTTTTGTTAATTCACTCAATGGGATCCAACAAAGGGGACATAATCCTTAATGAACATTATAAAACATGACACAATTAATGTGCATTTGTGGAAGATTTAACCCCTCTGTCTGGATTATAGAAAATCAGTGGCCTTATTCTTATATGGGAAACCGTAATTTTCAGAATGTATACATTTTCAGAATGTTAACATTTTCAGGATGTATACATTATTTATACATTTTTTCAGAGAACTACAAATGTATGGATTTTGAGAATAATGATAACACGTACAAAATGGTAGAAATGTGGTGATTATAATAATTCAGTTAAACATATAGTAAAAAATAATTATGATCACAGGGTCACCTACGGCTTTCCTATTTCTACGATTTTGTACGTGTTATCATTATTATCAAAATCCATACATTTTTAGCTCTCTGGAAAAATGTATACATTCTGAAAATGTTAACATTTTTATTATAATCACCACATTTCTACGATTTTGGACGTGTTATCATTATTATCAAAATCCATACATTTTTAGCTCTCTGATTTTTTTAAAATTATAACCACCACATTGCTACGATTTTGTACGTTTTATCATTATTATCAAAATCCGTACATCTTTAGCTGTCTGAAAAAATGTATACATTCTGAAAATGTTAACATTTTTATTTTAATCACCACATTAAAATTGTTAACATTTTTTGAAAATGTTAATATTTTTAATGCGATAAAACCCGCGCATGTATACATTATTATTATAATCTGTCCAAAAAAATAACAACATCCGCATCCGTACGATCACCACATTTCTACGATTTTGTACGTGTTATCATTATTCTCAAAATCCATACATTTTTAGCTCTCTGAAAAAATGTATGCATTTTGAAAATGTTAACATTTTTTTATCGCATTAAAAATGTTTTTGTTTTTTTAAAACCCGCACATATTATTATTATAATCTGTCCAAAATAATAACAACATCCGTACGATTTTATGTATTAAAACTCATACGTGTAACCTCCCTTCTTGCGAAGAGGGCGCAGTTAAGAATGTATAAATTTTCAGAATGTATACATTTTCAGAGCACAACATTTTGCCAAGTCTCCCGGACATAAATTGTCGCGCGGGATTTAGAGTTATAACACACACAGCTAAACCTGTATCGATTTTCAGAATGTTAGCATTTTCAGAATGTATACATTTTTTCAAAATGTTAACATTTTCAGAATGTATACATTTTTTCAGAATGTATACATTTTAAGAGAGCTAAAAATGTATGGATTTTGAGAATAATGATAACACGTACGAAATCGTAGAAATGTGGTGATTATAATAATTCAGTTAAACATATAGTTAAAAATAATTATAATCACAGGGTCACCTACGGCTTTCCATTACTTGATACAATCTCCTAAGAAAATTTTAAGAGAGTTTTAAATTGTTTGAATGACTATTCTACTTTAGGTTAATCCTGTCATAATCTAAACAAAAAACAACAACAACACAATCGCAGTTGCTAAAACAGGATAAACAAATAAAACAATAAAAGTCTAATGCAAGTATGATTTAGAAAAATAAAGATTAATACAAGAATGAAAAGAATGAATAAAATAATACTATCGTTATAAGAGCAATGCATTTTATTTGCAAAAAAAAAAGCGCATAATGCTGACTGCAATGCTTGTGAATATGTTTACTAAATAGCAATACTAATTAAGATAAAATAAAGTAATACTTAAAGGCATTTGCTGTAGTTTTCCATGCGCAGTTTTTTTGGGCGTCTTCTCTTCTAAAACTATTGGATGGATTTTCCTACAAATTTACAGGAATGTTGCTTTTGATGTCTAGTTGTATTTTTTGATTTTTTTTTTTGAATTTTTTTTTTTGATTTTTTTTTTTTATTTAATATTTTTTTTGAATTTTTGTTATTGTCTTTATTTAAATAAAGGCCAATTATTAGATAAATAAAAAAGAAAAAATATAGCATTTTGTAAAAATTCCAAAAAATAAATAAATTTTAAGCATAATGGTACGGTTCCAAAACCCAATATTTAATCTCAATATGCATGGTGACCTATAAATTTAATTGCATATATTGTCTAAATATATGTTCAAATAAGTGCCTAGGAAGTTTGAACAAATTCTGTTATTAGGAACATAACAAAAAAGGAAAATACACCATTTCTATATAATTTCATACAAAACTTGGTCTTTTAGCATAGGGGTAGGGTTTCAAATTTGTTTTCTAAACAAGCATGGGGACCTATCATTTTTATTGCACATTTTGTTTTTATATATGTTAAACTATGTGCTTACAAAGTTTAAACAAATTCCGTTATTGGGAACATACAAAAAAAAGGAAATTGTATCATTATGGGCTAATTTGTGCATAAACTGTGGTAATGGTCTCAACAGATTTTGTAAAAAAATATAGGTTTTACATAAAGATGAGCTTTAAATGTTATTGTAATTAAATGTTCCTTACTTTAATACAATTTTAGAAGAATTCTGACCAATGAATAAATGATTAGACTTCAAAAATGTCTTATTTAGCTATTTCATGGACTTGTTCAACTTTTTGACAGGTTGACATGACGGTGCATTACAAATTATTTTTTAAAATTTTAACAATTATGGTGACCTACCATTATTTTTGCCTTTTCTGTCTATATATATAACAGACTTACTGTACAAAAGTTTAAAGAAAATCTGTTATGCAGAAAAAACTATAGAAAATGTCTTTAATGGACCTTAAAGGAGTGTATTATCATTTTATTTCATTAATTTGTTAATTAAGCACAATACATTTTTAATATAGAAGTTTCTGATTAATCGAAATTATTTTTTCTACGAAACATCTGTAGCAAAGTAGCAGCTAAAATACGTAGTAAATTAATATAATTCATTAAGAAGATAAGGAAGAAGGAAGATCCTTGACTGCCATGTTTCAAAGTTAATATTTATTCACATAATTGCGCTATCATAAGTAACGGATGTCTCATATCCGAATAAAAACACATGATAAACGGAAATGCATTTCACCTTCTACTAAATTCAAGTTCAGTTTTTCATATATTTCTGTACACGACTGAGTTTTGTAAATTCTATACTTCCGCAATTTATTGTCATTTTCCTCCCCTGAATCGTCCCATAGTTTTGTTTTCCATTTATCTTTATCAATTGAAATTAATTCGCCTTTAACACTGTTGGTTATAAAATCAAAACCAATTAATTACTTTTTTACAATTCTATTGCCGGTTGTTTTCTTAGTCTATGAGTATAATCAACACGCTTCAATGTTTTGTTTTACCAAACATGTAGTCCAGCCCATGTCTCCCTGTGACGCAATGTTCGCTGCATGTTTACCAAGACCCAAGGCATATCTGCATGCTTTATTTTGTACAGTATTTATTTTCTTACGGCCACTTAAACCCCAAATGCCTGTAGAGTAACACGGGCTCAACTAAAGATTCATACAACTATGCAGATAAGTCGGGTAACGCGAGGTCCCATTTATAGGACATTGTTGTGGGGACTTCCCCACAAGTTTCTTATAGTCTTACATATATAACAATTATAACAACACATTTTTCTTAAGGGGAGAATACCTCTGGAAGTCGTACACTGGTATGGTTTGTATCAGCTATGGGACTGAGTGTTGGGGAGAATACCTCTGGAAGTCGTACACTGGTATGGTTTGTATATGCTATGGGACTGAGTGTTGGGGGAGAATACCTCTGGAAGTCGTACATTGGTATGGTTTTTATATGCTACGGGACTGAGTGTTGGGGGAGAATACCTCTGGAAGTCGTACACTGGTATGGTTTTATATGCTAAGGGACTGAGTGAGTAGTATAGAAAGTAGGGGTACCAGCGCAGTTTTTCCTCCCGAAAAGATTCACTCAAGAAACTAACAATAGCTAACCTAAGGCTAGAAGCCAGGCATGTCTTTATTTAAATAAAGTCACGCCCGAGTCAGAAGCCTCGGATGCATACTATTATCTACTCGAGCAGTCCTTCCAAAAGAAACTCCGCTGATATCCCCACTCTCTATACTCCGAACATTTGCAACTCATTAGGCAAAGTCAGACGGAACCGGGCAGTAGTCTTCATCATCGCTCTGCATATAATTTTACTTGTATGCTAACGTATCTTGTCCGTTATCTAGTATGTACCGTTCATCATCATAAGCTGATAAACTGTATTTATTTATTGCATAGCTGCTTATGTTATGCTTTTGTGATCTAATGACTTTCATCTCATGGTGAGCTTCTGTTGCCGTAAACAAAATATTTTTGTAATCATCATGTGCTATCTGTTTTTTAACAACACACTTTTTAACACCCTTGCATTTCTTTTTACTAATCTCATTTTCTAGCACATACGAATATAGTTTACTTCGCAACAAATTCAACAATGGGTATTCCGCAAGTTTCATCTTTCATCTTGCCAATAACCTTTTTATTATCATTAAAATGAAACTTACTTTTTGGATCATAATCGCAATTATCAAAAAGTTCTTTATCCTTGTAAAAGTCTGCATACACATCTTTTGTTTTTATTTTATAACACAAGGAATCGGTATCAGTAAATAATAACTTAGCTTTTTTATCATATTTATTTTTAATGTAGTTGTAATGGAAATCATACATCAAATATTTTGACAAGTCTAAAATACACATACCAACATAAACAGGACGATTCAAAACTAATCGTTCTTTTATTCTGTTTATGGGAAATAAATTTTCATTAAACATTTTACAAGAAAAAAATGAAGGTCTTGCCGCATATTTCAAAAGGACCTCCTCGTCGTGGGTCAATTTAACATTAATTCTTTTTCTCAGTTTTCCATAGTTTTACCAAAAACTGAATTGTTCATCAGTTTAAAGAAATCCTTTTCAAAAGTATTTCTACCAGCTGTCCTCTTGGCAGTATTAAAATCTATGTATGTCTTTAACCACTATGATTCGTCAAAATGTAGTATTCGATGTATTTTTGTCACCTTTAATCCAAGCGTTTTATACAATTCTAAGTTTCTAAAATGCACAACAAACTTTTCTTTATTTTTCAACGTCGTAACAAGTTTATTAACATTACAATGTCCTAAATTAAACTTTTGTTTTAAATTTTTACAATAGTCTGACAACCACTCATCTTTGATATTCAAACTTTTCGGGGCAAGAGGATAATCATTATGCGAGTCATGCAGTTTCTATGGATACTCGATATCACACTCAACAATGTAATTTGATTTTCCTTTTTCAAACTTATCAACCCACTTGAAGTTGCCAGTAGGTAACGGTTGACACATGGCCCACTCATACAAGTTATTAGCATCAAGATATATTATGTACTTGCTTTCTTTTTCCTTGTCATAGTTTTTCATATATTTATTGTTAGCCTGTGAATATCTGTTTGCAGTATAACTCGTACCGCCTCTTAATCCTTTTTCCACAAACAAATATTGATCAATATCAGTTATTAAATCAAGCTGGATACCAGTCATCTTAAGGCATGCATCCCAGGCTAAACCAGGACTACTGAAGTAATGGCAAGGATCTAATTTGTAATACTCAATGCACATTTTTCTAAAGTTTTCAAAAACATCTGTCAGCAAAAGCACATCAGTCTTGAGATATAGATCATGATATTCTCCCATATTTTTAATCTTGAATGTGTTCCTAATCTACATCTGAAATATATTCATCATTTAATTGAGAATAAAAGCTATCTTTGCTGGGTAACTTAGTATCCTTGACGCGTTCAAAACTGTTCATATAATCATAAGGATAAACGCCTTTTCTTTTTAGCAAGTCTTACTTTTTACCGCTGTATTCTTGAGATATGTATTGAAACGACGGAACGTTTTTTACTAGATTAGCTAATGATTGGGACATAAACTGAAAACTATCAATAAATACTAAACTTTTTCCTAACATGAAAGCCATATACTTTTCCATGTTATTCGGTATAACATTTATGTTTTGTTTAAACTTTCCGATGTGTTGCATTATGAAATGAGAGTCATATCCTCTCAAGTTATGAAACACAACAGGTATTTTTTTAGTTAGTTGGTAAATAAAATTATATATGTCATGAGCGCTTCCCCTGTACTTTCCAGTTATATGGCAATGGTCCCTGACTTTTCTAACGGAGTTTTCATATGCTACTGTACGACTTGGGTCATCTTTTTTAAGTGTTATTGAAAAACCATTACCACAAATATGACATGATTTAGATTTTTGGAATCTAGCTTCTTCTTCCTGTGACATTACTAGATCTTATTTAAAGTTTGCATTCATAGTTTTCTTGCACCACTTTTCTTCTTCTATCATTTTTTCTAAAAACTTGTAAACAGCATTTGGTCCTCTGTATGTCACAACTCGTTTTGAATATTGATCATCATAACAACAAACAACCTTATACCCATAACTGCAATCAGTATGCTTTTGATATGCTTCCGTATGTGATTTTTCAGGATTGTTCGATGCCGAAGAAATACTTTCAGTTATTGCTTCAAAATCAGCATAAATAACAAAAGGAACCATAAGTTGCCTGTCATAGTTTTTAAACTTCACTTTTTCCTCTTTACTTGGCATTTTTATTGCTTGTTTTCCGTTAAGTGAAAGACAATCAGGCTTTTGAGCTTTTAACACCCTTTCGAATTTAAAGCATTGCAGGCATGTTTTACAAAACCATTTTTTCCCTTCGTATAGTTTTTGACTAAACATCAGTCTGTTAAAATCTTTTATCCACACGTAATGATTTTTTTCTTTTTCAGTTATTAAAAGCATATCACATGTTTTTTCTGATTTATTTTTTGATATGTACAAAGGGTATACTTGATTATCCTCATATCCAAATATGTTAAAACAAACGTTGTTTTGTTTTTTATTTTTGGGATTTGTTTGATAGTAACAGGAATTGTATTTCCTTTGTAATCAAGATCACCAATATGATTTTTGTACTTTGTTATTCTTTGAAGATCTTTTTTAACAGGAAATTTATAAGCCAAATGGCACCATCTAAAGCATTCGTTATCTTCATTTTTTTTATATTTATTAATCCTTTTCTAGCATTAGCAAGTTCTTTTGGTAAATCCAAAAAAGAGCTACCTCGCAAAGGCTTATACTTTATTCGATTAATATAGTGTGCGTTTAGTGCCTTAATTACCCAACCACTTCCTTCAGAAAGCCAAGTACCAATTATTTTTAAAATTTCTTCCCGCGCTTTGCCTAATGCTTCTGATTTTTGTTTAATATTATTGCAGCCTTTGAGGCAAAGTAAGCTGTTTTGTATACAAAAACAAAATCTCCTTTATCTGTCAGTATTTTTCTCACAAGAGTAACTTTTAGACTAATGCTTAATTTAAATCCACCTGTTTTTCTGAGTTCTTTTTTAAGAAAGCTCACAACACTTGATTGTGTTTTTTGTAGTTGTCTGAGCGAATCATCACTGACAACATTTACTTTAAAAACCTTGCTATACTGTTTCGGGGATGTTTCAATTTCTCGGATACTCATTATATAATATTACATGAGATTATTTCTTTAAGCCCCTATTAATTAATTAATAATTTTGAAGTAAAATATTTATTCCCCGGTTAGATTATATTATTTTTTCTTTATCCATACATAATGATATTAATTCCTTTGTTAAGTAAAATATATAGTGGGCAATAAAAGAAACGTTGTATAAAGTTGGATGGTAACTGGTTGCCTCTGAAATTTGTTTTTTGCACAAAGAACGTAGTTTGTTTATATCTCTTTTTTCTATTTTCCATGACAGTTTTAGTTGTTTTGCCATTGTTATGATTCTTTCTGTCAAATCTTGAAAGTTTGAAAAAATTAAAAGCTCTGCATCTAATTTACTCGCATCTTCAAAATCAATAGTTTTTGCATGTTCCGTTTGATCTTCCTTAAAGTTGTTGATTTCAATTTCTACTTGTTCCATTATAATATTACATAAGATAATATTGTTTAAGTCTATATTTAAATATATGATGCTATAGTATAATATAATGAATTGCAAATATTGTGAAAGAGTTTTAGATATTATTGATCCTCCTGAGGTGTGCACAGATTGCATCTTATTTTACACAACTAATAAAAAGAAGCTTTGTAAATATTGTACCAAAGCCAAGCTGTGTTACAACTGTACATACGCATGTGTGAATTGTAACGATACTTGTGAAGTTTTCGATAACGAGCGTATTTGCCTTAATTGTGGCACTCACAATTGCTACAATCTTATCACAGGTTGCAACTACAGCCAAAAGAAAACTATTTACCAAAGGAAGTATCATTTAGATAAATACTTGGTAGCATAAAAATAGACAAAGATTTGAAGATTTGTTTTACAAAATTGTAAAGATTTTGGATAAGCTAGAAGGTCGAAAAAGATCAATCAAATTTGAATAAATTTTTCAGAAAATATTTAAAATATTAAAAATAGAAAAAGAAACAAAACCGATTAAAACAAAATCAACCAGAGACAAGTACGATAGGATATGGAAGCAAGTCAGACAAGAATTACGACTGAATGTCATGACCGTTTAACTTGAATCTTTTCATATACATTTCCAGAGGTTCTGTAATGTTATCATTCTTTTGAATCTCTAATATTTTATTGAAGGTAATCCTAATTACCTCTTCATCCTGTTGTTGTTTGGACATATGATAGAAGTTGTTTAAAACTCCTATGATGTGTTTTTAACAAAGTCTTTTCTTCTGCTATCCTTGTTTTACTCACTAAAACAGCAACTACTGGAGGAACTGCAGCAACTGTGGCTACAAAAACAGGAATTGTCGGAACCAATGCCAATACGGCAGTACAACCAATTATCCCGTTGGCAATCTGTAATGTTGTGTTTATAATACCGCACAATTTATAACTGCGTCTGTATGCAGCCACAAGTCGCATCAAGTGATCAATTAATTCTTCTTTGGTTCTCATGTATAATTACAGTTAGACAATAATTTAATTAAAATATTTAGAAAATAGTAGCTCGTGTTCTTTGGGTGTCATTTCGCCTATTTTTAATAATTCATCGATTATGCTAATACCTTTATTTATTAGCTGTGGACTATTATTTCCTGATTCGATACTTCCACATACCAAGTCTAGATCATCCATTAAATCTTCGGGGCTATTGTAATATTCAACACAACCTCCTAAAATCTTTTTAAACCTTGAAGAACCTTTGTGAATTGGCAAACCAGATAATTCTGTTAGTTTCTTAAAAGCATTTTGAGACAGCTTTGAAAAAGTTTTTCCATTATTGTAACGCTTTGTTATCAAGTCTATAAAATCATCATCTACTTTTAGGTCTAACACAACTGCTTTTCCTTGCTTGGCAATAAGTTTGTGATGACCAACTAGCTTAGGTAAATCAATATGTAACATTCCGTAGCGACCATCTTTGTCGACTTTGTAGGAATTTTTATTTTGTTGCATCCCTTTGCCAGTCTTTTGTACAGTTTCATTAGCTGCTCGAATTCGCTCAGGCAACCTCCCTATATAAAAACCCAAAGCATTTGCCTCATCTGCTTTTTTATTATGTTCTTCTGCAAGTAAAGCCCTATCTCGTTTGATGCGATCGGGGTCACTGAGTAAATTTGAATATTTGGATTTAGTCGCACTGGTTGTCAACTTTTCGAACTTCTCCTTGAGTTTTTCTTCGCTGAGGTTGTTTATTTTTGTCTTTAGACCATTTATCGTGAAAATCATTTTTTTGTGTATCTCATCAGCTCTTTTAATATATACATCATAATCAGCATTCCCATCAGTAATACCTGGTATTTCAGTAGGCAATGGCAAGCCATACTTATCAAGTATGTCTTTATTCATACCAGCATCCAAGTCAATTTCATACACCGGTTTGGGTTCCTTAGGCCTCGCGACAGGTTCTTCTTTTTCCCATTTTTTTTCTCCTATTTCTCCGTCATCGGGATCAATTGATGTACGTTTTTGTTTGATTTTTGCAAATATGTCTGTCTCGGGTTTGGCAGCTTTAGGCCTTAGCACTCTGTCTGAAGCACTTCTTAATTTTGGCCCCTTTATTGCCCGCTCTAGTTCCTCTTGGTGACTAGCCGGCGTTTGTTTAGAAGGATCTGCGGTTTTCTTGGCAGCTGTTTTTTTAACGTTTGGTGGTGATGGTGGTGGTGGTGGTGGTAGTAGCGGCGGTGGTGGTGGCGGTGGTGGTGCTATGGCTCCATGATGAGGCGGGGCAAGTAAGTGTGGACGTATTGCCTCAGGAAGAAGAGCCAACTGTTGACGTATTTCCGGAAGGGTAATCAAATGTTCAGCCAACCGCCTTGTTTGCTCTGTTATTTCGCTAGTTACAGGTTTAAATACTTCTGTGTATAAATCACGACTAGCTCCCTTTTCGAGTCTTTTTCGGGTAACTCTATTTTCGTATTCTTTAACAAGCTCACTCGCTTTTCGCTTTTTATCTGCTAATTCTTTCCATTTTAACAAAGACATGTATAATATAAGGTTAGATTAAATTAAGGTAAGTTGATATTACTTAAGATAACTTAAATCAAGTATTATGTAGTTTTTGTTTTCTTTTTAGCCGCAGATTTAACTGCTTTCTTAACTCTAGGTTTAACTGCTTTCTTAACTGCTTTCTTAACTGCAGGCTTGACTGCTTTTTTAACCGCAGGTTCAACTGCTTTTTTAACCGCAGGTTCAACTGCTTTTTTGATTACAGGCCTGACTGCTTTTTTAACTGCTTTTTCAACTGCAGTCTTAACTACTTTTTGCATTCCGTAATATCTAACTTGATTAGCTTTAAAACATTCTGCTTCTGTTCCAAGGCGTTTACCACGGGGGATTTGATTTATTCCGCAATATACTTTTGACATATAATAATAGTTAGATAATATCACTATTATCCAAGTATTATTATAATGCAAATTCCAAACTATGATATGAAAACAGAAAATGGTAATTTTAAACAACTGTGGAACTTCATGCCAGACTGTTGTTTTAGAATGTTAATTTGTGGTAATTCAGGTTCTGGCAAGACAAATACATTAGTTCACATGTTGCTGAAACCTTTAGTTTATTACGACAAGATTTATTTGTTTGCTAAAAACTTAGAGCAGTCGAAGTATCAGGTCTTATCGCAAAAACTTGAAAAGATAGCAAAAAAGAATAAAATCCCAGTTGAAGAAGACATATTAGAATGTTCAAATGATCAAGTTATCCCTGTGAATGATTTGGATTCTGATACTCAAAAGATAGCTATTTTTGATGATTATGTTTGTGAACGCAATCAAAACGATATTATTAACTATTTTATCCAGGGAAGACACAACAATTGTTGTGTGATTTATTTATCTCAATCTTATTACAAAACTCCCAAAGACATTCGGCTAAATTGCTCTCATTACATCTTTTTTGCAACTCCGGTTAATCGTGAGCTTGGTATGCTTTCCAACGAACAAGATGTCAGTAAAGATCAGTACAGAAAAGCGACTGACAAGCAGTACGACTTTCTGTATCTGGATCGCCCGAGGAATTTGACCAAAAGAAACTTCACTGGTGAAATTTAATCTAATCAGATTATATAATGGGACTTTTTAATGATCTTGGTGGGGAAGTTACTACTGGCAGTATTGTGCTGTCTGAGTATGAAAAAAACAAAAACATCTGGTTAATTATCTTAACAAAGGCAAAAATCAGGAAATTGTTTTGAGAAGTGATCTTGACATGAATAAAAATAAAATTATCAATGTTGGTAATCCAGGCGGACCAGATGATGCGATAACAAGGCAATATGCTCAAAGAAGAGTAACAAAAATCATACGTGATTATGATATTGATAAAATTCCAGACATGATAAAAAATTTGACAACAGGTGTTGAAGATAAACTTAGTCAAATACAAACAATGTTACAAGCAAACCGCGAGAAAATGCTTGAATTCAAAACGGATTGAAAGATGAAATAAAACTTTTGAGTGATGCTTTGAAAGAGTTAGAAAAGAAAGGAGATGTATTGGAAGAGAGTGAAAACTTCAAGAAATTAAGTGAACAAATAAGAATTGGTGTTCCAAATATTAATACACGGATCGAGGGAATCAACAAACAAATGGTTGATAACAATGAACTAGAAACTGCTATTGCTGATGCTTCAAAACAAATGAGAACTGCTTTTACTACCGAAATAACTCAAATTAAAATATTAAATGAGCAGATAAACACTAACGTCGACGATATCAACAAAGAATTTGAAGACATTAAAAAGAAAATGGTTGACGGTAAGTCGCTGGAGGCTGTTCTGAGCAAACTGGTTAACACTGATAAACTTAACACTGCTCTGAACAAACTGGTTGACACTGATAAACTTAACACTGCACTGAGCAAACTGGTTAACACTGATAAATTTAACACTGCTATTGATGATGCTTCAAAGCAATTGAAAGCTGCTCAGGATGAAAGAAGCAAAGCTTTTGATGGCGAGATAGCTTCATTGAAACAGTTTAATCAAAAGTCTGATAGTCGGCACACAGCAATTCTTGGTATAATTGATGAGTTGAGAGAAAAAGTAGAACATTAAGGCCAGATTCTAATTTTTGAATATACAATAGATGATGGAATGAGCATCATGCAAGATAACAATGGTTATGTATCGTACCCGACACGAAGACCACTTGAAAGAACCAAACGTGATGTTTTTCTCGAGGCGTTTACTTTTGTAACCAATCCACTTATAAAAAGTGAAGAATATGCTACAGAATATCCCGGTGGTGGTAAACGTCCCCGCGGCGCAAGAATTGTAAAACCCGGGCGTTATGTAGTTGAAGCAGACCTTACATATACAATTACAAATACAGACATTGGTCTAGAATATTTGGTTTTGTTCAATAGTGATGAGCCACGTCCTCAGCCAAAAATAGAAAATGGTAAACGAATACTAAGAGGAATATTTGAAGCATATCTTTCAAAATCTAAATATTGGACCATCTTTTCAGAGATAGGAGGTAACACTACTCAAGTTTTCAATTTTGAAAAAATCAAGTTTTAAACTGTATTACAAAGGTGATTAATTTTATCCATCCTATATTATATGGAACAAAAAATTGTATTATCATCAGACAAAGCGTCAATAATTAATAGCTCAAATACACCGAGTAATTTTACAACTGTATTTGACAGACCATTAATATTAGTCAGGAACAAACAGTATGGCAGTGGACTTGATAAGATTAATTCCATGACTTACTCATGGTATAATATAAGTGAGGATTTTAATAACAAAGTGATAAGGTATCACAATGGAACAGATTGGAAAACTATTGATTTTAGAAACGGAAATTACAGTTATGGTGATATTGATAATTACATAAAAGCAGCATTGACTGCAAACAATGATTTAACTGATGACACGCTTGTCCCGATAAAAACTGAGTTTGATTTATCAAGTTTTGAATGTTTTGTTACCATTAATAATAACTTTGTGCTTGATTTGAGATAATCAAACTTTCACACCTTGATCGGGTTTGACAAAGATGCGGTTATTAAAAAAACTAAATTTGGAACTTTGACACCAGACATAACAAATTCTATTGATACATTGTATATCCACTGTGACTTGATAAGTAATTCTATTGTTGATGGATCATACGGGGATGTCATTTATGAAATAAGTACAGCTGCTCTTACGAGAGCGTATCCTTTTGAAAATGAACCGATGAGAGTCGGGTTCTGCGAAGTAACAAAACGATCATTAACAGTATTAATATTTACATAACCGACTTCTCTGGTAAGATTATTAATCTTAATGGTGTCCACACATCATTTCGAATTGTTTTGAAGGAATTAATGTAACATACGTTATATGACATGTTTAAAAAAAGTTTATGACACTTGCACGGGAACATATACTCAAGTTGATCGATTAACTGGAGCTGGCATATTTGACATTTTTTCAAAAGTCGGATCAAAGATATTCAGCGAGTCTGTGAAAACAGTAGGCAAGAAAGCATTAAAAACTGCTGGTAAACAAATCATAGAAAGCGGGTCTAAAAAACTTGGAGATGAAGTAGGAAAAATGGCTGCTGATAAATTAGTTTCAGTTATTAAACCTAAGCCAAAAGGTGAGATAATTTTAAAAGAACTTACAAAGGCTGATAACAAAAAAGAAGTTGTGGCTAAAACTGAAGAAGATGTAAATACAAAAATTAATAGATTACTTTCCGGAAGGGCAATTCATGTGAGAATTAATCGATTAATAAAAAAATAATCTAATTACTAGTATATATAGATGTTTCGAAGTAATCAATATAATACTAGATATGAACATGTACCTATTCAGTTAGATACCCCCATAACACAACCAGGAAAAAATACCAGACAAATGAAAAGTGGCTACCAATTTAAACTAAATGACAGAAGTTCTTACTTTGATTGGTATAACGCATATTTTGAAATCAGTTTTCAAGTAAACAAGCTTGCTGATGGAGCTAATTTCGCAGTCGGCGATGAAATTGCTCTGATTAACGATGCGGTTTCACTGATTGATCAAATGCAAGTAAAGCAAAATGGAAAGATAGTTTACGATGAAAATAATCTTCACAGATTTGTTAATGTCAAAAGCTTGCTTGAAATTTCTGATGATTATGTAAAGACAACCGGAACAAACGAATACTTTTATTTAGATAATACAGCTGCTGCAGAATCTTGAGATGATCAAGCTAGTTATAATTCAGGATTTGCGATTCGTCATGCTTTAATCATAACTAATCAAAAAGTTGACTCTATAATACCATTAAATAAATATTCCTTCTTTGGAGGTTTGGAAACAAACATGCTTCCTCCTAGTCAGATTCAAAACAGCTTGCAACTGACGGAAGATAATGTGCTAATTTTCAAAGCTGGTGGTGATGATGGTCGAGTAGTTATTAATAAATTAGTTTTGTGGATACCCAGAATGATATTTAACTCAGATGGTTTAAGTTACGTAATGACAAATCATATGACATCAACAAGATGGACTTATCTTCGTGAAATGATACAAGAAAGCGGAAGTACTCAACTAACAGAATCTGTATTTATAATAACGGCTGGAGTCAAAAGTCCCAAACACGTTTTTGTGTATTTGCAAAGGGCTGACAAGAGTTCTTCTCAAACACAAAATCCTCACCTTTTAGATACTTTTAAACTAAATGCTGCTGATGCTAATTGCTATTTACAATCAGCTAGATTGGAAGTTGGAAATGGAGTTTATTATCCAGAAACTGAATACAGTTATGCTAATATCATAAGAATATTCAGAGATGTTATTAATTATTCTTACAAGCAAAATGATAAAAACACCGGAACTTTACTCAATGTGGGTAATTTTAAAAATCTCTTCGGAATGATATATTTCGATTTGAGTTACAAGGAAAATGAAGTCAGTGTTGATCCAAAACAACTAAGTTTGAGATATAAACTAAACAACGTTGCCACCGCTAGATATAACGTTTATGCTCTGGTTCTCTATGAAGTAGATGTAGTTATTGATACTGTCGGAAATGAATTGGTAATAGTTTAATCTAACTTATAATATATATGACTTACGTAAAATATTCAGTAAATTTAACAGATGGGCAAAAACAGAGTTTAGCGAGGGCTTATGAGGATAAGAGTGAATTAACACTCAGGTTAAAAAATAACCAACTAACTGGGAATTTCCCCTTGTCGCTGACAGCTACTCAGATTAACAATATTGACAAAGCTAAATCTGATGGGCGGGGATTAGATATAAGTATATCAAAATCACAAATGAGGTCTCAGTCTAAAAATGGAGGCTTTTTAGTTGCATTAGCTGGTTTGTTGACTAAAACTATATTACAAACAGTTGCAAAATGTGTTCCGAAAGTATTAGGGCCTCTGGCAACAGGAGCACTTAGTGGTCTAGCAAGTACTGGAATTGGCAAAATATTTGGAAATGGAATGGTAACTGTTCCTGCTGATAAAAAACGAACACTTTTAAAATCAAATAAATTAACAGCTGCACAATAAAACAAAATAGAAAAGTCAAAAGGTTGCTGCGCTATTAATAAACAAAAAAACAAATGCAAGACGTACTGGCAAGTGCTTCTAGTAATAAAATGGCAACTGTTCCCAGTAATAGCAAACAACAAGATATAACGGCAACTGTTCCTAGTGATAAAAAACAAACACTTCTAAAATCAAAGAAATTAACAGCTGCGCAAAGAAACAAGATAGCAAAGTCAAAAGGTCGCTGCCCTGTTAAACTAACTAAAAAACAACAGCAGGACGGTGGATTTCTTGGAATGCTTGCATCATCAGGAATTGCATTGATCGGATCTCTTATTAGTGGCTTAACTGGAAAAGGTTTGCAAGTAGATAGAAGAGGACAAGGTTTGCAAGTAGACTCACAAATTAGACCATATAGAAGTATCCCATTTATAAAAAAATATTAAATTTTAAAAATGAACCTTTCTCTAACTTAGATATAATAAAATGGGCCAAGCAGCTAGGTATACAGAACTTTAGCGGGGTGTACAGCAAAAACAAATTACCGACAACACAAAATAAACAAGAATGTGGTATTATTAATCTTGATGATCATATTGGACCTGGTAAACACTGGACTTGTTACTATGATCATTATTACTTCGATCCGTTTGGTCTGAGCCCACCAAAAGAAGTTTTAACTTACATACCTGATATAAAATACAACACCATTCAATATCAAGATAAAGCAAGTGTCCTGTGCGGATATTTCTGTTTGTACTTTGTCAAAAAGTTGCAAGAAGGAAATAGTGTGTACGATATTCTTTACAAATTATTAAAACCTCACAAGCCGATAGAAAATGAAAACATCATAACATCATATTTTGTAAACGAAGTTTAATCTAATCATAATATATATGAGTTATTGCATAAAAGAAAAAAAGGTTACTGAAAATATTGATCCTAAGTATGTTTTAGCAAAAAATGGTAGAAAAATGTTAAGAGCAACTTGTGCATCTTGTGGTATTACTAAAACAAAGTTTGTTAAAAACACAGATGGTGGAAATATTGATATTCATAAAGCTTTGCTTCCTTTGCTACCCAAAAAGGGGCTAACACTTCCTAGTTGTAAATATTGCGGTCCTGGTAATCCACTTGATAGCGGAGAACCGGTAAATGAATTAGATGCTGTTTGTAAAGATCATGATTATTGTTATGATGAAAATCCTAGTAATAAATCAACGTGTGATAAAAATATGCTTGCTGGTTTGAAATCTAGTAAGTCTAAAACTATCGGAGAAAAGATTGCTAAAAATATGATAGTAAAACCAGTTATTAGTACAAAATATAAACTTGGTCTTGGAAACTCAAAAAACTAGAAAAGGCGTTGAAATGGACTTACAAGTTAGCAGATGAACTTCATAAACCTATACGAAGAAAGTTCACTCAACGCCGTGTGATTGTTAATGAAATTGATAAAATATGGTCTGCTGATTTGGTTGATATGCAATCGTTTTTAAAGTATAATAAAGGTACTAAATATTTGCTTACTGTTATTAATTTATTTAGTAAATTTGCTTGGGCTATATCCGTTCCAAATAAAACTGGTTTAGAAATTACCAAAGCATTCCAACAGATTATCAGTACAGGAAGACATTGTAAATTGTTGTGGGTTGATCAAGATGCGGAGTTTTATAACAAGACTTTTAAGCAATTCCTTGTTGATATTAATATCGAAATGTATCACACGTTTAATTTCGGAAAAGCTGTAGTAATTGAACGATTTAACAGGACATTAAAAGAAAAGATGTGGAAATATTTTACAGCTAACAGTACAAATACATATGTAGACGTGTTGCAAGAAATGGTTGACAAGTATAATAGCACAAAACATCGGAGTATTAAAATGACACCGACTGAAGCAAGTGATGAGAAAAATAAAGGAACAGTGTATTTCAACTTGTATGGAAAGATGAAAAGTAATCAAATTAAGCTAAAGTATAAAATTGGAGATAAAGTTAGAATCAGCAAATATAAAAGAATGTTTGAGAAAGGCTATACTCCAAATTGGACTGAAGAAATATTTGTTGTTGATGAAATTCAAAACACAAATCCTGTGACATACAAAATAAAAGATTTAAACAACGAAAACATTGATGGAAGCTTTTATGAATTAGAAATGATAAAAGCCGACCAAGAGCTATTTAGAATTGAAAAAGTAATACGACGTGATTATAAAAAGAAACAAGCGTTGATTAAATGGAAGGGTTACATTGAGGATTTCAACAGTTGGGTTCCATTTAAGGATATTTAAAATATTAAATAAGGGCTTAACAATAATTATATATAGTATTATTATATAAGGAACAAGAAAGATTAGAAAAGGTTTGCAAAAAATTTAACAATCTAAAAGTTAAATATAGAAGAGAATTGATGAGAGGTAGGCAACTCCAAGTAGAATATGAAGTAGTTCGTGATGATTTGATGGATTTTAAAAAAAGACGATTGCTGGTTGAAATGGATAATTATGAACGTGAGCTGGCTGGAAACAGAGAAGAGCTTCTTGAACTGAAATACAAAATAGCAAAGTGTAGGAAAATAAAATACTCCATGATAAAAAATGATATGCAGAGCGATGATGAAGACTACTGCCCGGTTCCGTCTGACTTTGCCTAATGAGTTGCAAATGTTCGGAGTATAGAGAGTGGGGATATCAGCGGAGTTTCTTTTGGAAGGACTGCTCGAGTAGCAAATAGTATGCATCTGAGGCTTCTGACTCGGGCGAGACTTTATTTAGATAAAGACATGCCTGGCTTCTAGCCTTAGGTAAGCTATTGTTAGTTTCTTGAGTGTATCTTTTCGGGAGGAAAAACTGCGCTGGTACCCCTACTCTCTATACTACTTGAATGTTGGTGGAGAATACCTCTGGAAGTCGTACACTGGTATGGTTTGTATATGCTATGGGACTGAGTGTTGGGGGAGAATACCTCTGGAAGTCCACTGGTATGGTTTGTATATTCTATGGGACTGAGTGTTGGGGGAGAATACCTCTGGAAGTCGTACACTGGTATGGTTTGTATATAATGCTATGGGACTGAGTGTTGGGGGAGAATACCTCTGGAAGTCGTACACTGGTATGGTTTGTATATGCTATGGGACTGAGTGTTGGGGGAGAATACCTCTGGAAGTCGTACACTGGTATGGTGGGAGAATACCTCTGGAAGTCGTACACTGGTATGGTTTGTATATGCTAATACCTCTGGAAGGCGTACACTGGTATGGTTTGTATATGCTATGAGACTGAGTTTTGAGTTCTAACCATGGAACAACAAAATATGAAAATATGAGAATAATAAGGCTACTATAGTTCTGAAACCCTACTTTGGTTCATCCTCATAATTCCATAAGCTTACTGAATCACTAGACCGCCCTACGTCATCAGCTCATTTAAATAAATAAATCAATGACGTATACATTATCGTTGTCGTCAACAGTATTATCATACGATACGTTTAGGCAGATCTATATCTAAGTATTTATCCGTCTTGGTGTCGCCTACGTGTTTGAATAAAGGTCACTGCTAACATCCGCAGCGGAGCAGTAGTTTACGTTAATACATGTCGATATTTCCCTTTAAACCTCGGTAGCTCCGTGGATAAGGCATTAACTTTAGAGCTACAGATTTTTCCCGCATGGGTTTTATCACTGACGGAGGAATGGCTGGTAAGAAAATCCATCCTTCATCTCATTTCCACGCCGAATATGATGTGTTAACAGGACGTTTCATTTTCCCTTTAAACTGCGAAGAAGGTGGTCGCTTCTGGCAATACTCATATCAAATATATTTTACGTTATTTTTTGTTTCACATACATACTCACTTAATATAAAGGCGATAGAGGTTAAACTGTGCATTTTCTATGAAACAAGAGCCATAACTATGATAGCAATTAACGAAGTGGCATGTAATTGATTTGAATGAAAAACAAGGGTCATAACTATGATTTGGGAAAAATGCCTTAATCCTAACTTAATCGGCGTGTTATATTTAAATGTAACAAGCCGAAGTTGTTTAATATTTCTTTCAAAATATGCATGATTTACAAGAAAGGACTATGATTATAATAATGTGGATTCCGTGCCCTGTTTCGCCGCCGGTCATCATCCATGCATAAACAAGATATTGTCAGCCATTAGTGACTAATACTCGTAGTCATTTATAAATCGTTGAATGTTTAAGGGTTACAGGTATAATAAAATGGTAGACTGAGTTATGTACAAAAGGATCTTTCTTAACATTTCTGTAAAGTTTGATGAAATTCCCTTATGTAATTTTCGATTTATGGCAAATACACAATGTTGATGCATTTGATCTTTAACCTCTTAGTGTGGCCTTGATCTTGAGGTACGGACCTGATTCTTGCAGCGACACACCATCTCATTGTACTTAACATGTGTGTGGAGTTTCATCAAATTGCGTTCAGTGCTTCCGAAGTTATGACTGAGACATGATTTTGACTCATTTGACGTTTGACTTCTAAGTGTGACCATGACCTTTGAGGTATGGAACCGATTCTTATCTTAGGTTTGACGCATCTTCTCATTGTCATTTATATTTGTTTGAAGTTTCATAAATTTTCCTTTAGAACTTTCAAAGTTATGGCTGAGACACGATTACTTTGGACGAACAGAGGAACGAACGAACGGATGGACGGTGCGGTAACTATATGCCCCATTCCTTCGGGGGCGGGGTGTTTGTGGTTGTGGGGTTGGGGTGGCGGATAAGCTCCTTTCCTTCGGGGGCATAAACACTAAACACCATTTAGTTAAGTTTGTGCAAATATACAAACATTCACAACGATGTAACGTGGTGTGGATGGGGTCGATTGTCCTCAGTATAGCCCTGATCCAGCAAATAAACTAGCATATTTAGTGTACACATATTGATAATTATTGAAATTGGTGAAATCAGATTATATTTACTAAAGTTAACTGAAAAAGCTGAAAGTAACTTATATTACGTAATCAATGGCAATAACTCGGTAACATGCGTCGATGTTGTTCGTTGTTAAAGAGACACTCTCCGTAACTTTTAGCTCATAAAACGCGCAATAATTACATTGACAAACGGTACAACTATTATTGAATATTTACTAAAAAACAAACACAATATGTTTTGACGGAATTCAATAGCTGTACAAGAAAACATTGCCGCTTCGTACACGTCACCGACTGCGCTACACGGGTTACATAATTAAATACATACTATAATGGATATCACGTGAGCAATGTAAATATATATATTGCGGTCACAGCGATGATGACAAATAATAAAACCTATTTTTTCAAATTCACGAATTTTTACACAACACTTATTCGGATTTATCATCATGTTTTCACGTATACATTTCACTGAATAGGACTTTTGCACTATTTATATCTGCCATAAATAAATGTCGATAAGGGCACGACATGAGTCAAGTTACTAATTTAAAGTTCTCCGGCCATGTTTTGTTTCACGAACATGTTTATGTTTATTTAAATCGAAATCCATACACAACAATAGATATTTACAATTCACACATTGCAATATCTGTGAAAAGCGAGAATAAGATTTTATTTCATGACGTAGAAAACTTTGAACAGGTAAATAAATTCACAGGTTAACTTATTCATCAATTATATGGCAATAGTTGTGCAGCTATACAATTCAAATTTACCTCATAGAAGATATCATCATTTGAAGTTTCTGTTGAAATGGATATGGAAGCGGCCATTTTGAGAGCTATGACCTTACGGTTCTAAACGACATATATGGAATATTTATAAATACGAAATGTACTGATTTATTGGGAAAAACTGACAGCGTCTGTATGAAAAATATGTAATACTTAATGGCAATAATGCTTTACATGACCAGTAAAAAAAATTGCATTCATTTCCTTCATTTAATATTTATCAATATTCCATATATGGTAATATGGAACTAACATGTCATATTTATCAAAATAACAGTTCCCATAACCATTTTAGAACAACCTTTAAATGGTTATATCTTTTTTATTTATCATCCGATTTTGATAATTCTTTCAACATTTTTCAAGATTTTCAGAACTCTCAATAATAGGGCTAATATGCTGTGTCGCTACATTCCCTTTAATACAGTTTTAGGACCACATGCATAGTAACTGGGTAATTTGAAACTAAACTGCATTTGTCTTTATTTATTTCAAATACTATTCCAATGTTAGTTAAAAAAATAAATAAAAGCATAAGTGTTGCTATACATTGTTTTATTTACTCAAACATATTATCCAAGCTACACAGCGAAGAAAAAAGGAAGTCAATCATTAAAGCATATGTACTAATTAACAGAACACGCCCAAGACCATACATTAAATAGTCACTAGAGGTATCAGGCGAACCTGTCGAAGAACCTTTGGACAATATAGTGTTATATGCACATATAGATGGGAACTTGTACAGGTACCAGTAAAATCTGTAAAAGGATCTTTGGATAATACGGTGTTATATGTACATATAGTAGGGAACTTGTAGAGGTACCAGTTAAATCTATAAAAGGACCTTTGGATAATACGGTGTTATATGTACATATAGTAGGGAACTTGTGGAGGTACCAGTGAAATCTGTAAAAAGGACCTTTGGATAATACGGTGTTATATGTACATACAGATGGGAACTTGTAGAGGTACCAGTGAAATCTGTAAAAGGACATTTGGATAACACGGTGTTATATGTACATATAGATGTGAGGGGAACTTGTACAGGTACCAGTGAAATCTGTAAAAGGACCTTTGGATAATACGGTGTTATATGTACATATAGTTGTTGAGGGGAACTTGTACAGGTACCGGTGAAATCTGTAAAAGGACCTTTGGATAATACGGTGTTATATGTACATATAATGGAAACTTGTAGAGGTACCAAGGGAATCTGTAAAAGATCTTTGGATAATACGGTGTTATATGTACATATTTATGGGAACTTGTACAGGTACCAGGAGAATCTGTAAAAGGACCTTTGGATAATACGGTGTTATATGTATATATAGTTGGGAACTTGTAGAGGTACCAGTGACATCTGTAAATGGACCTTTGGATAATACTATGTTATATGTACATATAGATGGGAACTTGTAGAGGTACCACTGAAATCTGTAAAAGGACCTTTGGATAATACGGTGTTATATGTACATATTGATGGGAACTTGTACAGGTATCAGTGGAATCTGTAAAAGGACCTTTGGATAATACGGTGTTATATGTACATATAGCTGGGAACTTGTAGAGGTACCAGTGAAATTTGTAAAAGGACCTTTGGATAATACGATGTTATATGTACATATAGATGGGAACTTGTAGAGGTACCACTGAAATCTGTAAAAGGACCTTTGGATAATACGGTGTTATATGTACATATCGATGGGAACTTGTACAGGTACCAGGAGAATCTGTAAAAGGACCTTTGGATAATACGGTGTTATATGTACATATAGTTGGGAACTTGTAGAGGTACCAGTGACATCTGTAAAAGGACCTTTGGATAATACGGTGTTATATGTACATATAAATGTTGAGGGGAACTTGTACAGGTACCAGTGAAATCTGTAAAAGGACCTTTGGATAATACGGTGTTATATGTACATATAGTTGTTGAGGGGAACTTGTACAGGTACCAGTGAAATCTGTAAAAGGACCTTTGGATAATACGGTGTTATATGTACATATAGATATTGAGGGGAACTTGTACAGGTACCTGTGAAATCTGTAAAAGGACCTTTGGATAATACGGTGTTATATGTACATATAGTAGGGAACTTGTAGAGGTACCAGTGAAATCTGTAAAAGGACCTTTGGATAATACGGTGTTATATGTACATATTGATGGGAACTTGTACAGGTACCAGGAGAATCTGTAAAAGGACCTTTGGATAATACGGTGTTATATGTACATATAGTTGGGAACTTGTAGAGGTACCAGTGACATCTGTAAATGGATCTTTGGATAATACTATGTTATATGTACATATAGATGGGAACTTGTAGAGGTACCACTGAAATCTGTAAAAGGACCTTTGGATAATACGGTGTTATATGTACATATTGATGGGAACTTGTACAGGTACCAGGAGAATCTGTAAAAGGACCTTTGGATAATACGGTGTTATATGTACATATAGTTGGGAACCTGTAGTGGTACCAATGACATCTGCAAAAGGACCTTTGGATAATACGGTGTTATATGTACATATAGATGTTGAGGGGAACTTGTACAGATACCAGTGAAATCTGTAAAAGGACCTTTGGATAATACGGTGTTATATGTACATATAGTTGTTGAGGGGAAATTGTACAGGTACCAGGGAAATCTGTAAAAGGACCTTTGGATAATACGGTGTTATATGTACATATAGATATTGAGGGGAACTTGTACAGGTACCAGTGAAATCTGTAAAAGGACCTTTGGATAATACGGTGTTATATGTACATATAGTTGTTGAGGGGAACTTGTAGAGGTACTAGTGAAATCTGTAGAAGGACCTTTGGATAATACGATGTTATATGTACAGATAGATGTGAGGGGAACTTGTACAGGTACCAGTGAAATCTGTAAAAGGACCTTTGGATAATACGGTGTTATATGTACATATAGTTGTTGAGGGGAACTTGTACAGGTACCGGTGAAATCTGTAAAAGGACCTTTGGATAATATGGTGTTATATGTACATATAGATGGGAACTTGTAGAGGTACCAAGGGAATCTGTAAAAGATCTTTGGATAATACGGTGTTATATGTACATATAGATGGGAACTTGTACAGGTACCAGTGGAATCTGTAAAAGGACCTTTAGATAATACGGTGTTATATGTACATATAGCTGAGAACTTGTAGAGGTACCAGTGAAATTTGTAAAAGGGCCTTTGGATAATACGATGTTATATGTACATATAGATGGGAACTTGTAGAGGTACCACTGAAATCTGTAAAAGGACCTTTGGATAATACGGTGTTATATGTACATATAGATGGGAACTTGTACAAGTACCAGTGGAATCTGTAAAAGGACCTTTGGATAATACGATGTTATATGTACATATAGATGGGAACTTGTAGAGGTACCACTGAAATCTGTAAAAGGACCTTTGGATAATACGGTGTTATATGTACATATTGATGGGAACTTGTAGAGGTACCAGGAGAATCTGTAAAAGGACCTTTGGATAATACGGTGTTATATGTACATATAGTTGGGAACTTGTAGAGGTACCAGTGACATCTGTAAATGGACCTTTGGATAATACGATGTTATATGTACATATAGATGGGAACTTGTAGAGGTACTACTGAAATCTGTAAAAGGACCTTTGGATAATACGGTGTTATATGTACATATTGATGGGAACTTGTACAGGTACCAGGAGAATCTGTAAAAGGACCTTTGGATAATACGGTGTTATATGTACATATAGTTGGGAACTTGTAGTGGTACCAGTGACATCTGTAAAAGGACCTTTGGATAATACGGTGTTATATGTACATATAGATGTTGAGGGGAACTTGTACAGATACCAGTGAAATCTGTAAAAGGACCTTTGGATAATACGGTGTTATATGTACATATAGTTGTTGAGGGGAAATTGTACAGGTACCAGTGAAATCTGTAAAAGGACCTTTGGATAATACGGTGTTATATGTACATATAGATATTGAGGGGAACTTGTACAGGTACCAGTGAAATCTGTAAAAGGACCTTTGGATAATACGGTGTTATATGTACATATAGTTGTTGAGGGGAACTTGTACAGGTACCGGTGAAATCTGTAAAAGGACCTTTGGATACTACGGTGTTATATGTACATATAGTTGGGAACTTGTATAGGTACCAGTGACATCTGTAAATGGACCTTTGGATAATACGATGTTATATGTACATATAGATGGGAACTTGTAGAGGTACCACTGAAATCTGTAAAAGGACCTTTGGATAATACGGTGTTATATGTACATATTGATGGGAACTTGTACAGGTACCAGGAGAATCTGTAAAAGGACCTTTGGATAATACGGTGTTATATGTACATATAGTTGGGAACTTGTAGTGGTACCAGTGACATCTGTAAAAGGACCTTTGGATAATACGGTGTTATATGTACATATAGATGTTGAGGGGAACTTGTACAGATACCAGTGAAATCTGTAAAAGGACCTTTGGATAATACGGTGTTATATGTACATATAGTTGTTGAGGGGAAATTGTACAGGTACCAGTGAAATCTGTAAAAGGACCTTTGGATAATACGGTGTTATATGTACATATAGATATTGAGGGGAACTTGTACAGTTACCAGTGAAATCTGTAAAAGGACCTTTGGATAATACGGTGTTTTATGTACATATAGTTGTTGAGGGGAACTTGTACAGGTACCGGTGAAATCTGTAAAAGGACCTTTGGATAATACGATGTTATATGTACATATAGATGGGAACTTGTACAGGTACCAGGAGAATCGGTAAAAGGACCTTTGGATACTACGGTGTTATATGTACATATAGTTGGGAACTTGTAGAGTTACCAGTGAAATCTGTAAAAGGACCTTTGGATAATACGGTGTTATATGTACATATAGATGGGAACTTGTAGAGGTACCACTGAAATCTGTAAAAAGACCTTCGGATAATACGGTGTTATATGTACATATAGATGGGAACTTGTACAGGTACCAGGGGAATCTGTAAAAGGACCTTTGTATAATACGGTGTTATATGTACATATAGATGTTTAGGGGAACTTGTACAGGTACCAGTGAAATCTGTAAAAGGACCTTTGGATAATACGGTTGTTTATGTACATACAGTTGGGAACTTGTAGAGGTACCAGTGAAATCTGTAAAAGGACCTTTGGATAATACGGTGTTATATGTACATATAGTTAGGAACTTGTAGAGGTACCAGTGAAATCTGTAAAAGGACATTTGGCTAATACAGTGTTGTATGTACATATAGATGTAAAAGGACCTTTGGATAATACGGTGTTATATGTACATATAGTTGTTGAGGGGAACTTGTAGAGGTACCAGTGAAATCTGTAAAAGGACCTTTGTATAATACGGTGTTATATGTACATATAGATGGGAACTTGTACAGGTACCAGGGGAATCTGTAAAAGGACCTTTGGATAATACGGTGTTATATGTACATATAGTTGGGAACTTGTAGAGTTACCATTGAAATCTGTAAAAGGACCTTTGGATAATACGGTGTTATATGTACATATAGTTGGGAACTTGTAGAGGTACCAGTGAAATCTGTAAAAGTACCTTTGGTTATTACGGTGTTATATGTACATATAGATGGGAACTTGTAGAGGTACCACTGAAATCTGTAAAAGGACCTTTGGATAATACGGTGTTATATGTACATATAGATGGGAACGTGTACAGGTACCAGGGGAATCTGTAAAAAGACCTTTGGATAATACGGTGTTATATGTACATATAGATGTTGAGGGGAACTTGTATAGGTACCAGTGAAATCTGTAAAAGGACCTTTGGATAATACGGTGTTATATGTACATATAGATGTTGAAGGGAACTTGTACAGGTACCAGTGAAATCTGTAAAAGGACTTTTGTATAATACGGTGTTATATATACATATAGTTGGGAACTTGTTGAGGTACCAGTGAAATCTGTAAAAGGACCTTTGGATAATACGGTGTTATATGTACATATAGATGTTGAAGGGAACTTGTACAGGTACCAGTGAAATCTGTAAAAGGACCTTTGTATAATACGGTGTTATATATACATATAGTTGGGAACTTGTAGAGGTACCAGTGAAATCTGTAAAAGGACCTTTGGATAATATGGTGTTATATGTACATATAGTTGATGAGGGGAACTTGTAGAGGTACCAAGGGAATCTGTAGAAGGACCTTTATATAATACTGACTATAAAAAATATATTTTATAGTCACAGTTATTGGAGGATACGAGTAATTTTCACATGTGTTTATGTGTAGTTCTAAGGTTTATAGTCCGTCCGCCAACGAACACGTCAAGGTATACCTCACGCGATGGGCACAATAGAGTCTGGACTTGAGTAATTTTCACGGTGCATTTCTTCGTATATGTACACCGGCATGTTGATTTGTTCACAAATAGGTAAGATTTGCTTTGAGCTTACGTTTAAAAACTGAAATTTATTAACATCAGACTCGCAGGATCTATGATTTTGTAATATTGCTGGTGCTCATGATTTTGTCATCTATTAGGATGTATTCGTTTCTATTTATTCATACCGATGTTTACGTGGTTCCTGGATGCAAATAATGTTTTCCATTTTACCATTTTTACGCCATTTTTTGGGTTCTCGCCGGAGAAATTTGTCTTCCAATTTTATTCACATAAGCTTTATTTCGTCTCTTTCTTTGTTTCTATTCTGATAATTCATATAGGTCGTGGATATTAATAAATAAAATCATGCATTCCTCCCGCCGTGTGTAGTGCCGTATCGTTTCTCACGCAGTTAAGATTTCAGGGACTTTAGGTAGACATTGATTAATATTACTCTGATATTGTGTGGTTTGTGGCTGTCGGGGTCGAATTGAAATGGTTTCTACACATTGGTAACTTCGTTGCTTGCCTTTGTGTTTAACGCGTTCGTTTAGCGGGGTTTGCTGCGGGTTTGGGAGTAGCTTATCCACCTGATTCACCTAATTCCAAAATGGAATGTCCCTTTAATATCTGTTTACTGGTGTATGCAGGTCGAGAATGCACTCTCATGTTAAAGTTAACTCGGTCAACAGCTGATTATATCTAGGGCCTATGCTAAAATTAGAACAATGTGGATGTCTAGCTAGGCTAGCGAGAGTTTAACTGCAAATGTGTATTGCTGGGTGCGTTTATTCAGTTTTTGGGTGTGGGGTAATAACACGGATTTATATACGTGTACATATAAATCCATGGTAATAATAATAATTAAATAAATATAATAATAATAATACCTATATAAAAAATTTAAAAAATAAAAATAAAAAAATAAAAAATAAAAATAAAAATAAAACAATACATCAAAAATAAAAAAATAAAAAAATAAAAATAAATAAAAATAAATAAAAATAAATAAAAATAAATAAAATAAAATAAATAATAATAGACTAGTTCTACATGAAGACTGCACAAACAGTTATTACAATAAGTTTGTATTACTATTTAGAATTTTATTGTTCGGCGCCCCTTGAGGGCGCCGGACATACTGTGGTAGTACTTTGACCTTAGGCATGGGGAATCAAAAGGACTGATAGTTGAGTATGTTTGGATTGTAATTAAAAATGTTTAACTGGCATTTAAAGCATGCTATAAAACGCACCAGAGTAAGATATAAAACACAAGAGATAAAACTGCTTAGCGATTTCTTGAATTTCTGTAAGAAATGATGCACCAATAATTCAAAAATTATACAAAATCATTTCATTAAAACGATGTCTCCCTGTATTTTGACTGAAAACGAGGCTGATTATAAAATCAAATGGTTAAATGCGTAGTACGAATTTTAGAAAAATTTAACGAAATTTATCGATCGTAATATCTGCGTTTCAAATGTTTTCACATTGTTCTCGTTTTTAAATCGTTTTGATTAATTATTATTGGCAAATTACATTAAATGTTGCTAAGAAATGAGAAAATACGATGATATATCGGAAAGTTTTGGCATTTAAATTTCGTTTACTGGAAATCGCTAATTTTGTAATGCTTCATTTTGACTGTCAAATGCAGACAAATGTATTGAAAACGAAAGTAGATTTATGAGCGCAGACTCTTTGCATCAAGTTTTTCTTGTATTAAAATGTAAACATTTTCTATATAGAGTATCATCCAAATAAAGCCTGGGCTGGTCATAGTGGACAGCCATGATGACTGGCCGGGCTGCTC
Source organism: Cyrtodaria siliqua (assembly GCA_037043455.1). Classification (NCBI taxonomy): domain Eukaryota; kingdom Metazoa; phylum Mollusca; class Bivalvia; order Adapedonta; family Hiatellidae; genus Cyrtodaria; species Cyrtodaria siliqua. The sequence continues at coordinate 58,569 of JAWPHD010000910.1, forward strand.
TTACACAGCCTGGGCAGGTCATAGTCGACAGCCATGATGTCTGGCCGGACTGCTCTTACACAGCCTGGGCAGGTCATAGTGGACGGCCGTGATGTCTGGCCGGGCTGCTCTTACACAGCCTGGGCAGGTCATAGTGGACAGCCGTGATGTCTGGCCGGGCTGCTCTTACACAGTGATGTCTGGCGGGACTGCTCTTACACAGCCTGGGCTGGTCATAGTGGACAGCCATGATGTCTGGCCGGGCTGCTCTTACACAGTGATGTCTGGCGGGACTGATCTTACACAGCCTGGGCAGGTCATAGTGGACGGCCGTGATGTCTGGCCGAGCTGCTCTTACACAGCCTGGGCAGGTCATAGTGGACAGCCATGATGTCTGGCCGGGCTGCTCTTACACAGTGATGTCTGGCGGGACTGCTCTTACACAGCCTGGGCAGGTCATAGTGGACAGCCATGATGTCTGGCCGGGCTGCTCTTACACAGTGATGTCTGGCGGGACTGCTCTTACACAGCCTGGGCAGGTCATAGTGGACAGCCGTGATGTCTGGCCGGGCTGCTCTTACACAGTGATGTCTGGCGGGACTGCTCTTACACAGCCTGGGCTGGTCATAGTGGACAGCCATGATGTCTGGCCGGGCTGCTCTTACACAGTGATGTCTGGCGGGACTGATCTTACACAGCCTGGGCAGGTCATAGTGGACGGCCGTGATGTCTGGCCGAGCTGCTCTTACACAGCCTGTGCAGGTCATAGTGGACAGCCATGATGTCTGGCCGGGCTGCTCTTACACAGTGATGTCTGGCGGGACTGCTCTTACACAGCCTGGGCAGGTCATAGTGGACAGCCATGATGTCTGGCCGGGCTGCTCTTACACAGTGATGTCTGGCGGGACTGCTCTTACACAGCCTGGGCTGGTCATAGTGGACAGCCATGATGTCTGGCCGGACTGCTCTTACACACAGTGATGTCTGGCGGGACTGCTCTTACACAGCCTGGGCAGGTCATAGTGGACAGCCGTGATGTCTGGCCGGACTGCTCTTACACAGCCTGGGCAGGTCATAGTGGACGGCCGTGATGTCTGGCCGGGCTGCTCTTACACAGCCTGGGCAGGTCAAAGTGGACGGCCGTGATGTCTGGCCGGACTGCTCTTACACAGCCTGGACAGGTCATAGTGGACGGCCGTGATGTCTGGCCGGGCTGCTCTTACACAGCCTGGGCAGGTCATAGTGGACGGCCGTGATGTCTGGCCGGGCTGCTCTTACACAGCCTGGGCAGGTCATAGTGGACAGCCGTGATGTCTGGCCGGGCCGTTTGGAAAATTGTCTGAATGACCTTGTTAATTCAAAATACATTTAACCAAGTCAACATAGCAACGTTTGTTAATATTATGTCCATGACCACTAAATATACCAAGGTTTAGTACTGATGATAAGATAGTTAAAATAACTGATAAACACGTGTACTGTTATTAAATAACGTATGTTTTAATTCTTCAAAATTTTGGCGCCGAATTGATGCTTTGCATCAAGTTTTTCTTGTTTTCATTTGTATTCCATTTGTGGTTTATACATTGTACATCAATTTTGTTTTCATAATCACACTGGATAATGCGGCCAGTTCAAGGGTTACTTCACTGCCAGTTAACGCCTGGAAAAGTCAGCGGTTGCCTCCCAGCAGATCCGAAGGATGTGGATATCGTTCAGCTATTCAGTGCCGTCACAGATCGTTGAGTGGCTCGATTGGTTGCAGAAGCGGCCGTACACTGACGTTAGTCAGTTAGAGGAACAGATGTTGCACTTCATCGGGAAACAGGACTCGTTTTTATACACTTATAATGCTGTTGTCGTAGATAATGCAAAAATCACCAAACATTATCATATTATCATGTTTCCACCAGGAGTCTGCAAATTCATTGTAGATATTGGTGGGTGATGTATGGCTGTTGTCATTATGCGGATGATTGTTCACAACTTTTCAATTTTTGTTACAGTAAAACATTGTTTCTGCAAACAGTTTACACTAGGAAATTTAAAATGGTATCAAAGTAAACAATATCCTGTTTGTAATGACAGTAGTTAGACTACATTTTCAACTCAGTGAATCAATTTGCAAACACAATGAATAAAATAATCATAACAATTATTGAGTCATTCGAGAGGCAATTAAAACTGTAAATAACAGTGAGTCACATTGGAATATATTATTATTCTACTCAAGGCAGAGCTACATTTTGTCATGTTGTCATTATGCGGATTAGATCCATATCTACTGCAAATATTACTTAAGAACTATTATGAAAACCATTTATATAAGACAAATGTGTTGACACCGTCTAGTTGATGGAGTACTGTTTATCTAGCCATAATGTTAGCCTATTGTTATCATCATCGTGGTTGTGCACTATGTTTTCAGCTTCTGCTGCTATTATTTAACTCCAACGCTGTTGGTGAAATCGTGTTTTATGATGCTAACCATGTAACTGGAGTGTTTGGGCTATACATGTATGTTTTCTTACTGCGGATAAGTATATCTCAACAGTTTGTTGATCTCCGCTAATTTTAACTTGCTGCTGTTTACTGTTGCTGCTAATAAAAGTTGTTGGTCTGTCAATGGAGGCAATGCATATTCATGACCCAGAGCAATAGGTGACGTCATACTGTCTGGGAGTGCGTCTATCATAGTGCGGAAGCATTGTGTTGGATATGGCATTATTTTCATTTGAATTAATACGGTTTAACAGTTTAAAATCAATTCATGCCTCCTTTGTACATGCCTTTTTTCTAGATTGACTGTTTATAAAACATACAATGCTTTTCGTCTAGCAAACAGCCTTAATTTATTCAGTTTGCTTACAATGATGTTTTCATTACAGGTTTATATACGGATGCTGTTGCTGTTGCCGATTATTTATGATTGGATCTCTATCACATCTTTCAGGGTTTATTGTGTTTCCTTCTCTCGAACATGTTGCCTTATATTTCAGTTTGTGTAACCATCAAGTTCACTTAAGACCGGTCAAACGTTCCTATGTCTGTATCGGATGCATTGTGTGGAACAGGTCATAGAGTTCTCCAGTGTTGGTATTGTATGTAATGTTCCACTTTTTACCTGTTATACAAGATAAGCCTACGCCACCCATCAGCTTTTCAAAACATGGTTCATTTCGAAATTTTTCGTGTGGAGTTTGGGGAATATATCCCTACAGTTCTTTAGTACATTCATATTTATTACATCGACAGTGCCTTATCAGTTGTGTACATATTCAAGACCTGGAAAGAAGTTACATACTTTTCATAGGCCTTATTTTAAGGCTATTCTATTTGATCATTGGTTTAGTTTAGGGCTATTCCTTTTGATCGATGAGGTTTTATTTATCCTGCAACGGGATGATGTTTTATTTATCCTGCCCCAGGTAGTTTTGTCAGCGGTTCATTGAAGTTAAGTTAGCTTTTCCTTTCCGATTGTCCCTATTCAATACATAGCACTTTAAACCAGTTATGTGCATGGTCGCCAAATTATAAAACCACTTCTATCTATGCTGTGTTCTATTCAACATAGACTTCTCTGCAAGGTTCCAAACTGTAATGTGTGTGTGTAGCTCTGGGGTTTATAGTCAATAGTCATAGTCATATACACAACAGGGCGTCCAAAAGGTATATGCACAATAGAACCTGGGCAGGTTGCAAATGGTATACTAATGACACGTCATCCAATTTAACAACCTCATCTTAGGTTGTCATACAGGAAGGTGATAAATGAGGTAAATGTCATTTCAATAGTCAGAATCAAATCACGATGACATCACCTTTATGTATTAGTTAAAAGGAGTTTACATAGTTTTGCGGCTAACCTTTTAAATGTGGACTAATTTCAGGGTTTGAAACTAACTTTTTTCAGCAACTACTCCATAGGACAAGTAACTTACACCAGTTATTTGTCCCCAGTCAACTTTACTTTTCCCAGCACTTCATGTAAAAGTGATACAAAAAACAAGATCAATCATGAAAGTGACATTACATTCCCTCAGTTGCATTCCACCAATGACAACAAGATGGTTTTTATTTGTCATTTACAATGTGCTCGCCAATGTTTTGACATTTTTTCAGCCACAAGTTTTAAAGATAAAAAATTCATGTCTGTTAAAAAATTTAGTTGTCCGTAGGACAGGTCACCTGGGACAATTAACTTGTCCCCAGTAGAATCTATATCGCACAGGACAAGGGGACAACTGTTAATGTCGAACCCTGAATTTACTTGAAATGGATACATGTTCTTCGTCTATTGTTGTCGGAGTGTATGGATGGATCAGCTTTCAGATAGTTTTAGATCGTTATGCAAATACTTGCTATTTCTAGTAAGGCTAATAAAATAGTGGAGCAAGGACATCAATTGAGAGTAACTATATATGGCTTGTACACATGCATGTACCGATTGATTGCCTAATTGTTCATCAATTACTTAGGCCTCTGAAGATGATGATGATTGATACAAAATTCTAAAAACTGATCGTAGGTTAAAGGTAAAAATACAGTTAAAGACCCGTTCACAATAGACACAAACTTGATTATCAAGGCGGCAAAAGTTAAATTGGGAAAATGTGCATAGTATATACGAACAAATGTATATCAGTTGTTTGCTGACTGAAATGAAATAACAGTGGAACACGAAAACAGAGGAAAGGACACACCCTTAATCAGAAATCATTCAATGTTCAAGGTCTGACACTGAGTAACATGTACATGTTACACTTCATATTATTTATATTGCTGATGCTAATTTATGACAGCTTCGAAACGTTTAACAGTCAATTTGTGTTTGGCGCCACACATTAAAGGTTACAGTCTTCCTCCAACCTTTACATACTGGATATTTTTCTGACATTTATTTATTTTGTCAATGTCTGATGCATCAACAATGTGGTCCTGGGGAATTGATTTAGAGAAATACCCATTAAAGGTTCTTAGAAAGCATGTTAAGCTTCTGACCGAGTTTTTAGGGTCAATTTACATAATGTGGTCGTTATTTTGTCTCGCATACTTCCTAGGCTTTCATGGCGTTAGCCTAACCACCCTTTTGAAATGGAACGGGCCAGAAAGAGGCTAAACAGTTATGCTACTACGGCGATAATAGCTATTAGGGTCATTATCTGCTATAGACATTCAGGCTGATGATACCTGTCTTGAACCGGATGGTGTTCATTTATCAAATGTGGGGAACAACTTTTCTTAACCAGTTTCTGGCTGGATTTTAATGTTTCATTCAAAGTGGGCAGTGCTAAGGAAATATATACTTTTTTGGCACCTTTTCTGTTTTGGGCGTGGCATTTGGATATTTTGCTTTTGATACTCACTCTTCGCTGCTGCCAAAAATGAAAATGTTTCCTCCGTTTTTGGCGGTGGATGGGAGCCTGGACACTCCATGATGGGAGTGTCCGGGCTCCCATCCATATGGCGGGCAGCGAAGGTGTGAAAGGAAGGACATATAAGTTTGAGTTTAACTTTATTCAGCTCCTGTATACCCAGAGACTGAATTGTAATCTAAACATAAATTATATACAAATTTGCTGTCCGTACGAATTGCTAAAAACATTTGAATTGATTGAATACGGTGCACTTGTAATTATGCTTGAATATCAACCGTGCTTTCAACACTTGCTTAAATGCTTATAAGAAAAGTTGCTTTCATAATGAACATTTAATTTGGTGCACATGTATTTATGTCCTTAATATTGTAATATTCAATTTGCTTTATTGCTTAATGCTTTCTACTGTAAGGGCTTGCCATAATGGTCTTTTGTGCTTACCGGCAGCCCAATTGTTAAGCCCCATGATTGGGGCTTGTTTATCAATCCATGCCACGCCCAATATTTGCCAAATCTATTAAAGTTTAAAAAATATTTTATGTGTTGTTATTACAGTGCTCTCCAATAATACAGTGTTGTATGTACATATAGATGTGAGGGGAACTTGTAGAGGTACCAGTGCAATCTGTAAAAGGACTTTTGGATAATACGGTGTTATATGTACATATAGTTGGGAACTTGTAGAGGTACCAGTGAAATCTGTAAAAGGACCTTTGGATAATACGGTGCTATATGTACATATAGTTGGGAACTTGTAGAGGTACCAGTGAAATCTGTAAAAGGACCTTTGGATAATACGGTGTTATATGTACATATAGTCGGGAACTTGTAGAGGTACCAGTGAAATCTGTAAAAGGACCTTTGGATAATACAGTGTTGTATGTACATATAGATGTGAGGGGAACTTGTAGAGGTACCAGTGAATTCTGAAAAAGGACCTTTGGCTAATACAGTGTTGTATGTACATATATATGTGAGGGGAACTTGTAGAGGTACCAGTGAAATCTGTAAAGGGACCTTTGGATAATACGGTGTTATATGTACATATAGTTGGGAACTTGTAGTGGTACCAGTGAAATCTGTAAAAGGACATTTGGATAATACGGTGTTATATGTACATATAGATGTGAGGGGAACTTGTAGAGGTACGGTACCAGTGAAATCTGTAAAAGGACCTTTGGATAATACGGTGTTATATGTACATATAGTTGTTGAGGGGAACTTGAAGATGTACCAGTGAAATCTGTTAAAGGACCATTGGATAATACGGCGTTATATGTACATATAGATGTGAATGGAACTTGTAGAGGTACGGTACCAGTGAAATCTGTAAAAGGAACTTTGGATAATACGGTGTTATATGTACATATAGATGTCAGGGGAACTTGTAGATGTACCAGTGAAATCTGTTAAAGGACCGTTGGATAATACGGTGTTATATGTACATATAGATGTGAGAGGGAACTTGTACAGGTACCAGTGGAATATGTAGAAGGACCTTTATATAATACAGTGTTATATGTACATCTAGATGTGAGGGGAACTTGTAGAGGTACCAGGGGAATATGTAGAAGGACTTTTATATAAAACAGTGTTACATGTAGATGTGAGGGGAACTTGTAGAGGTACAAGGGGAATCAGTAGAAGTACCTTATATAATGCAATGTTATATTTACATATATATGTGAGGGGTACTTTGTGTTATTTGTACATATACATAAGAGGGGAACTTGTAGAGGCAGCAGGGGAATCTGTAAAAGGACCTTTATATAATACAGTGTTTTATGTACATATAGATGTGTGGGGAACTTGTAGAGGTACCCGGGGAATCTGTAGAAGGACCTTTATATAATACAGTGCTATATGTAGATGTGAGGGGAACTTGGAGAGGTACCCGGGGAATCTGTAGAAGGATCTTTATATAATACAGTGTTATATGTACATATAGATGTGAGGGGAACTTGTAGAGGTACAAGGGGACTCTGTAGAAAGACCTTTATATAATGCAGTGTTATATGTACATGTAGATGTGAGTGGAACTTGTAGAGGTACCAGGGGAATCTGTAGAAGTACCTTATATAATACAGTGTTATTTGTACATATAGTTGTTGATGGGAACTTGTAGAGGTACCCGGGGAATCTGTAGAAGGACCTTTATATAATACATTGTTATATGTAGATGTGAGGGGAACTTGTAGAGGTACCCGGGGAAACTGTAGAAGGATCTTTATATAATACAGTGTTATATGTACATATAGATGTGAAGGGAACTTGTAGAGGTACCAGGGGAATCTGTAGAAGGACCTTTATATAATACAGTGTTATATGTAGATGTGAGGGGAACTTGTAGAGGTACCCGGGGAAACTGTAGAAGGATCTTTATATAATACAGTGTTATATGTACATGTAGATTTGAGGGGAACTTGTAGAGGTACCAGGGGAATCTGCAAAGGACTTTTATATAAATACAGTGTTATATGTAGACTTGAGGGGAACTTGTAGAGGTAGCAGGAGAATCTGTAGAAGGACCTTTATATAATACAGTGTTATATGTATATATATATGTGTGGGGAACTTGTAGAGGTAGCAGGGGAATCTGTAGAAGGACCTTTATATAATACAGTGTTATATGTAGATGTGAGGGGAACTTGTAGCGATACCCGGGGAATATGTAGAAGGACCTTATATAATTCAGTGTTATGTATACATGTAGATGAGAGGGGAACTTGTAGAGGTATAAAGGGAATCTGTAGAAGGACCTTTACATAATACATTGTTATATGTACATATAGATGTGAGGGGAACTTGTAGAGGTACCAGGGGAATCTGTAGAATGACCTTTATATAATACAGTGTTATATGTACATGTAAATGTGAGGGGAACTTGTAGAGGTAGCAGGGGAATCTGCAGAAGGACTTTTATATAATACAGTGTTATGTATACATATAGTTGTTGAGGGGAACTTGTAGATGTACCCGGGGAATCTGTAGAATGAACGTTATATAATACAGTGTTATATGTACATGTAGATTTGAGGGGAACTTGTAGAGGTACCAGGGGAATCTGTAGAATGAACGTTATATAATACGGTGTTATATGTACATGTAGATTTGAGGGGAACTTGTAGAGGTACCAGGGGAATCTGTAGAAGGACCTTTATATAATACAGTGTTATATGTACATGTAGATTTGAGGGGAACTTGTAGAGGTACCAGGGGAATCTGCAGAGGACTTTTATATAAATACAGTGTTATATGTAGACTTGAGGGGAACTTGTAGAGGTAGCAGGAGAATCTGTTGAAGGACTTTTATATAATACAGTGTTATATGTACATGTAGATGTGAGGGGAATTTGTAGAGGTACCAGGGGAATCTGTAGAAGGACCTTTATATAATACGATGTTATATGTACATGTAGATGTGAGGGGAACTTGTAGAGGTAACAGGGGAATCTGTAGAAATACCTTATATAATACAGTGTTATATGTATATGTAGATGTGAGGGGAACTTGTAGAGGTACCAGGGGAATCTGTAAAAGGACGTTTATATAATACGGTGTTATATGTACATGTAGATGTGAGGGGAACTTGTAGAGGTACCAGGGGAATCTGTAGAAGGACCTTTATATAATACGGTGTTATATGTAGATGTGAGGGGAACTTGTAGAGGTACCCGGGGAATCTGTAGAAGGACCTTTATATAATACGGTGTTATATGTACATGTAGATGTGAGGGGAACTTGTAGAGGTACCAGGGGAATCTGTAGAAGGACATTTATATAATACAGTGTTATATGTACATGTAGATTTGAGGGGAACTTGTAGAGGTACCAGGGGAATCTGCAGGGGACTTTTATATAAATACAGTGTTATATGTAGACTTGAGGGGAACTTGTAGAGGTAGCAGGAGAATCTGTAGAAGGACCTTTATATAATACAGTGTTATATGTATATATATATATGTGTGGGGAACTTGTAGAGGTAGCAGGGGAATCTGTAGAAGGACCTTTATATAATACAGTGTTATATGTACATGTAAATGTGAGGGGAACTTGTAGAGGTAGCAGGGGAATCTGCAGAAGGACTTTTATATAATACAGTGTTATGTATACATATAGTTGTTGAGGGGAACTTGTAGATGTACCCGGGGAATCTGTAGAATGAACGTTATATAATACAGTGTTATATGTACATGTAGATTTGAGGGGAACTTGTAGAGGTACCAGGGGAATCTGTAGAATGAACGTTATATAATACGGTGTTATATGTACATGTAGATTTGAGGGGAACTTGTAGAGGTACCAGGGGAATCTGTAGAAGGACCTATATATAATACAGTGTTATATGTACATGTAGATTTGAGGGGAACTTGTAGAGGTACCAGGGGAATCTGCAGAGGACTTTTATATAAATACAGTGTTATATGTAGACTTGAGGGGAACTTGCAGAGGTAGCAGGAGAATCTGTTGAAGGACTTTTATATAATACATTGTTATATGTACATGTAGATGTGAGGGGAATTTGTAGAGGTACCAGGGGAATCTGTAGAAGGACCTTTATATAATACGATGTTATATGTACATGTAGATGTGAGGGGAACTTGTAGAGGTAACAGGGGAATCTGTAGAAATACCTTATATAATACAGTGTTATATGTACATGTAGATGTGAGGGGAATTTGTAGAGGTACCAGGGGAATCTGTAGAAGGACCTTTATATAATACGATGTTATATGTACATGTAGATGTGAGGGGAACTTGTAGAGGTAACAGGGGAATCTGTAGAAATACCTTATATAATACAGTGTTATATGTATATGTAGATGTGAGGGGAACTTGTAGAGGTACCAGGGGAATCTGTAAAAGGACGTTTATATAATACGGTGTTATATGTACATGTAGATGTGAGGGGAACTTGTAGAGGTACCAGGGGAATCTGTAGAAGGACCTTTATATAATACGGTGTTATATGTAGATGTGAGGGGAACTTGTAGAGGTTCCCGGGGAATCTGTAGAAGGACCTTTATATAATACGGTGTTATATGTACATGTAGATGTGAGGGGAACTTGTAGAGGTACCAGGGGAATCTGTAGAAGGACATTTATATAATACAGTGTTATATGTACATGTAGATTTGAGGGGAACTTGTAGAGGTACCAGGGGAATCTGCAGGGGACTTTTATATAAATACAGTGTTATATGTAGACTTGAGGGGAACTTGTAGAGGTAGCAGGAGAATCTGTAGAAGGACCTTTATATAAAACAGTGTTATATTTATATATATATATGTGTGGGGAACTTGTAGAGGTAGCAGGGGAATCTGTAGAAGGACCTTTATATAATACAGTGTTATATGTAGATGTGAGGGGAACTTGTAGCGATACCCGGGGAATCTGAAGAAGGACCTTATATAATTCAGTGTTATGTATACATGTAGATGAGAGGGGAACTTGTAGAGGTATAAAGGGAATCTGTAGAAGGACCTTTACATAATACATTGTTATATGTACATATAGATGTGATGGGAACTTGTAGAGGTACCAGGGAAATCTGTAGAATGACCTTTATATAATACAGTGTTATATGTACATGTAAATGTGAGGGGAACTTGTAGAGGTAGCAGGGGAATCTTTAGAAGGACCTTTATATAATACAGTGTTATGTATACATATAGTTGTTGAGGGGAACTTGTAGATGTACCCGGGGAATCTGTAGAATGAACGTTATATAATACAGTGTTATATGTACATGTAGATTTGAGGGGAACTTGTAGAGGTTCAAGGGGAATCTGTAGAATGAACGTTATATAATACGGTGTTATATGTACATGTAGATTTGAGGGGAACTTGTAGAGGTACCAGGGGAATCTGTAGAAGGACCTTTTTATAATACAGTGTTATATGTACATGTAGATTTGAGGGGAAATTGTAGAGGTACTAGGGGAATCTGCAGAGGACTTTTATATAAATACAGTGTTATATGTAGACTTGAGGGGAACTTGTAGAGGTAGCAGGAGAATCTGTTGAAGGACTTTTATATAATACAGTGTTATATGTACATGTAGATGTGAGGGGAATTTGTAGAGGTACCAGAGTAATCTGTAGAAGGACCTTTATATAATACGGTGTTATATGTACATGTAGATGTGAGGGGAACTTGTAGAGTTACCAGGGGAATCTGTAGAAATACCTTATATAATACAGTGTTATATGTATATGTAGATGTGAGGGGAACTTGTAGAGGTACCAGGGGAATCTGTAAAAGGACGTTTATATAATACGGTGTTATATGTACATGTAGATGTGAGGGGAACTTGTAGAGGTACCAGGGGAATCTGTAGAAGGACCTTTATATAATACGGTGTTATATGTTGATGTGAGGGGAACTTGTAGAGGTACCCGGAGAATCTGTAGAAGGACCTTTATATAATACGGTGTTATATGTACATGTAGATGTGAGGGGAACTTGTAGAGGTACCCGGGGAATCTGTAGAAGGATCTTTATATAATACAGTGTTATATGTACATATAGATGTGAGGGGAACTTGTAGAGGTACAAGGGGACTCTGTAGAAAGACCTTTATATAATGCAGTGTTATATGTACATGTAGATGTGAGGGGAACTTGTAGAGGTACCAGGGGAATCTGTAGAAGTACCTTATATAATACAGTGTTATGTGTACATATAGTTGTTGAGGGGAACTTGTAGAGGTACCCGGGGAATCTGTAGAAGGACCTTTATATAATACAGTGTTATATGTAGATGTGAGGGGAACTTGTAGAGGTACCCGGGGAATCTGTAGAAGGATCTTTATATAATACAGTGTTATATGTACATATAGATGTGAGGGGAACTTGTAGAGGTACCAGGGGAATCTGTAGAAGGACAGTTATATAATACAGTGTTATATGTACATGTAGATTTGAGGGGAACTTGTAGAGGTACCAGGGAAATCTGCAGAGGACTTTTATATAAATACAGTGTTATATGTAGACTTGAGGGGAACTTGTAGAGGTAGCAGGAGAATCTGTAGAAGGACCTTTATATAATACAGTGTTATATGTATATATATATGTGTGGGGAACTTGTAGAGGTAGCAGGGGAATCTGTAGAAGGACCTTTATATAATACAATGTTATATGTAGATGTGAGGGGAACTTGTAGCGATACCCGGGGAATCTGTAGAAGGACTTTATATAATTCAGTGTTATGTATACATATAGATGAGAGGGGAACTTGTAGAGGTATAAAGGGAATCTGTAGAAGGACCTTTACATAATACATTGTTATATGTACATATAGATGTGAGGGGAACTTGTAGAGGTACCAGGGGAATCTGTAGAATGGCCTTTATATAATACAGTGTTATATGTACATGTAAATGTGAGGGGAACTTGTAGAGGTAGCAGGGGAATCTGTAGAAGGACCTTTATATAATACAGTGTTATGTATACATATAGTTGTTGAGGGGAACTTGTAGATGTACCAGGGGAATCTGTAGAATGAACGTTATATAATACAGTGTTATATGTACATGTAGATTTGAGGGGAACTTGTAGAGGTACCAGGGGAATCTGTAAAATGAACGTTATATAATACGGTGTTATATGTACATGTAGATTTGAGGGGAACTTGTAGAGGTACCAGGGGAATCTGTAGAAGGACCTTTATATAATACAGTGTTATAGGTACATGTAGATTTGAGGGGAACTTGTAGAGGTACCAGGGGAATCTGTAGAGGACTTTTATATAAATACAGTGTTATATGTAGACTTGAGGGGAACTTGTAGAGGTAGCAGGAGAATCTGTTGAAGGACTTTTATATAATACAGTGTTATATGTACATGTAGATGTGAGGGGAATTTGTAGAGGTACCAGGGGAATCTGTAGAAGGACCTTTATATAATACGGTGTTATATGTACATGTAGATGTGAGGGGAACTTGTAGAGGTACCAGGGGAATCTGTAGAAGGACCTTTATATAATACGGTGTAATATGTACATGTAGATGTGAGGGGAATTTGTAGAGGTACTAGGGGAATCTGTAGAAGGACCTTTATATAATACGGTGTAATATGTACGTGTAGATGTGAGGGGAACTTGTAGAGGTACCAGGGGAATCTGTAGAAGGACCTTTATATAATACGGTGTTATATGTACATGTAGATGTGAGGGGAATTTGTAGAGGTACTAGGGGAATCTGTAGAAGGACCTTTATATAATACGGTGTAATATGTACATGTAGATGTGAGGGGAACTTGTAGAGGTACCAGGGGAATCTGTAGAAATACCTTATATAATACAGTGTTATATGTATATGTAGATGTGAGGGGAACTTGTAGAGGTACCAGGGGAATCTGTAAAAAGACGTTTATATAATACGGTGTTATATGTACATGTAGATGTGAGGGGAACTTGTAGAGGTACCAGGGGAATCTGTAGAAGGACCTTTATATAATACGGTGTTATATGTACATGTACATTTGAGGGGAACTTGTAGAGGTACCAGGGGAATCTGTAGAATGACCTTTATATAATACAGTGTTATAATTACATATGGATGTGAGGGGAACTTGTAGAGGTACCAGGGGAATCTGTAGAAGGATCTTTATATAATACATTGTTGTATGCACTTTTAGATGTCAGGGGAATTTGTAGAGGGAGCAGGGGAATATGTAGAAGGACCTTTATATAATACATTGTTATATGCACTTTTAGATGTGAGGGGAACTTGTAGAGGTAGCAGGGGAATCTGCATAAGAAAGTTTATATAATACAGTGTTATACGTACATACATATAAGTGTGAATGGAAACTTGTAAACATACCAGGGGAATTTGTATAACATAGTTTTCTGTAAGTAGTATCAGTGTTCAGTCGAATCTTTGGAAATGGTAAACTGTACTATTCAATATACATAACGAGAGTGAACTCTTATCTGGGTGTTCCTTTGTATATAGTACTGTTTTGAATATATAGAACTGTTTTAAAAGAAAGAAATAATGTACAAGTTGAAACGTGTATGAAAACAGCTGTATGAATAAAGTGGTATATAATTATACTCATATAGACATTTGTATATTCTCTTTTACAACTCCAATTATAACTTCTGTTATATATTTTACAGAGTACATGTATATCTTTTAAAAATAACACACGCAAATCGTTAGAGCGCAGTCAATAATTATAATAATTGATATACATATATATATGATGTTACCATTATGTATAACAATGAAAGAAATAAAATATATTGTGTTGGACACGTTTTATGTTATCTTAAATATCCAGTTATAAAGAAAAGGGAATACTTTTAAGTGGTATTATATTGTCTTTATCCATAACTGATTCAATCTAAACTATCACCGTGCAGTTGATTGCTTCTGGAATGTGTTTTCAGATGTAAGGGACCGGGCAATATTTATCGGGGGGTTGGGACCGGTGCAAATAAAAATGTTATACAAAAAAAAATGGACGTCCCATGGCAAGGAAAGGAAAACAAATGTATCGTCCCATAGTTTGTCGCGACAAAAAAAATACCTGTCCCATGCCATTTTGCACCATTCCCGATGCCCAGATCTCCTTACCAAATGAGGTTTGCTGCAAGCCTGCAGTGAACAAATTTGTTCACCATAACAATTCTTAATTGTCGCCAATGTTCGCCACTAGCGGTGATGTTGCCGCAAACATTATGGTAATCTTTGTCGAATTTGCCGCAAACTCGCCAAAAAGCTATACATTTGCCAGAAACATTTATTTATTTGCAACGTTCACCACAACATTGCGACAAATTTTACCAATCCGATTTTTTTTTTATTGCACGCCTTAATATCACCACAATCTTTTAAATTCAGATTTGCTGTTTCTTTATTCACAGAACATCACGACAAACTTTCCATTCTGAACTGCTGTATCTGAAGACTCTGTTAGCTAAAACAGCATCGCAAAACTTAGACTTTATACAGAGTTTTATTATTTCCAGTTACTTACTACTTACTATTAAAAGTGAAATTTGTATTTTATGTCAAAGGACGTACCACTTGAACAAGTAATTTAGCCAAGTGTAATTTGTTTCGTGGAACCTTATTTTTAAACATTTATTCAATTGTGTTCATTGCAAGAACATTTTTAAATATCAAACACCATGATAACTCCAACATTTACAAATAGAAAAATTAAAATTGTATCCCAAGTGCAAAATAATATGATCAGTATGACCTCAATAGGTAGATGTGTGTATTAGATACGTTTGTTGGTTTGTCTAGGGTCTGGTGCTGATTCTAAGATATCCTGGTCATATCCAGGCGCCATTGGTGCCTATTGGACTGCTATAGTTAGTGAGTGGTCATGTCCGTGAAAATGGGAGTAATGCAGAAATGACAGCACACGACATCTCCATGAAAATGGGAGTAATGCAGAAATGACTGTGCTCAACATCTCCATGAAAATGAGAGTAATGCAGAAATGACAGCGCTCGACATCTCCATCAAAATGTGAGTAATGCAAAAATGACAGCGTTAGACATCTTCATAAAAATGGAAGTAATGAACAAATGACTGCACTCGACATCTCCATGAAAATGTGAGTAATGAAGAAATGACAGTGCTCGACATCTCTATGAAAATGAGAGTAATGACAGTACTCAACAGCGCTCGATATCTCCATGAAAATGAGAGTAATGCAGAAATGACAGTGCTCAACATCTCCATGAAAATGAGAGTAATGCAGTAGTGACAGCGCCGATATCTCAATGAAAATTCGAGTAATCCAGAAATTACAGTGCTCAACATCTTCATGAAAATGAGAGTAATGCAGAAATGACAGCGCTCAACATCTCCATAAAAATGGAAGTAATGCAAAAATGACAGCAGTCGACATCTCCATGAAAATGTGAGTACTGCAGAAATGACAACGCTCCACAACTCTATGAAAATTAGAGTAATGCAGAAATGACAGCGTTCAACATTTCCATGAAAATGAGAGTAATGCAGAATTGGCAGCGCTCAACAGTATATCTCCATGAAAATTGGAGTAATGCAGAAATGCAGTGCTCGACATCTCCATGAAAATGGGAGTAATGCAAAAATGACAGCGTTCTACATCTTCATAAAAATGGGAGTAATGCAAAATGACAGCGCTCGACATCTCCATGAAAATGAGAGTAATGCAGAAATGACAGATTTTAATTTTGAGAGGATTTATTTAAACAGTGTCAGTTTATTTAAATTTTGTCGATTTATTTAAATATAGTGAATTTAATTAATTTTGCACATTTAGTAAAACAAAGGTCCATTTATTTAGAATTCACAAACAATTATTTAAATCAAAACCATTTAGTTAAATCATGAGGATATAATCTAAATCGTAAGGATATACTTTAAATCGAGAGCATTTATTTAAACTGTGTCGATTTATTTAAATAGTGTCGATTTATTGAAATTGTGTCAATTTATTTAAATATGGTGCAGTCCATGTTAAATAGTGAAAAAAACAAAATGTTTTCAAGCTAAATATTTATTTTTTTTTACAAACGGTGCACCATTGTTCTATTTCATAATTTCAGTCCATTATTTATTTTGAAAAATATCACCAGAACATTGCAGAGAAAATTGTATGCAAATGAATTGAATTGTTTAAGGCGCACCAACACATGAAAGGGTTAAATGGCGCCTAACAGGCATGAACATGCCAGGCTCATCTTCCATGTACATCGAGATAAAATATGGAAAATGGGCCTAGAACCTTCTCACCCTGAACTGCAGAGTTGCTGCAAATTCTATCGTAGAAACTCCATTTATGCTGGAGCCATGTTATTGTTTTTCTGCCACTGCTCTTTTGATGCGAGCGAGATAGCACCTGAAACCTGATGAAGACCTTTAATGAACATGTACAAAAAAGGTATTCATCATGATCATCCCTGCATTGTTTCAGGTGCTATCTCGCTCGCATCAAAAGAGCAGTGGCAGAAAAACAATAACGTGGCTCCAGCGTAAATGGAGTTTCTACGATAGAATTTGCAGCAACTCTGCAGTTCAGGGTGAGAAAGTTCTATGCCCATTTTCCATATTTTATCTCGATGTACATGGAAGATGAGCCTGGCATTTTCATGCCTGTTAGGCGCCATATAACCTTTTCATGTGTTGGTGCACCTTAAAACCCCAATTTAATTCAATTCATTTGCATAAAATTGTTGCAAATGTTTGCAATGTAAATGAGGTCTGCAGCAAAGTAGCAGCAAGCATCGCCAAAAGATTACAGCTAAAAGTGGTATGCAAATGAAGTGTGCTGAGAAGTTGCTGCACATTTTTACTATGCAAATGGGGTCTGCCGCAAAGTTGCGGTGAACATCAACAGAACCTCATTTGCATATATTTGTTTGCTGCATATTTCATTTGCATGGGAATTGTGTACTGCAACTTTGACGCAAACTTGTTTGCCGCAGCTTTGCAGCAATGTTTGCCGCAGAGTTGCAGCAAACAGTCGCCACAAGCCTATGTTTTTGGTATGGGGGTGTTTTATGGTCTAATATCACTCATTTATTATTATACCCGTCTGGAATCGGAATTCCGAAGATTTCCGTGGAAATATATCTAAAATTACATAAAATGTTCGGAAAATAAGTCCGAATTCGGAAACCATACATTTCTTCGGAATATCTGTCGGACTTCGGATTTTTTCCCGCGCACAATATTCGGACATTACATAATTTTTCGTCAAATGAGAACTTAGTCGATTTATCACACGGAAACTGCTTCAGTGTAAGGACATTGTCATTTTTTGATTCTGAAAAGAACTTTTTCAGCATCATTTAAGTTATTTTTTCAATTGAAACATTTGCGGTGAAATTGATGTATTTTACGCATATACACCAAAACATTTAATTTAACATGAAATTTACAACTAGTCCAGGATTCGTGACAGGTAATTTTTTAACTTAGAAACTGTTATGCAACGTGTGCTCTTCTCTAACAAGTAACTTTGAATGGTGTTTTACGTCATTCTTAGCACATGTTTGGCCATATAATTATGTGCTAGTTAGATCTTTTCTTTTTGATACACAGAAATTCTACACTATAAAAGTGTTTTATGTATATATTGTAAGTGCTTATTTACAGAAAGAATTAAAAATTCTTACTCCCAGATTATTTAGTACTAACCAGAGTCTTAGGACCCTGTACTAACTTATACTCATGATACACTTTTGATCATGAATACTTGAGATAAGCTAATTTAAATACAGATATCCAGCGCTCATACTAATAAATTTATGATACCCATATGCTATAATGTTACTCTGATGTGTAAATTAATTAAGACCTTAGGAGCTGACTGCGTAACAGTTAATCATGTGACTTTTATTAGCCAATGGAACTGGGGCTACTATATTCAAACACAAGTGAGTGTGTTTATACAGAAATATCTGGCATATTTATTTGGAACAATAATAAATAATTATGAAATATTGTTTTTAAAAGTGACTTAGGAGTGATACATTAACTTATAAAACAAGGATATACATGTACATTATTCATGCAGGATACCATAAAAGCATGGATATACAGCAGCAGGTACTGTAGATCTATGACAAAAGTAAAGTGTCTTATTATTAAAAAGTTATTCAAGATTCCGCTAGAATTTGTGCCTGATGTTTAAGCTTTCAAAGCATTGTGTGAGCTTAATTAATAGCAAGACCTGTTAGAGGGCCACATGGAAGATTAGTTCACAAACTAAATGTGTTACCCTCAATAAATAAAGTCTATTATTATTATTATTTTAACATACAGTCCCTGTTTAATAAGTCTGCATAAATTTTTTATATGTACATGTATAAGAATATAATTATTTTAAACCGAACAGGTATTCTAATATACATAATATGTATACAGTCTAAATTACATTGATTCAGTATTGTACTGTATTTCCAGTTTGCTACATGTATAACATTCAACAAAAACAAGTTATTTTGAATGTGAACCGTGCAACAAAATTGTTTTCATTTTATGTAAATGGTGATAATGCATATAAGGGACATAACTCAGCAGGCCATTTCGGACACGAACACGTTCGCCTAATGTAGAAAAAGTTCTTCAAAACTGGTAGTTACAAGGTTAATTTTTACTATATGCATTAATACATTATATACATTTGCAGAAGGCCATTTATAATGAACCTTTTGTCCATATGCATGACTAATATAATTAACAGATTTGCTTCTGCAGAAGTTTGAAAGCGAACGATTTTCTTTGAACGATTTTCCAAAGAAAACCAGATTGTTCCGGAAATCAAGCAGCAATTGGAATAATTTCAACAACAGAATTGAGATGTTTTTCTACTGGTAAACACAAATTAAATCTGAATATTTTCTGAACCAAATCGAAAAATTGTAATTTTGTCAAAGAAAATCAGAAATCGGATACATGTCCAACAAGAGGAAAGAACGATTAGTAAAAAGTGGAATTTGTTCCGCTTTTCTTTATTCAATTTTCTTTATTTTAATTATAAAGATTATTTCTGTCCGAATATTTTGTGAATAAATGCGGATGTCCGAATATTTTCCGAAAGCAATACCAATGTCCAAATATTTTCCGAAAGAAATGCCGATGTCTGAGAAAATGCCGATGTAAGCATATTTTCCGAAGAAATGCCGGTGTCCGAATATTTTCCGAAAGTAATACCGATGCCCGAATATTTTCCGAAGGAAATACCGATGTCCGAATAGTTTCCAAACTATTGCTAATGCCTGAATGTTTTCCGAAGAAATACATATTCGGACAATTTTGTCCGAAGAAATCGGAAAGCCGAAGACTTTTCGAGGAAAATGAATCTGTCCGTGGAATTTATTTTTTATTTTTTTCCGAAGTCCGAATTATTTTCTATTAAAACCTATGTCCATTACTCCGAAGACCGGAATTCCGAATTTATTTCGCGGCTTTTTTCGGGATTCCGCGGATAAAAACGGGCGCTTCAACATTTGTAATTGTTTAAAGTTTTTTTGGAGGAAAGAATTTGACTTTAAAAAAAGTGTACGTCCCATGGCAAGCTAGCGGAAAAAAAAGTATCGTCCCATGGTTTGTCGCGACAAAAAAAGTACCTGTCCCATGCCATTTTGCACCGGTCCCAACCCCCCAATAAATATTGCCCGGTCCCTAAGTGCGAGACTTTGCTAAATAAACAACATATTAGACTGCTGTACTGTAACAGTTTAGAACTAACAGTTTATGTACTGAGAAGTAAAAAGCTTAGTTCCCAAAACAGTTTGATTAGAACAGGCATATTGACACAAGAAATTACACCTCAATATAATTTTATCTTTAATGATATCATAGAAGTACAGATTACCCTTGTTGTATATTGTGCTATGCTCTGCGCATGCCCAGCTCTTACATGTATCTTTATACTGGCACTGTCCAGACAGTTGTTAATAAATGGTTGAACTAGTAACACGTATTTGTGTCTACTGATTACACCCCACGCTTAGTGGATATCTCATTTGAGATACAACTCGAAAATATAACATTGTTATAGAGAAAATAGTTATGCATTACAAACAATTTGGTAATAAGACGCAGGGTCACCAAATGCCTTAATGAGCATGGATACTAAAAATGTAGGCACAGGTGACATTTCCCTCCAATAATCTGAGGAGACAGGGTATGTTCTGCCCTCTACACCCACCGCCCTCCAACTATATATTTAGTTACAAAGTATCCCCTCCCAAGTAGCCTAATAAAATGGCTCCTTTGAAGCTTTTTAAATATTCGGATGTTCGCTGCATATGTTGATGGTCGCCATACAAAAATACAATGAAACGGAGCATAAAACGTGTATTTTGGCACACTACCCTCCCACAGTACACCCAGAAATGTGTTCAGCAATTTTAATTTTATATATATTTGGGCAATAATTACCTTGTTTAATAAAACACAGGATTTTATTTATATATTATGTTCTTGTTCTAAGGTTTATAGTGCCTCGACCCATATAACCAATAAGAAGTCCTATATAGGATGCATATGTTACTACTTTTTAAATAATCTTGTATGAGATTAAAAGCGGGATTACACTACTGCAGTATTTGATGATGTACCTGTAAGTGTTGAGGCTATAATTATATGTACATCCTACTTTCACTTTCGTTTTACAAATAATGCGACAAAAAGACGTAATTAAAATAATGATAAATACTTAGATATAAATCTGCCTAAACGTATAGTATGATAATACTGTTGACGATAATGTATTCGTCATAGATTTATTTATTTAAATGAGCTAATGGCGTAGGGCGGTCTTGCGATTCCCCTTTTCCGTCTACCGTTTATTCTTTTCCCAGCCACACATAGTTTATATGTTTCATACTGATCGGGATCATTTTCGGCAACATTTTCGAACATCTTATTTAAAACACCTGGCTCGCTCAACATTGACCTACTTGGCACAGCAAAAATATTTTTTTAATCATGTTCAAACCTAACTTTTAGTACGGCGTTCCCAACTACTTCGTAGCGTAGAGTAACACAATTATAGATAGTTTCTAAGTGCTTTAGTGTAAGTACTTTGTTTTTGTTTAGCACGTGTATATTGATATAAGATTCGCACATCCTTCATTGGTTTTCACAAATTTGATAAATTCATGATTTTATACATACTTTCGTCACATTATGACAAAGAAACGGGATAAGTATAATTTTTTTTTTAATAATAACACAATTTACGATACTGAAAAGAACGATTATCGGGTATAACATTAATAATTCCAAGTATTATTTGTCTCTAAAATTGTCGCAGTGTCATGATAAGCCACACAAAACAAACACCGTTAATGCTCGTTTACACATGCGCTAATCTGTTCCCACAATGTACAGATTACCCTGGAGTAATGGTCTCACACCACAATTAATTTTCCCATAGGGTTACTGTACAGCCTTGAGCTTCAAAGCAGGGCAGCAGACATTGTTGTTGGTTTAATATCTTCAGTATAGCCAAGACCAGTAATTTAAAACAATAAAATATATAAGTTAGCCAGGTTGGTTTTTTTTCTCGCTCATGTTTTGTGAACCTTATGGAAAATACAAAATTCATACACTATCTAGCTGAATATGTGGTGCTTCGGTCAAACAATTCTGAAATGTGAATGAAACCTCATATCAACATGGGATTTTCTGTATCATCTGTCTTTTACACTGCAGATGTATGCTAAAGCAAAGAAAAGCCTATTTTTCAAATTAAAAATTGCCTAAAATTGAGAAAAAATAGAATTATTTTCTGTTTTCCTTTTGTCTCTGTGTCCTTTTGTCTCCCTTTTTCTCCCGTGAGCTTTCAGGGGAGATAATAGAGGTGTGAGACCTAATATCATTGACATGTTTTGCGTTGACGTCGTCAATTACTACCGTTTTACACCATGACTTCACGTCTTTGTTGATGCTCGTGACATGACCCATCGCCCATGTTAAACGCGGCTAACCTTACTTATCGGGTATGCAAGACAAACAATCGATTCGATTTATTAACTCAAAATGAGCACGACGAGATTCTTGGGAATTTTCCTGGTATATCAGAATTGCCTCCACATCAAAATGTATAGTCAAACAATTGATTGTACATTTGTTTTGCTGTTCATATAGTTATAAATCAGTTTTATTGACACATTCTGTTCTATATGATACAATCTATAATGATTTATGACTTTTTATTAACAACTGTTCAGTAACAGATAGCAATAATTTTTTGCTGAGACATATTATTGCCAAATAATACGAGGGATGGGATATTGTATATATATATATACATACGAAATCAATTTTTTTATGTTGACTAGGTGGCCCAGTGAACTAACGCGTCCGCGCTGTGTCGATGTTTGTGTCTAGGGCTACGGGTTCGAATCCGTTGGTTTGTACAAACTTTTCTCCACATATAATATTTAATGTGTACTTGTATCTTATAGATCCTACGTTAAAGAAAGATCGTTATTATGAATTTAATTCTCTCAAATAATAAATAATATATATTCGAAATTCATTGTATCAGTATTGATCTGGGCCCGTATTCATAAAGCTTCTTAAGATATTTCTCAACTTCAACTTAAGATTGGCAAATTTCACTTAGGTAAGATTTATTCTGATCTTAAGTCAAATTCGTATTCATAAAGCATCTTAGTTGAAATCCAAGGTGATAAATATCTTAAAATTTTCTTATTTTTTAAGTTTGCCAGATACAGATATAATGTTTAAATGTCACGAACGTTGGAGAAGAGAAACTACGTTTTAACGATCCGTTAGAAACGGGCTAAAAGGTCGGTGTTATAGTTTCATTATAGCAAAATATTTTGATTTAGCGACATTTTCCCGTTCTTTGGGTTCATCGGTCGTTTCAGACACTTGTGTAAATTACTATTTTACAAAGATAAATTGAGTACAATTTTAGCGTTTTCGTTGTTTTTATAAGTTTGCTTAGGTGCAGTGAGTGGGGCGTCCGTGGCCGAGTGGTTAACGTCTCTGACTTGAAATCACTTGCCCCTCACCGCTGTAGGTTCGATCCCTCAGGGGCCTAGGAATCTTTATGTGAGGAAGCTATCCAGCTGGCTTGCGGAACGTCGGTGGTCCTACCCAGGTGCCCGCCCGTGCACGAAAATTGCCCGGAGGGGCACCTGGGGTCTTCCTCCACCAATGGAAGCTGGAAAGTCGCCATATGACCTTAGCTGTTGGTGCGACTATAAAATCCAATTCAATTCAATTAGGTGCAGTGAGAGAAATATTATTTATTTCGTTTGAATAAGACATAAATTATTTTCTCTCACTGGGTAAGCAAAGTTATATAAACGCGTCGTCTGCTTTTATTTCATACATGCGCAGATGTAACGGTCAGTTCACGTGATGTATCACGTGGTGTTTGAATTCTGGTCATTCAAGTTCTAGACGACGGCGGGTTAACACGTCTACTATTATTAAATTTTATGATTTTAGAATTAAATTCTTAACAGAAACTAACAGGAACGTTTGTGTGGAACGTTTGTGTGGTCGTTGCAGACACTTATCTAAATTACTATTTGACAAAGATAAATTGAGTACAATTTCAGCGTTTTCGTTGTTTTTATAAGTTTGCTTAGGTGCAGTGAGAGAATATATGTATATACATTGAACAGAACACTTTTCACAAACACTGGATCCAGAAAGGATACTAAATGATAGAGTAATTTTGTTAAAATACAATGTGGAAAAGTATCATTTATAGTACTATAAACAAATAAAAAGAACTCTTAGCTAGCGTGTATACTAGCTAAAATAGATCCTCGAGCGCTTTCGGCTCTACGCCTTCTTCAGGAGTACAAAGACATACTACAAGAAAATCATCTAAACAACGATTGCAATGAAAACAAATCTGGAAAAAAATGTACAAATGATATGATTAAAAGATATATACTGATATTGGAAGAGAATGCCCGCAAAAGGCTCATTTAGATTTACATAAATAATAAATAATAGCGTACTTATATAACGCTATAAGCGCCGAGAAAGCAACATATGTTCAGACCGTTATTGAACGTAGTGAACGTCAAAAGTTGTTTCAACGGAAATGACGTCGTCAGTTATGACGTCGCATAAGTAAATAGAGAATATTATGTCAGTGCCTTTTACTTTATTTATAAGTTTATTAGGCGAGGCTTAGAAAACGAAGAATGGCGAGGCTCTGCCGAGGCTCTGCCCAGCCATTCTTCGTTTTCGTGCCTAGCCTAATAAACTTGATAGTAAAAGGCACTGACATAATATTCTATTTATCATGTAGATTAACCACATTTTCTGTATGAATTACTATTATTACCTATTTCTCAGAATGTTACGCTTATCGAGGACGCCGCCATGTTGTTGTTTTTTGTTTGTTTTATGACGTCAGGCAACGTTACGTGCATGACGTCAGATAACGTTACGTACAATAAACGCCGAGGGATTCCGCATTAATTTGCTCTGTTGGTCAGTGCCAAATAAAGAAAAAAATAATTAGGTCACCCTTTATTAGGCAGAAAAGTGCTTATCTGCATGATAAAATTAAAAACGCTGACATTTTAATTGACGTTGACGTTAAAATAGCGTACGCTAACATTACATAGTTTCGACATGTTTGACTATTGTTTAATAAAAGTTAACTACTACTACATTACATTCATTGTGAAGTGTAATTATTTAAACAACTACCTATACATTGTTATATTATAATATTTATAGACAAATGTTGTATAACTTTAATTGAATGGCCTTAATAGAAATGTTGAGTAAATTTGTTTAGTTAAAATTAAAATGATTTTTTTTTAAAATTAAACGTCAAGCACGTTGGTATTGTAATTAAGTTATCTAGATCATATAAGCAAACTATTCTTAAAAACGAATAGCTTTAAAAAAGGGATGGTACATCTGATTTCCATTCACATATCGAACATTAAGTATACATTTTTATTAAATTATTATTAAATATGAGGTGAATACTTTTGATATCACTCGCAGTATTTCACAGTTATCAACAAATACAATCCTTTGGTTTCGAGGTAGTTTTGTTTCACCTACGTAGTGTTTTTGACATTGCTTGCATGTCGTCAGATAGATGACATTCCTTGTTTTGCAGTTGGCATGGCATGTTATATTGACTATGTCATGGATTGTTTAAAAGTATGCGTGACAGGCATGAGTTTGCATGTCTGGCATCTAGGTATACCACAGGGACTTCACTGTCCAACTGATGTGTCAGTGGGATTTGTTTTTAATTTTGCTCGTACCAGTCTGTCCCGCAGACTTTATTCTAACATGAGTATTGTATCACGCGGCAGGTGACTAGATGTTAATATTCTTATACATGAACCATTTCTTCAAATGATCAGAAGTTTACATGTATTGCTTTTAATAAAATAAAATAAAAACATGCACAAATTTATTTTATGCACCATGGAGAGTTCGTCCTTACTGGACCAGTATAAAGGAAAATCAGATATTATAATTAATAACTAGTTTCACGGATGTAATCGTTGATGTGGATAAATTCTGGTAACTACGGCAACATATCATGCATCTTGAGAGCTGTTCATTAGTTAAAGGTTCCTAGACGTTTTGAAAAATCTCTATTTCAACTGCCATTTTACATCAATACCAATATTAAGAATGTTTACACTCCACATTTCATCAATACAGTAATTAATTATTTCGATGCCTTTTCTATGAAACTCGCAATCCAAAATTCGGAAGAAAGGAAGAGAATAGTTCTGAATTTAGAACATTGATTTGGGTAGATCAAAATGGGAAATTAAGAAGAAAAATTTAATTTGGTGTGGCTTGTATTCGTGAACACTACTGTAGACCTTTTGGACTGGATCGTATTCTCATACCCCAACTTGAAAACTGTCCCAGTCAAGACAACAACACGGGCACGCCAATCCCCAAATCATCTTTGTAAAAGGTTGATGTGTTTTCTTGATTTTGTCGATTATTATTTTTTTGGATAAAAACATTTTACAGCAATTTTTCTAACCTTTATTTAGCAAATAAGAGTGTATTTGAATTTTACTTTTGAACAAGAAACATTCTAAACTTATCCAGCTTAAACCATATTTCCACATAGTTTCTAGACCATACATGTAAGCGTTGTAGAGACGCAAAGACGGACGGAAAGACGGACGGAAGGGCGACGGACAAAGTCTGATTACAATATCCAGCTCAAGTCTGAGTCTATGAAGTAAAGTAAATATGGAGCTTAGATGTAATTATGTACATCTTTTACACATAGATCTCCAATTTTAAACTCTTACGCATAGAGATCCATATGGGACCCGGAGCTGTATGCGTAAGTGTGCTACGCATAGAGCTCCCGTGGAGCATAATACATAGTTCCGATCTGTCAATCAAGCTTCTATCCACAAAATATTTGACCCAGAAACAATAGAGGGCGGAGCTATAAACTGAATGTCTGAACTATCCATTCGTGGGGTAGCTCTTTCACCGCTGGTAATCAGTGGACTACCTCCGTTTGGAGGTATATGCAACAGTGCTCCATCACGAGAAAAAACGGCTAAGTTCGAACGGGCTAAAAGTCCTTTGCGTCAAATTAGGCATTTTTCGATAATTTTGTTTGGGCCGTGTGCAAAGCACAAACATAACCACAAGGAACTGCATTCCCGGATTTGTCATATCAAGGTAAATAAAAAAATTAACGAAGAAATAGCAAAACATACACACCTTGTTTACCTTTATTTTGGTGTTGGAACTATCTCGGAAGTGACGATGGAGCACATTTGCATATGCATTCAAATGGACGTAGCTCCACTAATTACCAGCCGTGTCTTTGCGTCTTAACAAAGCGTTCTGCTCAATACCCAAAAAACAGATTTGTTCGCGAAGTGCCGATCATTCGAACAGGTTTGGAACTATGCTATAGTGACAATAGTTGGGATACAGGAATATATTGGAAGAATTAATCAGACAGCGTAGCAGTTTGTCATTCTGTCGAGAGGCTGCTGATAGTATGTTCACTGTTAGAAACATGGTGTTTCCTACAACGTTTTATGTGCGGAACTGTTGTATTGGCTTAATTGTTGTTTTCAGGTAAGACATAACTTACTGTTGTTGTGTTTATACAGTTGTGTAGTTAAGAATTAAATAGTTCGTCTATAATAACATGATGATACACGTGATTAAAGAATCACGCGCACAGTTTCTAGTTCGTCTATAGTAACGAGAAGATACACGTGGATAAAGAATCACGCGCATAGTTTCTAGTTCGTCTATAGAAACGAGATGATACACGTGAACAAAGAACCACGCGCACAGTTTTTAGTTCGTCTATAGTAACGAAATGATACACGTGAATAAAGAATCACACACACAGTTTCTAGTTCGTCTACAGTAACGAGATGACACACGTGATTAAAGAATCACGCACACAGTGTGATTAAATAATCACGCGCACAGTTTCTAGTTTGTCTATAGTAACGAGATGATACACGTGAATAAAAAATCACGCGCACAGTTTCTAGTTCGTTTAAAGTAACGAAATGATAAACATGAATAAAGTATCAAGCACACAGTTTCTAGTTCGTCTATAGTAACGAGACGATACTAGTGATTAAAGAATCACGTACATAGTGTGATTTAAAAATCACGTACGCAGTTTCTAGTTCCTCTATAGTAACGAGATGATACACGTGATTAAAGAATCACGCACACAGTGTGATTAAAAAATCACGACCACAGTTTCTAGTTTGTCTACAGTAACGACATCATACACGTGATTAAAGAATCACGCACACAATGTGATTAAACAATCACGTGCACAGTTTATAGTTTGTCTATTGTAACGAGATGATACACGTGATTAAAGAATCACACACAGTTTCTAGTTTGTCTTATAGTAACGAGATGATACACGTGATTAAAGAATCACTCCCACAGTGTGATTAAATAATCACGTGCACAGTTTCTAGTTTGTCTACGGTAACGACATCCTACACGTGATAAAAGAATCACGCACACAGTGTGATTAAATAATCTCGCGCACGGTTTCTAGTTTATCTATAGTAACGAGATGATACACGTGATTAAAGAATCACTCACACAGTGCGATTAAATAATCACGTGCACAGTTTCTAGTTTGTCTACGGTAACGACATACTACACGTGATTAAAGAATCACGCACACAGTGTGATTAAATAATCACGCGCACAGTTTCTAGTTTATATATAGTAAAGAAATGATACACGTGAATAAAAAATCATGCGCACAGTTTCTAGTTCGTCTATAGTAACGAGATGATACACGTGATTTAAGAAATACGCGCACCGTTTCTATTTTGCCTACAGTAACGAGATGATACACGTGATTAAAGAAACGCGCACAGTTTCTAATTTGTCTATGGTAACGACATCATACACGTGAATAAAGAATCACGTTAACAGTGTCTAGTTCGTCTATAGTAACGAGATGATACACGTGAATAAAGAATCACGCGCACAGGTTCCAGTTTGTCTATAGTAACGACATCATACACGGGAATAAAGAATAACGAGCACAGTTTCTAGTTCGTCAGTAGTAACGAGATGATACACGTGCATAAAGAATCACGCGCACATGTTCCAGTTTGTCTATAGTAACGACATCATACACGTGAATAAATAATCACGCACAGAGTCTCTTGTTCGTCTATAGTAACGAGACGATATACGCACATAAAGAATCAGACGCACAGGTTCTAGTTTGTCTATGGTAACGACATCAAACACGTGAATAAAGAATCACGCACACTGTCTCTTGTTCGTCTATAGTAACGAGATGATACACGTGAATAAAGCGTCCCACGCACAGGTTCTAGTTTGTCTATATTATGTAACGGCATCACATATTACGTAACGGCATCACACACGTGAATAAAGAATCACACGCACAGTTTCTAGTTCGTCTATAGTAACGAGATGATACACGTGAATAAAGAATCTGGCGCTCAGGCATTATTTGTCTATATTAACGACATCATACACGTGAAAAAAGAATCACGGGCACAACGTCTAGTTCGTCTATAGTAACGAGATAATACACGTGATTAAAGAATCAGGAGCACAGTTTCTAGTTCGTCTATATTAACGAGATGATAAACGTGAAAAAAGAATCACGAGCACAACGTCTAGTTCGTCTATAGTAACGAGATGATACACGTGAATAAAGAATCACGAGCACAGTTTCTAGTTCGTATTTAGTAACGAGATGATACACGTGATTAAAGAATCATGAGCACAGTTTCTAATTCGTCTATAGTAACGAGATGATACACGTGATTAAAGAATCACGAGCACAGTTTCTAGTTCGTATGTAGGAAAGAGATGATACACGTGATTAAAGAATCCCGCGCAAATTTTCCATATCGTCTATAGTAACGATATCTTACACACGAATAAAGAATCACGAGAACAGGTTCTAGTTTGTCTAGGGGCGTCCGTGGCCGAGTGGTTAACGTCTCTGACTTGAAATCACTTGCCCCTCACCGCTGTAGGTTCGATCCCTCAGGGGCCTAGGAATCTTTATGTGAGGAAGCTATCCAGCTGGCTTGCGGAACGTCGGTGGTTCTACCCAGGTGCCCGCCCGTGCACGAAAATTGCCCGGAGGGGCACCTGGGGTCTTCCTCCACCAATGGAAGCTGGAAAGTCGCCATATGACCTTAGCTGTTGGTGCGACTATAAACTCCAATTCAATCAATCAATCTAGTTTGTCTATAGAAACGACATCATACACGTAAATAAATAATCAGCACCCAGGTTTTAATTTGTCTATAGTACACTGTAATTCAAAAATCAGGAGCACAGTTTCTAGACTGTCTATAGTAGCGAAATCATACACGTTATTAAAGAATCACGCAAACTGTGTGATTAAAGAATCACGCGCACATTTTCTAGTTCGTCTATTATAAGGTGATGATACACGTGATTAAAGAATCACGCAAACTGTGTGATTAAAGAATCACGCACACAGTTTCTAGTTCGTCTATAGTAACGAGATGATACACCTGATTAAAGAATCATACATAGAGTGTGATTAAATAATCACGCGCACAGTTAATATCATGTCTATAGTAACGACATCATACACGTGATTAAAGAATCACGAGCACACAGTTACTAGTTCTTCTATAGTAAAGATTGACATCATACACGTGATTAAAGAATCACGAGCACACAGTTACTAGTTCTTCTATAGTAAAGAGATGATACACATGAAGAATCAGACACACAGTGTGATTAAATAATCACGCGCCCAGTTTCTAGTTTGTCTATAGTAACGACATTATACACAATATTAAAGAATCACGCACAGTGTGATTAAAGAATCACGAGCACAGTTTTTAGTTCGTCTATAGTAACGATATGATACACGAGATTAAAGAATCTTGAGCACAGGTTCTAGTTCGTCTATAGTAACGAAATGATACACATGATTAAAGAATTACGCACACAGTTTCTTGTTTGTCTATAGTAACGAGATGATACCCGCGATTTAAGAACCAAGCGCACAGTTTCTAGTTTGTCTACAGTAATGAGATGATACAAGTGATTAAGAGTTCGTCTATAGTAACGCATAAAGAATAACGCAAACAGTGTGATTAAAGAATCTTGCACACAGTTTCTAGTTTGTCTATAGTAACGAGATGATACCCGCGATTTAAGAACCAAGCGCACAGTTTCTAGTTTGTCTACAGTAATGAGATGATACAAGTGATTAAGAGTTCGTCTATAGTAACGAGACGATACGAGTGCATAAACAATCTTGCGCACAGTTTCTAGTTCGTCTATAGTAACGAAATGATACACGTGAATAAGGAATCACACACACAGTTTCTAGTTCGTCTATAGAAACGAGATGATACACGTGATCAAAGAATCACGCACACAGTGTGATTAACAATCACAACCACAGTTTCTAGTCTTTCTATAGTATCGACATCATACACGTGATTAAAGAATCATGCACACAGTGTGATTAAACAATCACGAGCACAGTTTCTAGTTCGTCTGTTGTAACGAGATGATACACGTGATTAAAGAATCACGCACAGTGTGATTAAAGAATAACGCACACAGTTTCTAGTTCATCTATAGTAACGAGATAATACACGTGATTAAAGAATCAAGAACACAGTTTCTAGTTTGTCCATATTAAAGAGAAAATACACGTGATTAAAGAATCACACGCACAGTTTCTAGTTCGTCTATAGTAACGAGATGATACACGTGAATAAGGAATCACGCGCTCAGGTTCTAATTTGTCTATAGTAACGACATCATACACGTGAAAATATAATCACGAGCACAGTTTCTAGTTCGTCTATAGTAACGAGATGATACACGTGATTAAAGAATCAAGAGCACAGTTTCTAGTTCGTCTATAGTATCGAGATGATTCATGTGATTAAAGAATCACGAGCACAGTTTCTAGTTCGTCTACAGTAACGAGTTAATACACGTGATTAAAGTATCAGGAGCACTGTTTCTAGTTCGTCTATATTAACGAGATGATAAACGTGAAAAAAGAATCACGAGCACAACGTCTATTTCATAGTAACGAGATAATACACGTGATTAAAGAATCACGAGCACAGTTTCTAATTCGTCTATAGTAACGAGATGATACACGTGATTAAAGAATCACGCGCACAGTTTCTATTTCGTCTATAGTAACGAGATGATACACGTGATTAAAGAATTCCGCGCAAAGTTTCCAGTTCGTCTATAGTTACGAGATGATACACTTGTTTCATGAATCACGAGCTCAGTTTCTAGTTTGTGTATAGTAACGATATCTTAAACACGAATAAAGAATCACGAGAACAGGTTCTAGTTTGTCTATAGAAACGACATCATACACGTGAATAAATAATCAGCACCCAGGTTCAAATTTGTCTATAGTACACTGTAATTAAAAAATCAGGAGCACAGTTTCTAGTTTGTCTATAGTAACGAAATCATACACGTTATTAAAGAATCACGCAAACAGTGTGATTAAAGAATCACGCGCACATTTTCTAGTTCGTCTATTATAAGGTGATGATACACGTGATTAAAGAATGGCTAGTACAGTTTCTAGCTCGTCTATTGTAACGAGATTATACACGTCAATAAAGAATCACGCACACAGTTTCTTTTCGTCTATATTAACGAGATGATACACGTGATTAAAGAATCACGCACACAGATTCTAGTTCGTCTATAGTATCGATATGATACACGTGCATAAAGAATCACGCACAGTGTGATTAAAGAATCACGCACATAGTTTCTAGTTCTTCTATAGTGACGAGATGATACACGTGCATAAAGAATCACGCACACAGTTTCTAGGTCGTCTATAGTAACGAGATGATACACCTGATTAAAGAATCATACATACAGTGTGCTTAAGTAATCACGCGCACAGTTAATATTATGTCTGTAGTAACGACATCATACACGTGATTAAAGAATCAAGAGCACAGTGTGATTAAAGAATCAGGCTCAAGTATCTAGTTCGTCTATAGTAACGAAATGATACACGTAAATAAAGAATCATTCACACAGTTACTAGTTTTTCTATAGTAAAGAGATGATACACATGAAGAATCAGACACACAGTGTGATTAAATAATCACGCGCCCAGTTTCTAGTTTGTCTATAGTAACGACATTATACACACGATTAAAGAATCATGCACAGTGTGATTAAAGAATCACGAGCACAGTTTTTAGTTTGTCTGTAGTAACGATATGATACACGAGATTAAAGAATCATGAGCACAGTTTCTAGTTCGTCTATAGTAACGAAATGATACACGTGATTAAAGAATTACGCACATAGTTTCTTGTTCGTCTTTAGTAAAGAGATGATACACGTGATTAAAGAATAGCGCAAACAGTGTGATTAAAGAATCATGCACACAGTTTCTAGTTTGTCTATAGAAACGAGATGATACACGCGATTTAAGAACCAAGCGCACAGTTTCTAGTTTGTCTACAGTAATGAGATGATACAAGTGATTAATAGTTCGTCTATAGTAACGAGACGATACACGTGCATAAAGAATCATGCGCACAGTTTCTAGTTCGTCTATAGTAACGAAATGATACACATGAATAAAGAATCACGCACACAGTTTCTAGTTCATCTATAGTAACGAGATGATACACGTGATCAAAAAATCACGCACACAGTGTGATTAACAATCACAACCACAGTTTCTAGTTTGTCTATAGTAACGACATCATACACGTGATTAAAGAATCACGCACACAGTGTGATTACAGAATCGGGCTCACAGTTTCCAGTTCGTCTGTTGTAACGAGATGCTACACGTGATTAAAGAATCACGCACACAGTTTCTAGTTTGTCTATAGTAACGAGATGATACACGCGATTTTAAGAATCACGCACAATGTGATTAATGAATCACGCACACAGTTTCTAGTTCGTCTATAGTAACGAGATAATAAACGTGATTAAAGAATCAAGAACACAGTTTCTAGTTTGTCTATATTAAAGAGAAAATACACGTGATTAAAGAATCGCACGCACAGTTTCTAGTTCGTCTATAGTAACGAGATGATACACGTGAATAAGGAATCACGCGCTCAGGTTCTAATTTGTCAATAGTAACGACATCATACACGTGAAAAAAGAATCACGAGCACAGTTTCTAGTTCGTCTATAGTAACGAGATGATACACGTGATTAAAGAATCACGAGCACAGTTTCTAGTTTGTCTACAGTATCGAGATGATACACGTTATTAAAGAATCACGAGCACAGTTTCTAGTTCGTCTATAATAACGAGATGATACACGTGATTAAAGAATCACGAGCACAGTTTCTAGTTCGTCTATAGTAACAAGATGATACACGTGATTAAAAAATTACGAGCACAGTTTCTATTTCGTCTAAATTAACGAGATTATACACGTGATTATAGAATCACGTACACAGTGTCTAGTTCGTCTATAGTATCGAGATTATACACGTGATCAAAGAATCCCGCGCAAAGTTTCCAGTTCGTCTATAATTACGAAATGATACAATTGATTAATGAATCAGGAGCACATGTTCTAGCTTGTCTATAGTAACGACAGTGAATAAAGAATCACGCACATTGTCTCTAGTTCGTCTATAGTAACGACATCATATACGTAAATAAAGAATCACGCACACTAACTCTATTCGTCTATAGTAACGAGATGATACACGTGAATAAAGAATCACCCGCACAGGTTCTAGTTTGTCTATATTACGTAACGGCATCACACACGTGAATAAAGAATCACGACACAGTTTCTAGTTAGTCTATAGTAACGACATCATACACGTGAATAAAAAATTATGAGCACATGTTGTAAATTGTATTGTATAGTAACGACATCATACACACTCTCGAATAAGAATCACGAGCACAGTTTATAGTTCGTCTATAATAACGAGATATTACACGTGATTAAAAAATCACGAGTACAACGTGAATAAAGAATCACGAGCACAGTTTCTAGTTCGTCTATAGTAACGACATCATACACGTGAACAAATAATCACGAGTACAGGTTCTATTTTTTTTTATAGTACACAGTGTAATTAAAAAATCAGGAGCACAGTTTCAAGATTGTCTATATTAACGAAATCATACTCCTGATTAAAGAATCACGCACACAGTGTGATTAAAGAATCACGCGCAAAGTTTCTAGAAATAATTTGAATTTGAATTTAGTTCGTCTATTGTAACGAGATGATACACGTCAATAAAGAATCACGCAAACAGTTCCTTGTTCGTCTATAGTAACGAGATGATGCACGTGATTAAAGAATCACGCACACAGTATGATTAAATAATCACGCACTCAGTTTCTAGTTCGTATATAGCAACGATATGATACACGTGCATAGAGAATCACGCACACAGTTTTTAGTTCGTCTATAGTAACGAGATGATACAACTGATTAAAGAATCACGCACACAGTTAATATTTTGTCTATAATACCAACATCATACACGTGATTACATAATCACGCACACATTGTGATTAATGAATCACGATCACAGTATCTACTTCGTCTATAGTAACGAAATGATACACGTAAATAAAGAATCATTCACACAGTTACTAGTTCTTCTATAGTAACTAGAGGATACACATTATTAAAGAATCACGCACATAGTGCGTTTAAATAATCACGCGCATAGTTTCTAGTTTGTCTATAGTAACGACATTATACACGTGATTAAGGAAACACGCACAGTGTGATTAAAGAATCACGCGCACAGTTTCTAGTTTTTCTATAGTATCGATTTGATACACGTGTTTAAAGTATCACGAGCACAGTTTTTAGTTCATCTATGGTAACGAGATGATACACGTGATTAAAGAATCACGAGCACAGTTTCTAGTTCGTCTATTATGGTAACGAAATGATAAACGTGAATAAAGAATCACGTAGACAGTTCCTTGTTCGTCTATAGTAACGAGATTATACACGTGATTTAAGAACCATGCGCACAGATTCTAGTTTGTCTACAGTAACGGGATGATACAGTGGATAAAGAATCACGCACGCAGTTTCTAGTTTGTCTATTGGCTCTCTCACACAGTGAAGAATAGCCTTGCGAATATGAAAATTTGAAATTCTCGGCAAATTCGCCGAAAATGACAAGATTGGCCTGAAGAAATACTGAAAAAAGTGAGGCCTTATGAATGCTTCCGAAATTCGTACGAATCCTTGCGAATCCTTACGAATTTGTTACGAACCTTACGATTATTTAACAATCAATTTGCCGAATTTCTTGCGAATCCTTTGCGAATGTTACGAATGCTTACGAATGCATTTGCGAATCTTGCGAATGCTTGCGAACGCCTTACGAATGAAACGACTACACAACGCATGCTTGGCTAATTTCATAAACCCATTGCCAATGTTTCTCTTTGTCACTTATTCGCCAGCCTCCGCCGAGTCAACTTCTTCTTCAGAAAGTCAAGTTTTAAATTTGTCTTGCTACAGAGCAAAAACAGCACGGTGTGTAACAACAGCATGTTTAGAAACCAGCACGGCCAGTGTTGCCACTTGCCTCGCAGCCTCGGCCATGGTTGAACTAGAAATGTATATAGGACAAGGGAAGATGGGGTATTTTAAACCATTTTGGCTACCCTAGCGACACCACCCGGGGCGAATGTGCAATATTCGCATTGAAATCGCTAGGAATTAGCAAGGCATTCGCAAGACAATCTTAATGTTTGTATGTCAATCTCAAGCATTTGCAAGTACTCACAAGTGTTGGCAAGCCGTTCGCACGCATTCTCAATTCATTCTCAAGAAAATGTCAAAAAAATCGTAACCCATTCGCTTTATTCATAATGGATTCGCAAGCATTCGCAACTTTTTGTTCGCATTCATATGGTATTCTTAAGGAAAAGTCAAGACGAATGCTAGTAAATCCCTACAAATGTCTTACGATCACTACAAATGCCTTGCCATCAATAAGAATGGCTTGCGATTGCTTATGAAAATGTTGCGAAACAATGAGAATATGCTTTCCTGGCGAATTTTAGGAGCATGTTCCTAATATTCGCAACACCCCATAAACGACCGCGAATGTTTACGAACACCTACGAATGTCTGGCGATCACCTTGTGACCATTGCAAATAGGTGGCGAATTGCATTTGTAAGCCCATTCGCCACCATATTCGCCACTGTGTGAGAGCAGCATATAGTAACGAGATAATCACTTTCTTAAGCTTAAAATCGAAGTTGTTATTAATTAAAGTTG
Source organism: Cyrtodaria siliqua (assembly GCA_037043455.1). Lineage (NCBI taxonomy): Eukaryota > Metazoa > Mollusca > Bivalvia > Adapedonta > Hiatellidae > Cyrtodaria > Cyrtodaria siliqua. The sequence goes on from JAWPHD010000910.1 coordinate 96,216, forward strand.
CTACGCCTCTTGACTGACCTGTAACGCTAGTGAAAAAACATTCAAAACCCCACTGTGTTCGTATGTAGTTTTCTTCTGCCTTTGTGAAATGTGTATCCTGTAGGAAGTAAATGAAAAATGTTTATCCTTTCTTTTATTTTTGTCACCTAGACCCTGCACATTCATTGACACCATGTACATGTTATTTGTCATTTAGATAATCAAGCTGTTACATGTTGTGGTACCAGAGAACAAATAATTTAAGTGTTCAAAATGTAGCAAGTACACTGGGGGAAGGGTATTCTCGCGTCCGGTCTTTCAAATAATATAGGGATTTTCATGATTAATTAACAGAATGGTTACAATCAAGAGGGCGATGTGTCGCGAATAACTTCCACACGTCTAGTCTCGAAGCCAATCACACTTAAAGCCAGAGTTCAAAAGTGGTGTATAAACTTGGAACCAGTGGGTTGATTAAGGTGAGGTTGATATGAGGCGGACTACTTTTAGGTCCCTATTGATAAGATTAAAGTAACACTGGTGGTCACTTGGTGGTCACTTAAAGGTCAAAACATGTGTTTTATTTGCATCGTAAACGCATTCACGACAATAATAATACAAATAAATACATAACACAACCTATACCCACCAGATATATAACGGCACATGTTTAAGTTGACGAGAATAGTTTATGACTAAACAAACAAAAAGATCACCATTAACCTTGTCTTTTAATTTCTATTTGACATATATAAGAACATTAAATTATCATAAATAATTTCTTATATGAGAACATGAAATTACCATGAACACTATTGCCAAATGTCATGTATAAGAACATGAAATTACTCTTTACTACGGAAATCCATGACTGTCTTATGGTGAGCATTTATATTTATGTTCGGTACACATGCCTTTATGTGCAGTGATAAAATCATTATATGCAGTTGTAACATCATTATGTTCAGTTCATTCGTCATTATGTTCAGTGCACTTTTCATTATATGCGGTACATCTGACATTATATGCAATTGACATCTCATTATATGCAGTGCCTTTGACGTTATATTCGGTGCATTTTTCGTTATATGCAGTTCATGTGTCTTTATATGCCATTATGTTCGGTAGTTCCAGAAGCGATTATATGCGGTTGATGTTTCAATTTACGCAGTTGACTTTAATTATGTGCAGTGGTTTTAACTTTATGTGCAGTGGTAAAACGCGCTTTATGTTCGGTTCACTTTACATTATGTTTGGTTCTGTCGACTTTATATGCGGTGCAGATTGTCGTGAAACTACTAAAATTGCCAACGGTTTGTTGCAGAGAATGCCGATCTTTAACGAACAATGCCGAAGGACCATTTATACGGGGATTATTGGGCTAATCTAGAAAATATCCACCTCAACCCTATAGAAGGGATTTTAATACCAAATACCCGCCGCCGCCCCTGGACAACGTCTCTCAAAAATGAGATATAGGGTCCTATAGAAACCACAGCGTGCGAACGCTTTAAATTATTTTTTCTACATGTCACCTGCGGGGCTCCGTAGAGGTGTGTGTGTGCGGTGGGGGTTGGTTGGGAGGGAGCTGGTTAAGTCATAGAAAACCTCTTATATAGGTTGTCTGGGGATTGTCAGAGTCCAGTGGAGCGGGATTAAATCATTAAAAAAAAACTTCTATAGGTTTTCCGGGGTGGGGTGTCAGACAAAGTTTGTTTTATGGTGTAGCGTCCAGGGTGATATTTGTTTGCTTTAGTTGTCCATGGGATGTGGCCTGGTAATAAACAACTTTCTGTATGTTGTCCGAGCGGGGGCGGGGGGGGGGGGTGGGGTGGGGTGGGGGGGGGACAATGTGTATAGACAATGTTATCGAGTTGTTCAGGTGGGTGATATTACAGTAATGTTTGTCTGGCGGTGGGGGAGGAGACACTTTGTCCAGGGCCGGGGAGAGGGTTTGTATTTCGTATAAGCATTAAAACCCCTTTTGTAGCGGGGCGGGAGGATGCGAATATTTTCTGGATTAGTCCAATAATGCTAGACTAAGTATAATTGGTTCTTATTCGGCATTGTTCGCCAAAGACCGGCATTCTCGACAAAAATCTTTCGAAATTTCCGTACAATTTCACGACATTATCAAAACGAAATAAGCTCTGAACATAATAAAACATGTACCGCATATAACGTTGACTGAAACGAACATAATGTAAAATGAGCTTTGTACATCTGAACATAAAGTTGAAACCATTGCACATATTGGATTTTAAACTGCGTATAAATTAAAACATCAACCGTGTATAATTGCTTTTAGAACCACGTAACATAATGGTCAGTGATCTGAATTAATGTTAAACCATCTGCATATAAAGACACATGAACTGCATATAATGAAAAATACACTAATATAATGACAAAGGCACTGCATATAATGATATAAAGGCACTGCATATGATATAGCAACTGCTTATAATGTCAGCTGTACTGCATATATTGAAAAGTGCACAGAACATAACGCCGAATGAACTGAACATAATGATGTTTCAACTGCATATAATGTTTTCACCCCACTGCACATAAAGACATATGTACCGAACATAAATATAAATACTCAACATAAGACAGTCATGGCGTTCCATAATTTACACTATTGCCAAATGTCATATATGAGAACATGAAATTACCAAGTACACTATTGCCAAATGTCATTTATCATACAGATATGCTCTTTTCTGCCTGATAAAGGGGTGACCTAATAAACTTTTTTTTTTTGCACTGAATAATAAAGCAAATGTAATTCGGACTTCCTAAGCATTTATAGTACGTAACGTTATCTGACGTCATTATTTAACGTCATGAAGAAAAAAAAATACGGCGGCGTCCACGTCAAACGTTACATTTTTAAAAACAATTCTAACACGACCTGCTCAGTCTTTCATATACGCAAAGAAGACAGACAACTGTATGTTATTCTACGATAAAATAGAAATTCCCCGCGTATATTTCATCCGTTGGAAGCGCCACGTTACATGACGTCACTTGGAAAATATACGTCACGAATACAACCTCAACAGTAATGTTAATGAAATGTTAATTACAACAAACTTGTCATGCTCTCAAACCTTCCACACCCCCGATATAAACCCATCATATGCATCAGTACATATAACATTAATAAGCATCTTAAACACGCTGAGAACGTTTGACGTCTTACAGCGCAAGCTATATGACGTAAGCAATGACTTTGTTGTTTGTCACGTGACTACTAGTGTATTTAAACATATTGTACCGCGCAGAACTTTGTATACGGGGGCGCCCAATGGAACAGCCTGTAAACATATCAGCCTGATTACCTTGACTTCCGAGATAATATATAGTGCCCCCACAATAGCGTAAACAATGGGGTTATTGTGTTAGAATCGAAATAATAAATACGTACCCTTATTTTATCGGTGAATAAAATACAGTTAGTCGTTCGGCTGCGAGTAATTATCGGCTGCGAGTAATTAAATCACTCGTGCTAACGCACTCGTGATTTAATTACTACGCATCCGAACTCCTAACTGTATTTTATTCACCGATAAAACACAGTTACGTATTTATTATTTCTTAAATAAAACCAGTAAATTATACAAAAAAATGCGATTCTACATCATAACACAAATATTATGTCAGTGCCTTTTACAATTAAATGTATTAGGCTCGTCACCAAAAAGCGGAATTCGCGGGATAGATCGGCAGAGCCTCGCTATTCTTTGTTTTATAAGCCTCGCCTAATAAACTTGATATAAAATGCACTGACATAATATTCTTTATATATGAGAACATGAAATTTACCAAGTACACTATTGTCAAGGTTATATATGAGAACATTATATGAGAACATGAAATTACCCTTTACATATTACTGTGTACACTATAACCTAATGTCATATATGAGAACATTAAAATTACTATGTACACTATTGCCAAATGTCATATATGAAAACATTAAAATTACTGTGTACACTATAACCAAATGTCATATATGAGAACATTAAAATTACTATATACCCTATTGCCAAATATCATATATGAAAAACATTAAAATTACTATGTACACTATTGCTTAATGTTATAATTGTTATATGATAACATGAAATTACCATGTATACTATTGCCAAAGGTCAAATCTATACACTAACTAAAGACAACTGCAAATTTGTATCGTCTGTTGCCGTTTCTTACTCATTTCTAACTAAATATTATCATAATTAAGTCATAAATAAGTATTATTCATACGTGAACGTTATGTATAGTTGTTACGAATTTGACATTTCCTTTAATGATCTTTTATAACTTAACATTTCTCATTTACTGAAAGTTTTACATTTGATCGAAAATATCGACAGTAGTTTGACTTAACACGACAGTTGTCAGATTGGAATGAACATATATGCATCATTACATTGCATTATATTGTAAGATATTCTAAAAGAACAAATTATTACTTTCCGATGTCCTGGCACATTTTAAGGCACAGCGACGCTTCTCATGCATGACAATGTGTTTACAAATCTTATAAGTCCGATGAGTTTGTCTAATGTGTTTTCTATGCTAAACTATCCCCATTACGCAGTCTAAGTATACAGGACGGGTCGCTTTGAATAACAAATCGCTATCGATCGTAAGTTGGCATCCCCATAGAAAAAGGAGAACGATGTTTTGATTTATAGACGGCGTGTATAAGGAATCCCAATGAATAGCTTTTCAAAGAGTATCGATGAAGTTTCTGCTTCTTTAGAATTTTACTTGAATGATTTAATCTAAAGCCTTCGTTGTATAGAATGTTTCAGGAGTTTTGTAATGCTCTTAATTCACCTTATGCACACAAAGTCAAGCTCTAAAATGTTAAAGGTCTGTAATTTATAAGTGATAGGATTTTAACTAAGTTGCACATTAAATAAATTAATTGCGTGTAACAAATTGCGATGACTTTGGACAAAAATAAAAATAAATGTTAATGTTAATGTCAAATACAGCTTTTAAATGAATGACGCATTGCGTTTAGCGTCCTTTGCTATTGTCAAGTTTGTCACTTTCGTTATTTAGGTTAGACAAAGCGGCAATATTCGAATAAACGTTCATGACAGGATTTATTGGCATTCATACTAGCGTTTGTTTAGTGCTGTGTGGCGGCCGTAAAAAGCTGCCCCGACTACAAATCAGTAGTCTTATTACTTACTGGTCCTGTGGGATCATCAAGCCCAATCTTTGTGGCATTAAAGTATAATATCGCTTAAACCGGTGCTATGAGGCGTGAGAGGTGTTGCACGTTACCTCACATGAACAGACTCAATAAAACCGAGTCTGCTACTTTTAGCTCTTGTTTGTTGCTTCATTATGTTGTAATACTATATTATGTGCATATTCTCTGTGTTGACCTCTAGATTGTGTTTTCCGTCATTGTCAAAAAATCAAGACGGCTCCTACACATTCACCGAGTTGTATGAATATGAACTACATATACTATGATACCGCTGGAATGGTTAACTCACCTGTAACTTCTCGATTGTTATAAAACCCATGTAGAGCGTCCTTATGTCATATCGGGACTCTTGTTTATATTGCTCATATTATATATTTTGTATATGTTCTATTAATTGCTGTATTAACTATATTAGCAACATTCGGATGGTGACTGCCAGTAATATGACGGACAGTGTGAGACAGATGGAGGTCGTCAGTGTAGCGCTGGAGGACATGCTGCTGAACTATGACAAACGAATACGGCCTGGTTATGGGGGTTAGTTAGACTATGTAGTCGTCAATATATAAACATGTGACTGTAGTGTCTTACAACATTTACATATCTATCAAGAATGCTTCTTTATGCTGACAGTTTCTAAATAAGAAATGCACTTATTAATACCATGAAGTTAAGCAATTGATTCACTTAACAAAGGAACTATATAGAATATAACTATATTTTTGTCAGCATTCATTGGCTTTCTGTTAGATGTATTAACAGTAAACTATATATAACTATGTCTGCGTTTTAATTACATTGTTGTCACTTATTTTCATTATTAAGCTGTTTCAGTGGATAATAGACCGAACAAGAAAATGCAACCGTTTGACCTTTGTTCCCTACGGCCATTGTAACTTTGACCTTGGCAAAAGAGACATGAGGTTATTCGGGATACATATTATCTTGATCATTTACTTTTCTGTAAATATCATGAAACTCCATCAGTTTATTCAAACGTTATAGACCGGACAAGAAAATACCCCTTTGAGAGCCTTGAGCCCTACCGCTATTGCAGATTTAGATTTAGACCGGAAGGAGATCTGGAGCGCAAGGTTTCATCCACTGAGGCAGATTAATAATGCAGATAAACGGCAACATAGTAATTAACATGCGGACATAGTTATACATGGACTTGTCAGAAGCCAGAGCAACACGAAACACATCAGAGTTGTCTTCAAAACAAAATACAATCGTGATTTTACGGAAATGCACTATTACATTGAATTGAATCAAATATGTTATTATCAGTATTAATAAACACAATAATACTGAATCATGTTAGCAGAAATTGAGCTATTATATTCCTTAAACTTAATAAAGTTACAACAACATCCATGAATGTAGTATCCAAGGTGCTTTATAACGCGTGTTAGTTTGATTGTGCGATGACCGGACAGATTATGGACACTATGATGACGTCAACCGAAATCCTGGGAGGACGGTAACGTTTGATATTAGTCTCTAATCTTGTCTTGTCGTGCCCTTAATGCTTTATTCTCTTGTTGCTCTGGCTTCTGCCAAATTAATGAGTATTTGCTTTGTGGCTTTCTTTTTTTATATTCATATACACATGATACCTTTGTGTTATACTTATATTGCCTATAAATGCTGTCTAGTTTGTTAGAGGACATAGCCTGGCAGGGAGATCTTTATTTACACTATCCCGTTTTATTAGGATGACAAAAGGGTAAGCGTGACAGTTGGTGCAATCTGCAACCTGGTTTAATCATTTTTGCCACTGATTGTTCCCTATAGTAAACCTATTTATGTTTGTGGTGTTACATACTTTGATTTTCACTTGATATTGTTTGTTTTGTATGCTTGTTTTTGGTTGATTGTGCTCTGTGAATGCTAAATGTCGTGTTCGACTTTGAAACCAACGTTGGATGTCTTTGTGCAATTTTGTTGCGAACACATGCCAGGTCTCTAAAATAATGAAGTCCGTTTAATTCGTATTTGGGACCTTTTTATGATAACTTACAGAAATTTCAAAATAGGGCCGTATCGGGTCTAAATCTGTTGATTCAATGGAGGAATGTTGATGTTACGTTAAAGAATATTCTGTGTCTCGAATACTACTAGTTTCCAGCCATCAAGGTCAATGTAACACTCGGGGTCAAAGTACAAATTTGAATGTTCGTGTTAGAAAAGTTACCGTCAAAACTAGTAGTCGTTAATAACTTCTAGATGTCTACCTTCAAGGTCAAGGACACCCAGACGTTTTTTCAGTTTTTTGTTCCGCTCTTCAACTGTTAAGCCAACACTTTGGAGCCACCCGCACAATAATTTAAGAGAAAAAGGTCCCACCCTTTTCCCCCGAACCCCTTTTAAGACTGCACGGACGGTATGGGACCAATTTAAATCCGCATTAAATTCGGTAAATACGACAAAATAACACATGTCCTTTTGATTTAATGCCTTACAATCCCCTTTTGCGCAAACAAAACATGACATGTTCAGCTACTTCATCGACTCAACATGGTATATTTAAATAGCATATTCGTTTGACCATCATTTTGACCATCAGCTATTTCGAATTACATTTGTAATGAAATAATTTCCATACTATTTAAAACAGCTGTTGTGCTTTTTATTTTGTTTTGTCCCAGCATATATTTGTGGGATTAATGATTTTTTAAAAATTATGTTCTGTATTTTCTTTTCAACATATGTTTATATTTTTCGTTTACAGAAGAACCTTTAGATGTCGTTCTAAATCTTAACATTCGATCCCTTGGACCTATTTCTGAAATGGATATGGTATGTTGTTATATATAGTTGTTAATTAACATATGTTGAATAAGCAATATTGCAGGATATCGCTGGACTTCCTACCGGAGAAATGAATGTCAGTAAGATGAAATGGCAACGATATCAATCCTGACCTGGAACATAATACCAATTGTTATATGTTCAAAAAGAAGTCTTTGTTTAAACTGCCATCTCAGATCAAAGCCGTTATTCCAAATGTTACCCATGTGATGTGTTTTTATAACTAATACATACGCGCCGATATACGAGCACACATTAACATATCAATAGTTCGTTCAATTCAAACTGGCGGCAAGAACACTGACAATAAATTTATGTTTAACGGGGCTAATTTACCATTTTTATTTATTACATCTCTGATAATTATCAGGAAAGGATGGGTGGTCTGCCGTCACTAAGAAATCGACAGTCATATGTAGTTTAAACGGTGCTGAAATTGACGTAAAACATCATTCAACAAACCAATGTTCGTGACAAATGTGTGTTGATATACACTAGGTATCCATTATGCAAACATTTATTTAACGTTATACCAATATGCACGCTTTGCCGACTGCTCATACACATTAACCAATGTTTCTGTGTTTTTATCGTTAAACATTGGTTTTTAATGTGTTTGCTCTTGTTTTACCAGGCCTTTACAATGGACTGTTACTTTCGTCAAATATGGACTGACAAGCGTTTGGCAATGAAGAACAACTCCACTGCAAACTTTGAGTTCATACAGCTTAGTATCAAGGTATGGTCAATGTAATAAATTAACCTTGATATTCAATGTCCAAATGTAATAAAGTAATATCGCTATTCAATGCCCAAATATTGTAAATTAGCCTTGCTATTCAATGTCCAAATGTTGTTAAATAACCTTGCTATACAATGTACAAATGTTGTTAATTAACCTTGCTATTCAATGTCCAAATATTGTAAATTAACCTTGCTATTCAATGTCCAAATATTGTAAATTAGCCTTGCTATTCAATGTCCAAATGTTGTTAAATAACCTTGCTAATAATTGTCCAAATGTTGTTAATTAACCTTGCTAATCAATGTCCAAATGTTGTTAATTAACCATGCTATTCAATGTCCAAATGTTGTTAATTAACCATGCTATTCAATGCTAAATGTTGTAAATTAACCATTCTATTCAATGTCCAAATGTTGTTAATTGTCCATGCTATTCAATTTCCAAATGTTGTTAATTAACCATACAATTCAATGTTCAAAACTACACTCTGGTTAAAAGAAATCATACACATATACACAGTCACCTTGGTAGCCATGTCGTCTTGGCCTAAATGTAGAACATTCACCTTGCTAGCCATAACTGAAATGTTGCAAATTCAAATTTCTAGCCATGGCCAAACGTTCACCTTGATAGACAAGGTCCAGATGTTGCATATCTATCTTGGTAGCAATGATCTAAATGCTGCATACTTACTTTGCTAACCGTGGTCCCAAACATTGCATACTTACTTTGCTAACCATTATCCCAAATACTGAATATTTACTTTGCTAACTATGATCCCAAATATTGCATACTTACTTTGCTAACCATGGTCCCAAATAGTGCCTACTTACTTCGCTAACAATGATCCCAAATACTGCATACTTACTTTGTTAACTATGGTCCCGAATACTGTATACTTACTTTGCTAATCATGGTCCCAAATACTACATATTTACTTTGCTAACCATGGTCCCAAATACTGCATACTTACTTTGCTAATCGTGGTCCCAAATATTGCATACTTACTTTGCTAAACATGGTCCCAAATACTGCATATTGATTTTGCTAACCATGGTCCCAAATACTACATACTTACTATTCCCAAATATTGAATACTTACTATGCTAACCACGGTCCCAAATATTGCATACTTACTTTGCTAACCATGGTCCCAAATACTGCATACCTACTTTGCTAACCATGGTCACAACAATTGCATACTTAATTTGCTAAACATGGTCCAAATATGGTGTACTTACTTTGGTAAACATGGCCCAAATATTGCATACATACTTCGCTAACCATTATCAAAATTGTGTTGCATATTCACGTTATAGCCCTGGTTCAAACGTTGCATATTCACATTAGTAGCCATGATAATGGTCACTTGCTAACCATGATCCAAAGATAGCATACTGACCTTGCAGTCCAAGGTTCAAACGCCGGCATTCACTTTGGTAAAGATGATCATGATCATTTGTTATCCATCATCCAAATGTTGTATACTGACCTTGCAATCCAAGGCTCAAATATTCCCATTCGCGTTAATACCCATGATCATGGTCAATTGCTACCCATCATCCAAATGTTGTATACTGACCTCGCAATCCAAGGCTCAAATGTTCCCATTCGCGTTAATACCCATGATCATGGTCACTTGCTACCCATCATCCAATTGTTGTATACTGACCTTGCAATCCAAGGTTCAAATGCTGCCATTCACTTTGGTAACCATGATCATGATCACTTGCTACCCATCATCCAAATGTTGTATACCGACCTTGCAATCCAGGGTTCAAATGCTACCATTCACATTGAAGCCATTAGCATGATCACTTACTACCCATCATCCAAATGTTGTATACTGACCTTGCAATCCAAGGTTCAAATGCTGCCATTCACTTTGGTACCCATGATCATGGGCACTTGCTACCCATAATCCAAATGTTGTATCCTGACCTTGCAACCCAAGGTTCAAATGCTGTCATTTACTTTGGTAACCATGATCATGATCACTTGCTACCCATCATCCAATTGTGGTATACTAACCTTGCAATCCAAGGTTCAAATGCTGTCATTCACATTGGTAGCCATGATCGTGATCACTTGCTACCCATCATCCAAATGTTGTATACCGACATTGCAATCCAGGGATCAAATGCTGCCATTCACTTTGGTAACCATGATCATGATCACTTGCTACCCATCATCCAAATGTGGTATACCGAACTTGCAATCCAGGTTTCAAATGCTGCCATTCACATTGATAGCCATGATCATGATCACTTACTACCCATTATCCAAATGTTGTATGCCGACCTGCAATCCAAGGTTCAATTGCTGCCATTAACATTGGTAACCATGATCATTTGCTACCCAAAATCCAAATGTTATATACTGACATTGCAATCCAAGGTTCAAATGCTGCCATTCACATTGATAGCCATGATCGTGATCACTTGCTACCCATTATCCAAATGTTGTATTCCGACCTGCAATCCAAGGTTCAAATGCTGCCATTAACATTGGTAACCATGATCATGATCATTTGCTATCCAAAATCTAAATGTTGTATACTGACATTGCAATCCAAGGTTCAAATGCTGTCATCGACTTTGGTAGCCATGAACATAATCACTTGCTACTCATTATCCAAAAGTTGTATACTGACCTTATAATCCAAGGTTCAAATACTGCCATTCACGTTGGTAACTTAGATCATGATCATTCCCTACCCGTCATCCAATTCAAATTTCAAATGCTGCCATTCACATTGGTAGCCATGATCATGGTCACTTGCTACCCACCATCCGAATGTTGTATACTGACCATGCAATCCAAGGTTCAAATGCTGCCAATCACATTGATAGCCATGATAATGGTCACTTGCTACCCATCATCCAAATGTTGTATTCTGACTGTGAAATCCAAGGTTGAAATGCTGCCATTCACATTGGTAGCCATGATCATGATCACTTGCTACCCACCATCCGAATGTTGTATACTGACCTTGCAATCCAAAGATCAAATGCTGCCAGTCACTTTTTTAGCCCTACTCCAATGTTGCAATCTTACTTGCCTGTCTTATATGGATTATATTCTAGCCATGGTATAAATGCTACATATTCACATTGCTAGCCATGGTGTAAATGCTGCATATTCAATTTGCTAGCCATGGAATAAATGCTGCATATTCACATTGCCATCCATGGTATATATGCTGCATATTCTCATTGCCAGCCATGGTATACATGCTGCATAGTCACAATACCAGCCATGGTATATATGCTACATATTCACATTGGTAGACATGGTATCAATGCTGCATATTCACATTGCTAGCCATGGTTTAAATGCTGCATATTCATAAAGCCAGCCTTGGTATAAATGCTGCATATTCACATTACCTGCCTTGGTATAAATGCTGCATATTCACATTGCTAGCCATGGTATAAATGCTGAATATTCACATTGCCAGCCATGGTATAATTGATGCATATTCACATTGCTAGCCATGATATAAATGTTGCATATTTGTCGCAAGATGACCCTAGTGGTTGGGACTAACTCAGGAAAGAATCAATGTCGGTAACTGCATTAACATAAGTTTAATGCAACTTTTAAAATATGTTAAATATATACAATTATCAAGAAAAACAAGCGAATACACAGATGAAATATGACAAGGACTGTTCTCATGAACGTTTAAGACGTTCGTAGTTTTATCACAAATACTGAATGTGTCGACTGACTATATATGACACTATTGTGTTGTTGAAGTTACCCCAATGTTGATGATCACAAACGTTAACGTTACAAAAAATGATGCGCGAGAGTTCATGAGTATGATGCGCGACTCAAATGATCGGTGATGGTCATCAAAAGCCTTCTATAAGGGTTGATGACGCGATGAATATGATGACGCGATGAATAACCTCCAACGAGGTTGTGGGGTAAAGTTCCTCCACTGAGGTCTGAATACGGGCCCACCACGTGTCCCGGGAGTTGTTGCTCCTATGAGAACCTGACCATGTTGTCCACCGCTCGTTACGTTATGCGTTGATTCCCGTTGAATCACATAGAGGGCCTCCGGGAGGCTTAGGCTGTAATAATACATACGCTTAGATGTCGGTTCATTAACACGACAATCTTATACAAATATCATTGCACAAACAAATCATTATCTAGTAAATATATGTGAGCCACTCTCTAATTATGATGTACGTATTCTACAACACCGTGTATACGCATCGGCATATATACAAGTATAGCACCTCACCGCTAACCAACGTTTAACAATGCACCTAATATACAACGTTATCAATTTAATCTTGTATTACAATTAATGAGTTATACACATCGGCATATATACATGTATATCCTTTCACCGTCAACCAATGCACCTAATATACAACGTTATCAATTTAATCGTGTATTACAATTAATGATCGATGACAATACTTATATCTAATAAAGTTAACTTCAGAATCATATGCTAGTTGTATGTTAATGTTTGAGAAACATATAAAAGCTAGCCAGATGTAGCAACATCTCGAAACAAAATGGCGACGCCCATTGAATACAAATGAACAATAAAATTTCATGAAATAGATATACTGACCACATATTGCCTGTGAATTTCCTCCTTTCAAACGACTGCTCCAACCAAAGCAACTTTCAACATTCCCCTCCACGACTGGAAAACAATGCACTTTATAACCCAACGTTCCGCCCAAACCATCATTTCCCACGTTCATTCCGTGACACACGTGGCAATAGACGCCATTTTCATATCTACACGAAAGGACCCTTAAACAATTTTGCCCTTAAGGAAGATAGATTGTAAAACACCTATACTTGTACATGCATTAACGCACGTATAAACTTATGGAACAGCCCTGCCGTATTCCCTCTACCGACGTCATAATATGTCTCGCTTTTCCGTGGTACATGAATATATCATGCAACTGGTGAATTTGGATCAACTGAACAATGGATTAGCATGTGACAGATGTCGCCAAGTCCTTACAAGAGCTATGCACGACCAATACGCTCTACCCGAGAATATTTTGTGACAATATTCACATTGCCAGCCATGGTATCAATGCTGCATATTCACATTGCAAGCATGGTATAAATGCTGCGTATTCATATTGCAAGGCATGGTATAAATCCTGCATAATCACATACCAGTCATGGTATAAATACTACTGCATATTCACATTGTCAACCATGAAATAAGTGCTGCATATTAACATTGCCAGCCATGGTATAAATGTTGCATATTCACATTGCTAGCCATGGTATAAATGCTACATATTCCCATTGCTAGCCATGGTATAAATGCTACATATTCACATTGCTAGCCATGGTATAAATGCTACATATTCACATTGCTAGCCATGGTATAAATGCTACATATTCACATTGCTAGCCATGGTATAAATGCTACATACTCACATTGCTAGCCATGGTATAAATGCTACATACTCACATTGCTAGCCATGGTATAAATGGTACATATTCACATTGCTAGCCATAGTATAAAAGCTACATATTCACATTGCTAGCCATAGTATAAATGCTACATATTCACATTGCTAGCCATGGTATAAATGCTACATATTCACATTGGTATACATGGTATAAATGCTATATATTCGCGAGCCAGCCATGCTATAAATGCTGCATATTAACATTGCAAGGCATGGTATAAATCCTGAATAATCACATTACCAGCCATGGTATAAATCCTGCATAATCACATTACCAGCCATGGTATAAATGGTGCATATTCACATTGTCAACCATGGTATAAATGCTGCATATTCACATTGCCAGCCAGGTATAAATGCTGCATATTCACATTGCCAGTCATGGCATAAATGTTGCATATTCACATTGCTAGCCAGGGTATAAATTCTACATATTAAAATTGCCAGCCATGGTATAAATGCTGCATATTCATATTGCAAGGCATGGTATAAATGCTGCATATTCACATTGCTAGCCATAGTATAAATGCTGCATATTGAAATTGCCAGCCATTGTACAAATGCTGCATATTCATATTGCTAGCCATGGTATAAATGTTGCATATTCACATTGCTAGCCATGGTATAAATGCTACATATTAACATTGCTAGCCATGGTATAAATGCTGCATATTCATATAGCCAGCCATGGTTTAAATTATGCATATTCAGATTGTTAACCATGATATAAATGCTGCATATTGACATTTCCACCAGGGTGTAAATGCTGCATATTGACATTGTAAGGCTTGGTATAAATTCTGCATATACACAGTGCTAGCCATTGTATAAATGCTGCATATTTACATTGTCAGCCATGGTATAAATGTTGCATATTGAAATTGCCAGCCATTGTATAAATGCTGCATATTCATATTGCTAGCCATGGTATAAATGCTGCATATTCACATTGCTAGCCATGGTATAAATACTACATATTAACATTGCTAGCCATGGTATAAATGCTGCATATTCACATTGCTAGCCATGGTATAAATGCTGCATATTCACATTGCCAGTAATGGTATACATGATGCATATTTACATTGCCAACCATGGTATATATGTTGCATATTCGCATTGCCATCCATGGTATAAAATGTTGCATATTCGCATTACCGGCCATGGTATAAAGGCTGCATATTCACATTGCTAGCCATGGTATAAATGCTGCATATTCATATAGCCAGCCATGGTTTAAATTATGCATATTCAGATTGTTAACCATGATATAAATGCTGCATATTGACATTTCCACCAGGGTGTAAATGCTGCATATTGACATTGTAAGGCTTGGTATAAATTCTGCATATACACAGTGCTAGCCATTGTATAAATGCTGCATATTTACATTGTCAGCCATGGTATAAATGTTGCATATACACATTGCCAGCCATGGTATAAATGTTGCATGTTCACATTTCCAACCATGGTATAAAGGCTGCATATTCACATTGCCAGCCATGGTATAAAGGCTGCATATTCACATTGCCAGCCATGGTATAAAGGCTGCATATTCACATTTCCAGCCATGGTATAAAGGCTGCATATTCACATTGCCAGCCATGGTATAAAGGCTGCATATTGACATTGCCAGCCATGGTATAAAGGCTGCATATTCACATTGCCAGCCATGGTATAAATGCTACATATTCACATTGCCAGCCATGGTATAAAGGCTGCATATTCACATTGCCAGCCATGGTGGAAAGGCTGCAGATTCAAATTTCCAGCCATGGTTTAAATGCTACATATTCAAATTGCCAGCCATGGTATAAAGGCTGTATATTCATATTTCAAGCCATGGTATAAACGCTGCATATTCTCATTGCAAGCCATGGTATAAGTGTTGCATGTTCACATTACCAACCATGGTATACATACTACATATTCAAATTGCCAGCCATGGTATAAAGGCTGCATATTCACATTTCCAGCCACGGTATAAATGCTGCATATTCACATTGCCAACCATGGTATAAATACTGCATATTGACATTGCCAGCCATAGTATAAAGGCTGCATATTCATATTTCCAGCCATGGTATAAATGCTGCATATTCACATTTCCAACCATGGTATAAATACTGCATATTCACATTACCATCCATGGTATACATGCTACATATTCACTTTGCCAGCCATAGTATAAAGGCTGCATATTCATATTTCCGGCCATGGTATAAATGCTGCATATTCACATTGCTCGCCATGGTATAAATACTACATATTAACATTGCTAGCCATGGTATAAATGCTGCATATTCACATTGCTAGCCATGGTATAAATGCTGCATATTCACATTGCCAGTAATGGTATAAATGATGCATATTTACATTGCCAACCATGGTATATATGTTGCATATTCGCATTGCCATCCATGGTATAAATGTTGCATATTCGCATTGCCGGCCATGGTATAAATGCTGCATATTCACATTGCTAGCCATGGTATAAATGCTGCATATTCATATAGCCAGCCATGGTTTAAATTATGCATATTCAGATTGTTAACCATGATATAAATGCTGCATATTGACATTTCCACCAGGGTGTAAATGCTGCATATTGACATTGTAAGGCTTGGTATAAATTCTGCATATACACAGTGCTAGCCATTGTATAAATGCTGCATATTTACATTGTCAGCCATGGTATAAATGTTGCATATACACATTGCCAGCCATGGTATAAATGTTGCATGTTCACATTTCCAACCATGGTATAAAGGCTGCATATTCACATTGCCAGCCATGGTATAAAGGCTGCATATTCACATTGCCAGCCATGGTATAAAGGCTGCATATTCACATTTCCAGCCATGGTATAAAGGCTGCATATTCACATTGCCAGCCATGGTATAAAGGCTGCATATTGACATTGCCAGCCATGGTATAAAGGCTGCATATTCACATTGCCAGCCATGGTATAAATGCTACATATTCACATTGCCAGCCACGGTATAAAGGCTGCATATTCACATTGCCAGCCATGGTATAAAGGCTGCATATTCAAATTTCCAGCCATGGTTTAAATGCTACATATTCAAATTGCCAGCCATGGTATAAAGGCTGTATATTCATATTTCAAGCCATGGTATAAACGCTGCATATTCTCATTGCAAGCCATGGTATAAGTGTTGCATGTTCACATTACCAACCATGGTATACATGCTACATATTCAAATTGCCAGCCATGGTATAAAGGCTGCATATTCATATTTCCAGCCACGGTATAAATGCTGCATATTCACATTGCCAACCATGGTATAAATACTGCATATTCACATTGCCAGCCATAGTATAAAGGCTGCATATTCATATTTCCAGCCATGGTATAAATGCTGCATATTCACATTTCCAACCATGGTATAAATACTGCATATTCACATTACCATCCATGGTATAAATGCTACATATTCACTTTGCCAGCCATAGTATAAAGGCTGCATATTCATATTTCCGGCCATGGTATAAATGCTTCATATTCACATTGCTAGCCATGGTATAAATGCTGCGGTATAAATGCTGCATATTCACATTGCTAGCCATGGTATAAATGCTACATATTCACATTGCTAGCCATGGTATAAATGCTATATATTAACATTGTTAGCCATGGTATAAATGCTGCATATTCACATTGCTAGCCATGGTATAAATGCTATATATTAACATTGTTAGCCATGGTATAAATGCTACATATTCACATTGCTAGCCATGGTATATATGCTACATATTCACATTGCCAGCCATGGTATTAATGCTGCATATTTACATTGCCAGCCATGGTATAAATGCTGCATATTCACATTGCCAGCCATTGTATAAATGTTGCATATTCGCATCCCTTGCCATGGTATAAATGTTTCATATTGACATTGCCAACAATGGTATCAATGTTGCATATTCACATTGCCAGCCATGGTATAAATGTTGCATATTCACATCCCTCGCCATGGCATAAAAGTTGCATATTCACATTGCCAGCCATGGTTTAAATGCTGCATATTCACATTGCTAGCCATGGTATAAATGCTGCATACTCACATTGCTGGTCATAGTATAAATGTTACATAGTCACATTGCTAGCCATGCGCATAGATGCTGCATATTCACATTGCCAGCCATGGTATAAATGCTGCATATTCACATTGCCAGCCTTGTATAAATGCTGCATATTTACATTGTCAGCCATGAGTATAATGCTGCCTATATACATTGCCAGCCATGTGTATAATGCTGCATACTCACATTGACAGCCAAGGTTTCAATGCTGCATATTCACATTAGCAGCCATGCTATAAATACTTCATATTCACATTGTCAGCCATGGTATAAATGCTGCATATTCACTTTGCCAGAAATGGTATAAATGCTGCATATTCACATTGCCAGCCATGGTTTAAATGCTGCATATTCTCTTTGCTAGCCATGGTATAACCCCTGCATAATCACATTGCTAGCCATAATATAAATGCTGCATATTCACTTTGCTAGCCATGGTATAACCCCTGCATAATCACATTGCTAGCCATAATATAAATGCTGCATATTCACATTGCCAGCCATGGTTTAAATGCTGCATATTTACATTGCCAGTCATTGTATAAATGTTGCATATTCACATTGCCAGCCATGGTATAAATGCAGCATATTCACATTGCCAGCCATGGTATACATGCTGGATATTCACAATGGCAGCCGTGGTATATATGCTGCATATTGACATTGCCAGGCATGGATTTTATTTTGTATATTCACATTGCCAGTCATGGCATACATTTTGCATATTCACATTGCCAGCCATGGTATAAATGTTGCGTATTGACATCCCTTTCCATGGTATAAATGTTGCATATTCGCATTGCCAGCCATGGTATAAATGTTTCATATTCACATCTATTGCCATGGTATAAATATTGCATATTCACATTGCCAGCCATGGTATAAATGTTGCATAATCACATCCCTTGCCATGGTATAAATATTGCATATTTACATTTCCAGCCATGGTATAAATGTTTCATATTCACATATTGCCATGGTATAAATATTGCATATTCACATTGCCAGCCATGGTATAAATGTTGCATAATCACATCCCTTGACATGGTATAAATATTGCATATTCGCATTGCCAGCCATGGTATAAATGTTGCATAATCACATCCCTTGCCATGGTATAAATATTGCATATTCGCATTGCCAGCCATGGTATAAATGTTGCATAATCACATCCCTTGCCATGGTATAAATATTGCATATTCACATTGCCAGCCATGGTATAAATGTTGCATAATCACATCCCTTGCCATGGTATAAATATTGCATATTCACATTGCCAGCCATGGTATAAATGTTGCATAATCACATCCCTTGCCATGGTATAAATATTGCATATTCACATTTCCAGCCATGGTATAAATGTTGCATAATCACATCCCTTGCCATGGTATACATATTGCATATTCACATTGCCAGTCATGGTACAAATGTAGGATATTCACATTGCCAGCCATGGTATAAATGTTGCATATTCACATTGCCAGTCATGGTATAAATGTTGTATATTCACATACCTTGCCATGGTATATATGTTGCCTATTCACATTGCCAGCCAAGGTATAAATGTTGCATATTGACATCTCTTGCCAGGGTATAAATATTGCATATTCACATTGCCAGTCATGGTATAAATGTTGCATATTCACATTGCCAGACATGGTATCCACATTGCCAGACATGGTATAAATGTTGCATATTCACATTGACAGACATGGTATCCACATTGCCAGACATGGTATAAATGTTGCATATTCACATTGCCAGACATGGTATATATGTTGCATATTCACATTGACAGACATGGTATCCACATTGCCAGACATGGTATAAATGTTGCATATTCACATTGACAGACATGGTATCCACATTGCCAGACATGGTATAAATGTTGCATATTCACATTGCCAGACATGGTATCCACATTGCCAGACATGGTATAAATGTTGCATATTCACATTGCCAGACATGGTATCCACATTGCCAGACATGGTATAAATATTGCATATTCACATTGCCAGTCATGGTATAAATGTTGCATATTCACATTGCCAGACATGGTATCCACATTGCCAGACATGGTATAAATGTTGCATATTCACATTGCCAGACATGGTATCCACATTGCCAGACATGGTATAAATATTGCATATTCACATTGCCAGTCATGGTATAAATGTTGCATATTCACATTGCCAGACATGGTATCCACATTGCCAGACATGGTATAAATGTTGCATATTCACATTGACAGACATAGTATAAATGCTGCATATTCACTTGTTATTCATCATCCAAAAGCTGCATACGGATCGGTCAAATATTGTAATTTACCCGACACTGTGTTCTATTTTTATATTATACAGATATTGGATCTTATTTGGTTTCCGGACACTGTGTTCTATAATGGCATGAAGTCATATTTACATATGATTACAACGCCAAACAGATTCATACGGATTTATAGAGACGGAAAAATACTATTCTCTCAAAGGTTTGTAATTCTAAGCTGCTTTTTTCCCCCATGACAACGTTTATTTACAAAAATGCACCCCCTCTCCACCTACCCCACAGCCCCCATCCCACTCCACCCTACCAAAAAAGCTAAAGGAACAAAAGAGGGAGAAATGAAATATAGCAAAATAAAATTAGTTGCATTGAACTCCATAAACAAACTTAGTACGGGATGTAAATATAATACACTGAACAAATGTTACCAACTGGGTCACTGCTTCTTACATACATGTACCAAGTTTTAAATGCAAATAAAACACGTACTTTTCATCATAATTTACTCAAATTTTGAACACGTTCATTAAAGCGGTGATTGATTGTAATCCGATTATCAAATTTGTTAATTTATTTATTTTCAATTTTATCTGATACATTTGTTAAAACATAATTATATTAATGAGTTATTATACGACCTGTTGTCAAATGTGTACATTCCATTTAACAGATATGAAAGAAATTGAAACTGGGGTATTTATAAGTGTGGTCTAGTGTAGACTACATATTAACTGGTTTGTGTTAACTACGGTTCTATTACATCTGTACGTAACTGTTCTTGAAAGTTGGTAATAAAGTAAGACAACATCTTAGCGGCTTGCATATTTGTAAGTTGTTATGTGCATTTTGTAAGTTGTCATTGTGTATTTCTCAAGTTGTCTTGTGCATTTTGTCAGTTGTCTTGTGCATTTTCTTTTGTAAGTTGTATTGTGCATAGTGTCAGATGTCTTGTTCGTTTTGTAAGTTGTATTGTGCATAGTGTCAGTTGTCTTGTTTGTTTTGCAAGTAGTATTGTGCATTATTTTTAGTTGTCTTGTGCATTTCGTAAGTTGCTATGTGCATTTTTCCAGTTGTCTTGTGCGTTTACTCAGTTGTTATGTGCACTTCGTATTGTTATGTGCATTTCGTAAGTTGTCTTTGTGTATTTTGTAAGTTGTCTTGTGCAATTTATCAGCTGTCTTGTGCATTTTCTAAGTTGTCAGTTGTAAACTACTGTGTAGTGGATGTAAACTAATGTACAGTGGATGTAAACTATTGTATAGTGGATGTAAACTACTGTATAGTGGATGTAAACTACTGTATAGTGGATGTAAACTAATGTGCAGTGGATGTAAACAAATGTGTAGTGGATGCAAACTACTGTATAGTGGATGTAAACTAATGTGCAGTGTATGTAAACTACTGTGTAGTGGATGTAAACTACTGTGCATTAGATGTAAACTACTGTATAGTGGATGTAAACTACTGTGCATTGGATGTAAACTACTGTATAGTGGATGTAAACTACAGTATAGTGGATGTAAACTACTGTGTAGTGGATTTAAACTACTGTATAGTTGATGTAAACTACTGTATAGTGGATGTAAACTAATATGCAGTGGATGTAAACTACTGTGTAGTGGATGCAAACTACTGTGCATTGGATGTAAACTACTGTATAGTAAATGTAAACTACTGTAAAGCGTATGTAAACTACTGTATAGTGGATGTAAACTACTGTGTAGTGAATGCAAACTACTGTATAACGTATGTAAACTACTGTATAGAGGATGTAAACTACTGTATAGTGGATGTAAACTACTGTGTAGTGAATGCAAACTACTGTATTACGTATGTAAACTACTGTATAGTGGATGTAAACTACTGTATAGTGGATGTAAACTACTGTATAGTGGATGTAAACTAATGTGCAGTGGATGTAAACTACTGTGTTGTGGATGCAAATACTGTGTAGTGGATGTCAACTACTGTGCATTGGATGTAAACTACTATATAGTGGATGTAAACTACTGTGCATTGGATGTAAACTACTGTATAGTGGCTGTAAACTACTGTGCATTGGATGTAAACTACCGTGCATTGGATGTAAACTACTGTATAGCGGATGTAAACTACTGTGCAGTAGATGCAAACTACTGTATAGTGGATGTAAAGTACTGTAGAGTGGATGTAAACTACTGTATATCGTATGTAAACTACTGTATAGCGTATGTAAACTACTGTAAAGTAGATTTAAACTACTGTATAGCATATGTAAACTACGGTAGAGTGAATGTAAATTAATGTATAGCGTATGTGAACTTCTGCAACATGGATGTAAACTACTGTATAGCGTATGTAAACAACTTTAGAGTGGATGTAAACTACTGTATAGTGGATGTAAAATAATGTAGGGTGGATGTAAACTATTGTATACCATATTTAAACTGCTGTAGAGTGGATGTTAACTACTGTGTATTGGATGTAATCTACTGTATACCATATGTAAACTACTGTAGAGTGGATGTAAACTACTGTGTAGTGAATGGAAACTAATGTATAGTGGATGTAAACTATTGTGGATTGGATGTAAACTACTGTATAGTGTATGTGAACTACTGTGTATTGGATGTAAACAACTGTATAGCGTATGTAAACTACTGTATAGTGTATGTAAACTACTGTGTAGTGGATGAAAACTACTGTATAGTGGATGTAAACTACTGTATAGTGGATGTAAACTACTGTGAAGTGGATGTAAACTACTTTATAGCGTATGTAAACTACTGTAAAGTGGATGCAAAATACTGTAAATTGGATATAAACTACTGTAGAGTGGATGTAAACTACTGTGTAGTTGTTGTAAACTACTGTATAGCGTATGTAAACTACTGTATAGTGAATGTAAATTGGATATAAACTACTGAAGAGTGGATGTAAACTATTGTGTAGTGGAAGAAAACTACTGTATAGTGGATGTAAACTACTGTATAGTGTATGTAAACTACTGTATAGTAAATGTAAACTACTGTGTAGTGGATGAAAACTACTGTAAAGTGGATGTAAACGACTGTGTAGTGGATGTAAACTACTTTATAGCGTATGTAAACTACTGTATAGTGGATATAAACTACTGTATAACGTATATAAACTACTGTATAGTGGATGTAAATTACTGTATAGCGTATGTGAACTACTGTGTATTGGATGTAAACTACTCTAGAGTGGATGTAAACTATTGTACAGTGGATGTAAACTACTGTGCATTGGATGTAAACTACTATATAGCGTATGCAAACTGATGAGGATGGATGTAAACTACTTTATAGCGTATGTGAACTACTGTAAAGAGGAAGCAAACTACTGTATAGCGTATATAAACTAATGATGATGGATGCAAACTATTGTATAGAGGATGTAAACTACTGTGTAGTACATGCGAACTACTGTATAGTGGGTGTTAAATACTGTGTAGTGGATGTAAACTACTGTATAGTAAATGTAAACTACTGTGTAGTGGATGAAAACTACTGTAAAGTGGATGTAAACGACTGTGTAGTGGAGGTAAACTACTTTATAGCGTATGTAAACTACTGTATAGTGGATATAAACTACTGTATAACGTATATAAACTACTGTATAGTGGATGTAAATTACTGTATATCGTATGTGAACTACTGTGTATTGGATGTAAACTACTCTAGAGTGGATGTAAACTATTGTACAGTGGATGTAAACTACTGTGCATTGGATGTAAACTACTATATAGCGTATGCAAACTGATGAGGACGGATGTAAACTACTTTATAGCGTATGTGAACTACTGTAAAGAGGAAGCAAACTACTGTATAGCGTATATAAACTAATGATGATGGATGCAAACTATTGTATAGAGGATGTAAACTACTGTGAAGTACATGCGAACTACTGTATAGTGGGTGTAAACTACTGTGTAGTGGATGTAAACTACTGTATAGCGTATGTAAACTACTGTATAGTAGATCTAAACTACTGTGTAGTGGATGAAAACTACTGTATAGTGGCAGTAAACTACTGTATAGCGTATGTAAACTACTGTATAGTGGATGTAAACTACTGTGTAGTGGATGTAAACTACTTTATACCGTATGTAAACTACTGTATAGTGGATATAAACTATTGTATAACGTATATAAACTACTGTATAGTGGATGTAAATTACTGTATATCGTATGTGAACTACTGTGTATTGGATGTAAACTACTGTAGAGTGGATGTAAACTATTGTACAGTGGCTGTTAACTACTGTGCATTGGATGTAAACTACTATATAGCGTATGCAAACTGATGAGGACGGATGTAAACTACTTTATAGCGTATGTGAACTACTGTAAAGTGGATGCAAACAACTGTATAGCGTATATAAACTACTGATGATGGATGCAAACTATTGTATAGAGGATGTAAACTACTGTGTAGTGGATGAAAACTACTGTATAGTGGATGTAAACTACTGTATAGCGTATGTAAACTACTTTATAGTGGATGTAAACTATTGTGTAGAGGATGAAAACTACTGTGTAGTGGATGTAAACTACTTTATAGCGTATATAAACTACTGTTTAGTGGATGTAAATTACTGTATAGCGTATGTGAACTACTGTGTATTGGATGTAAACTACTGTAGAGTGGATGTAATCTATTGTATAGTGGATGTAAACTTCTGTATAGTGGATGAAAACTACTGTATAGTGGATGTAAACTACTGTATAGTTGATGAAAACTACTGTATAGTGGATGTAAACTACCGTGTAGTGGATGTAAACTACTTTATAGCGTATGTAAACTACTGTAGAGTGGATGCAAGCTACTGTATAGCGTATATAAACTACTGTATAGTGGATGTAAATTACTGTATAGCGTATGTGAACTACTGTGTATTGGATGTAAACTACTGTAGAGTGGATGTAAATTATTGTATAGTGGATGTAAACTACAGTGCATTGGATGTAAACTACTATATAGCGTATGCAAACTGATGAGGACGGATGCAAACTATTGTATAGAGGATGTAAACTACTGTGTACTAAATGCGAACTACTGTATAGTGGATGCAAACTACTGTGTAGTGGATGTAAACTACTGTTTAGCGTATGTAAACTACTGTATAGTTGATGTAAACTACTGTGTAGTCAATGAAAACTACTGTATAGTGGATGTAAACTACTGTGTAGTGGATGTAAACTACTGTATAGCGTATTTAAACTACTGTATAGTGGATGTAAACTACTGTGTAGTCAATGAAAACTACTGTACAGTGGATGTAAACTACTGTATAGCGTGTGTAAACTACTGTATAGTGGATGTAAATTAGTGTGCATTGGATGTAAACTACTGTAGAGTGTATGTAAAATATTGTATAGTAGATGTAAACTACTGTGTATTGGATGTAAACTACTGTAAAGCGTATGTAAACTACTGTATAGTGGATGTAAACTACTGTATAGTTGATATAAACTACTGTATAGTGGATACAAACTGCTGTATATCATATGAATACTACTGTAGAGTGGATGTAAACTACTGTCTAGTGCATGTAAACTACTGTGTAGTGGATGAAACTACTGTATAGTGGATGTAAACTACTGTATATCGTATGTAAACTACTGAGGTTGGATGTAAACTACTGTATTGTAGATGTAAACTACTATGTGGTGGATGGAAACTACTGTATAGTCCATGTATACTACTGTGTATTGGATGTAAACTACTGTATAGCGTATGTAAACTACTCTCTAGTGGATATAAACTACTGTATAGTGGATGTAAACTACCGTGTAGTGGATGTAAACTACTTTATAGCGTATGTAAACTACTGTAGAGTGGATGCAAGCTACTGTATAGCGTATATAAACTACTGTATAGTGGATGTAAACTACTGTTTAGTGGATGTAAATTACTGTATAGCGTATGTGAACTACTGTGTATTGGATGTAAACTACTGTAGAGTGGATGTAATCTATTGTATAGTGGATGTAAACTTCTGTATAGTGGATGAAAACTACTGTATAGTGGATGTAAACTACTGTATAGTTGATGAAAACTACTGTATAGTGGATGTAAACTACCGTGTAGTGGATGTAAACTACTTTATAGCGTATGTAAACTACTGTAGAGTGGATGCAAGCTACTGTATAGCGTATATAAACTACTGTATAGTGGATGTAAATTACTGTATAGCGTATGTGAACTACTGTGTATTGGATGTAAACTACTGTAGAGTGGATGTAAATTATTGTATAGTGGATGTAAACTACAGTGCATTGGATGTAAACTACTATATAGCGTATGCAAACTGATGAGGACGGATGCAAACTATTGTATAGAGGATGTAAACTACTGTGTACTAAATGCGAACTACTGTATAGTGGATGCAAACTACTGTGTAGTGGATGTAAACTACTGTTTAGCGTATGTAAACTACTGTATAGTGGATGTAAACTACTGTGTAGTCAATGAAAACTACTGTATAGTGGATGTAAACTACTGTGTAGTGGATGTAAACTACTGTATAGCGTATTTAAACTACTGTATAGTGGATGTAAACTACTGTGTAGTCAATGAAAACTACTGTACAGTGGATGTAAACTACTGTATAGCGTGTGTAAACTACTGTATAGTGGATGTAAATTAGTGTGCATTGGATGTAAACTACTGTAGAGTGTATGTAAAATATTGTATAGTAGATGTAAACTACTGTGTATTGGATGTAAACTACTGTAAAGCGTATGTAAACTACTGTATAGTGGATGTAAACTACTGTATAGTTGATATAAACTACTGTATAGTGGATACAAACTGCTGTATATCATATGAATACTACTGTAGAGTGGATGTAAACTACTGTCTAGTGCATGTAAACTACTGTGTAGTGGATGAAACTACTGTATAGTGGATGTAAACTACTGTATATCGTATGTAAACTACTGAGGTTGGATGTAAACTACTGTATTGTAGATGTAAACTACTATGTGGTGGATGGAAACTACTGTATAGTCCATGTATACTACTGTGTATTGGATGTAAACTACTGTATAGCGTATGTAAACTACTCTCTAGTGGATATAAACTACTGTATAGTGGATGTAAACTACCGTGTAGTGGATGTAAACTACTTTATAGCGTATGTAAACTACTGTAGAGTGGATGCAAGCTACTGTATAGCGTATATAAACTACTGTATAGTGGATGTAAATTACTGTATAGCGTATGTGAACTACTGTGTATTGGATGTAAACTACTGTAGAGTGGATGTAAATTATTGTATAGTGGATGTAAACTACAGTGCATTGGATGTAAACTACTATATAGCGTATGCAAACTGATGAGGACGGATGCAAACTATTGTATAGAGGATGTAAACTACTGTGTAGTAAATGCGAACTACTGTATAGTGGATGCAAACTACTGTGTAGTGGATGTAAACTACTGTTTAGCGTATGTAAACTACTGTATAGTGGATGTAAACTACTGTGTAGTCAATGAAAACTACTGTATAGTGGATGTAAACTACTGTGTAGTGGATGTAAACTACTGTATAGCGTATTTAAACTACTGTATAGTGGATGTAAACTACTGTGTAGTCAATGAAAACTACTGTACAGTGGATGTAAACTACTGTATAGCGTGTGTAAACTACTGTATAGTGGATGTAAATTAGTGTGCATTGGATGTAAACTACTGTAGAGTGTATGTAAAATATTGTATAGTAGATGTAAACTACTGTGTATTGGATGTAAACTACTGTAAAGCGTATGTAAACTACTGTATAGTGGATGTAAACTACTGTATAGTTGATATAAACTACTGTATAGTGGATACAAACTGCTGTATAGCATATGAATACTACTGTAGAGTGGATGTAAACTACTGTCTAGTGCATGTAAACTACTGTGTAGTGGATGCAAACTACTGTATAGTGGATGTAAACTACTGTATATCGTATGTAAACTACTGAGGTTGGATGTAAACTACTGTATTGTAGATGTAAACTACTATGTGGTGGATGGAAACTACTGTATAGTCCATGTATACTACTGTGTATTGGATGTAAACTACTGTATAGCGTATGTAAACTACTGTCTAGTGGATATAAACTACTGTATAGTGGATGTAAACTATTGTGCATCGGATGTAAGCTACTGTATATTGGATGTAAACTACTGTATAGTGCATGTAAACTACTGTATAGTGCATGTAAACTACTGTGTAGTGGATGCAAACTATTGTATAGTGGATGCAATCTACTCTATAGTGGATGTAAACTACTGTATAGCGTATGTAAACTACTGTATAGCGTATGTCAACCACTGTATAGTGTGTGTAAACTACTGTATAACGTAATATGTAAACTACTGTATAGTTGGTGTAAACTACTGTATAGTGGATGTAAACTACTGTGTATTGCATGTAAACTACTGTATAGTGGATTACTACTGTGTAGTGAATGCAAACTTATGTATAGCGAATGTAAACTACTGTATAGTTGATGAAAACTACTGTATAGTGGATGTAAACTACTGTGTAGTGGATGTAAACTACTTTATAGCGTATGTAAACTACTGTAGAGTTGATGCAAACTACTGAATAGCGTATATAAACTACTGTATAGTGGATGTAAATTACTGTATAGCGTATGTGAACTACTGTGTATTGGATGTAAACTACTGTAGAGTGGATGTAAACTATTGTATAGTGGATGTAAACTACTGTGCATAGGATGTAAACTACTATATAGCGTATGCAAACTGATGAGGACGGATGCAAACTATTGTATAGAGGAGGTAAACTACTGTGTAGTACATGCGAATTACTGTATAGTGGATGTAAACTACTGTGTAGTGGATGTAAACTACTGTATAGCGTATGTTAATTACTGTATAGTGGATGTAAACTACTGTGTAGTCAATGAAAACTACTGTATAGTGGATGTAAACTACTGTTCAGTGGATGTAAACTACTGTATAGCGTATGTAAACTACTGTATAGTGGATGTAAACTACTGTGTAGTCAATGAAAACTACTGTATAGTGGATGTAAACTACTGTATAGCGTGTGTAAACTTCTGTATAGTGGATGTAAATTAGTGTGCATTGGATGTAAACTACTGTAGAGTGTATGTAAAATATTGTATAGTAGATGTAAACTACTGTGTTATGGATGTAAACTACTGTAACGCGTATGTAAACTACTGTATAATGGATGTAAACTACTGTGCATTGGATATAAACTCCTGTATAGTGGATGTAAACTACTGTATAGTGGACGTTAACTACTGTATAGTTGATATAAACTACTGTATAGTGGATACAAACTGCTGTATAGCATATGAATACTACTGTAGAGTGGATGTAAACTACTGTCTAGTGCATGTAAACTACTGTGTAGTGGATGCAAACTACTGTATAGTGGATGTAAACTACTGTATATCGTATGTAAACTACTGAGGTTGGATAAAAACTACTGTATTGTAGATGTAAACTACTATGTGGTGGATGGAAACTACTGTATAGTCCATGTATACTACTGTGTATTGGATGTAAACTACTGTATAGCGTATGTAAACTACTGTCTAGTGGATATAAACTACTGTATAGTGGATGTAAACTATTGTGCATCGGATGTAAGCTACTGTATATTGGATGTAAACTACTGTATAGTGCATGTAAACTACTGTATAGTGCATGTAAACTACTGTGTAGTGGATGCAAACTATTGTATAGTGGATGCAATCTACTCTATAGTGGATGTAAACTACTGTATAGCGTATGTAAACTACTGTATAGCGTATGTAAACCACTGTATAGTGTGTGTAAACTACTGTATAACGTAATATGTAAACTACTGTATAGTTGGTGTAAACTACTGTATAGTGGATGTAAACTACTGTGTATTGCATGTAAACTACTGTATAGTGGATTACTACTGTGTAGTGAATGCAAACTTATGTATAGCGAATGTAAACTACTGTATAGTTGATGAAAACTACTGTATAGTGGATGTAAACTACTGTGTAGTGGATGTAAACTACTTTATAGCGTATGTAAACTACTGTAGAGTTGATGCAAACTACTGTATAGCGTATATAAACTACTGTATAGTGGATGTAAATTACTGTATAGCGTATGTGAACTACTGTGTATTGGATGTAAACTACTGTAGAGTGGATGTAAACTATTGTATAGTGGATATAAACTACTGTGCATAGGATGTAAACTACTATATAGCGTATGCAAACTGATGAGGACGGATGCAAACTATTGTATAGAGGAGGTAAACTACTGTGTAGTACATGCGAATTACTGTATAGTGGATGTAAACTACTGTGTAGTGGATGTAAACTACTGTATAGCG
This sequence comes from Cyrtodaria siliqua, assembly GCA_037043455.1. Taxonomy (NCBI): domain Eukaryota; kingdom Metazoa; phylum Mollusca; class Bivalvia; order Adapedonta; family Hiatellidae; genus Cyrtodaria; species Cyrtodaria siliqua. The sequence goes on from JAWPHD010000910.1 coordinate 127,237, forward strand.
TATGTTAATTACTGTATAGTGGATGTAAACTACTGTGTAGTCAATGAAAACTACTGTATAGTGGATGTAAACTACTGTTCAGTGGATGTAAACTACTGTATAGCGTATGTAAACTACTGTATAGTGGATGTAAACTACTGTGTAGTCAATGAAAACTACTGTATAGTGGATGTAAACTACTGTATAGCGTGTGTAAACTTCTGTATAGTGGATGTAAATTAGTGTGCATTGGATGTAAACTACTGTAGAGTGTATGTAAAATATTGTATAGTAGATGTAAACTACTGTGTTATGGATGTAAACTACTGTAACGCGTATGTAAACTACTGTATAATGGATGTAAACTACTGTGCATTGGATATAAACTCCTGTATAGTGGATGTAAACTACTGTATAGTGGACGTCAACTACTGTATAGTTGATATAAACTACTGTATAGTGGATACAAACTGCTGTATAGCATATGAATACTACTGTAGAGTGGATGTAAACTACTGTCTAGTGCATGTAAACTACTGTGTAGTGGATGCAAACTACTGTATAGTGGATGTAAACTACTGTATATCGTATGTAAACTACTGAGGTTGGATGTAAACAACCGTATTGTAGATGTAAACTACTATGTAGTGGATTGAAACTACTGTATAGTCAATGTATACTACTGTGTATTGGATGTAAACTACTGTATAGCATATGTAAACTACTGTATAGTGGATATAAACTACTGTATAGTGGATGTAAACTATTGGGCATCGGATGGAAGCTACTGTATATTGGATGTAAACTACTGTATAGTGCATGTAAACTACTGTATAGTGCATGTAAACTACTGTATATTGGATGTAAACTATTGTATAGTGGATGCAATCTACTCTATAGTGGATGTAAACTACTGTATAGCGTATGTAAACTACTGTATAGCGTATGTAAACCACTGTATAGTGTGTGTAAACTACTGTAAAACGTATGTAAACTACTGTATAGTGGGTGTAAACTACTGTATAGTGGATGTAAACTACTGTGTATTGCATGTAAACTACTGTATAGTGGATTACTACTGTGTAGTGAATGCAAACTTATGTATAGCGAATGTAAACTACTGTGTAGTGAATGTAAACTACTGTATAGCGAATGTAAACTTCTGTATAGTGGATGTAAACTACTGTGTAGTGTATATAAACTACTGTGTAATGCATGTAAACCACTGTATAGTGCGTGTAAACTACTGTATAGTGGGTGTAAACTACTGTACAGTGGGTTTAAACTACTGTATAGTGGATGTAAACTGTATAGTGGTTTTAAACTACTGTGTAGTGGATGTAAACTACTGTATAGTGGATGTAAACTACTGTATAGTGGATGTAAACTTCTGTATAGTGGATGTAAACTACTGTGTAGTGGATGTAAACTACTGTATAGTGGATGTAAACTACTGTATAGTGGGTTAAACTACTGTATAGTGGATGTAAACTACTGTATAGCGTTTGTAAACTACTGTGTAGTGGATGTAAACTACTGTGTAATGCATGTAAACTACTGTATAGTGCGTGTAAACTACTGTATAGTGGATGTAAACTACTGTATAGTGCGTGTAAACTACTGTATAGTGGGTGTAAACTACTGTATAGATGATGTAAACTACTGTTAGTGGATGTAAACTACTGTATAGTGGGTGTAAACTACTGCATAGTGGATGTAAACTACTGTGTAGTGAATGCAAACTATTGTATAGCGTATGTAAACTACTGTATAACGTATGTAAACTACTGTGTAGTGAATGCAAACTACTGTATAACGTATGTAAACTACTGTAAAGTGGGTGTAAACTACTGTATAGTGGATGTAAACTACTGTGTAGTGCATTTAAACTACTGTATTGTGGATCTAAACTACTGTGTAGTGGATGAAAACTACTGTATAGTGGATGTAAACTACTGTATAGCGTATGTAAACTACTGTATAGTGGATGTAAACTACTGTGTAGTGGATGTAAACTACTTTATAGCGTATGTAAACTACTGTATAGTGGATATAAACTATTGTATAACGTATATAAACTACTGTATAGTGGATGTAAATTACTGTATATCGTATGAACTACTGTGTATTGGATGTAAACTACTGTAGAGTGGATGTAAACTATTGTACAGTGGATGTAAACTACTGTGCATTGGATGTAAACTACTATATAGCGTATGCAAACTGATGAGGACGCATGTAAACTACTTTATAGCGTATGTGAACTACTGTAAAGTGGATGCAAACAACTGTATAGCGTATATAAACTACTGATGATGGATGCAAACTATCGTATAGAGGATGTAAACTACTGTGTAGTACATGCGAACTACTGTATAGTGGATGTAAACTACTGTATAGTGGATGTAAACTACTATGTAGTGAATGCAAACTATTGTATAGCGTATGTAAACTACTGTATAGTGGATGTAAACTACTGTGTAGTGGATGTAAACTACTGTATAGAGAATGTAAACTACTATAGTGTGTGTGTGGGGGGGGGGGGGGGGGGAACCCACACTTACAGCCATGAGACGTTCCATACAAAGGCATGGGGGCGTGTGTGTGTACTTTGTGGTACTATATCGAAAGTACATACTCTGAAAGAATTTGGTTTGAATACTATTGAAAAACTATATAATGCAGATTAGACTACAGTTCCTTTGTATGAGGCTATACATATCAGAATAACTAGGACCATGTCTGGAATGGAGCGATCCGCTACTTCATAGGCGTACACAAAAATACACCCATGCTAGCTATAAAAGGCGAAGTTGGATGCAAAGTCGGCGGTTGAATATGATACTGTGTACCATACTGTTATGTCAAAACAACTGTTACCAAAATGATAATTCTCATATTAGCATCTTACTGAGGCCGGACAAGGTTATTAATAGTCCGAAATTGAGATAAAACCATCGAAATACCACATCACATGTTTCCGCAAGACACCAAAGAGAATGAGTAACATTTTCTACTTTAATCACGATTTACGTATACACTTGTTCAAAACTGGAACAATAGACTAAATGAGTCTAGTAGCGCTTCTTTTTATAAAGATTTTTCATCGTTTGAATTTCAAAATTGTTTGGATATTGTTAACATAAAAATATTCAGAATTCTCTCTTTAAATTACGAGTATCATCTCACGGGTTAGAAATAGAAGCAGGCAGATGACCAAAATCACAAATAACTCCGAGAGAAAATCGTAAATGTAAACTTTGTAATTGTGTTGAAGACGAGATTCATTTCGTTTTTGAATGTTCATTTTATGATGATATTCTAGTTGCATTTACTATAAAAGGCAAAGCATGTTCAAAGCTGTTGAACTTTTGCAATCGACAAACACGCGGGATATAAAAAATATTGCTGAATATACTTATAAAAGTTTTAAGGTAAGGAATGATACAGTGTTCACAAGATAGGGTCTGACTTAATTGTTGTAATAATCGCATAATTATAATTATAATACAATGCGGTTATGTATGTTCATTTTGTGAATGTGTTTATCGCTATTTACGTGTTTATCACTATTTATGACTATTTCGATTTCGCACGGGTCATGTATGTTCAATAGAAAACTTAGAGAACCACTTACAGATTATAACATGCATTTAGACGTAAAACGTTACGTGTAACAAAATACAATTATATGCTACAAATAAGTTAAAGATATACGTTGTATGTATTACGTTGCACTAGAGTGACCTCTCTGAATAGATATTTTCCCGAATTTCCCGAATTTCGATTTCACGTGGGTCAATATATGTTCAATAGAGAGGCACCTGAAGATATAGATATAATTATGTTGTTATGTTTGTTGTCACTTTTATTTTATACATTTATTTTTTAAGAATAACGCACGTATACATCTAGATATAGTACAGTATTTTACATTTATAATTGCGATAACAAGCATATACCTCATAAATATGGTTTATTTGATGTCTAAATATAACAAGCAACACTCGGATATATAGCTGCAGATGAACAAAAATGTTTGATTGACGATTTATTTTATCATTTCTATACTCTCTATATATATATTCTGTAGGGGTATTATTTTAATTATAACTCATGAATGGATGAATGGTTACAAACTGATTGACTGCCATGTTGTCTTTAGATATGTGATGTAGTTTATTCTCTTATATGGCTTTTATATCTGTCTATGGATAACAGACTGTGACTCATGTAAGTGGCAATAAGCATGCTTTACAACTTGGATTCGTAGAGAAATCGTCTGAAAAACTTGAATGGTATAAACACATATTTTGTAACGTTGAAAGGATACCATTTCACTTGCTGAAATGACGTTTTCGTAAACCAGTGTACTGAACTGTAGCATGTAATCATTACTATTATATGTATATTAGCGACGGAACATTCTCAAGCCTTAATAGCGCAGTTGGTCGAGGCGCCGTGTTTCTGCCCAGGAAGGTAGGGATCAAACCTGCTGATTTCCTGCTGATTTCCCTTTTTTTTCTTTTTCTTTTTTTAAATTTCATTGGTTTCATTATTGCTGATGGTAAGGTAGCAACAGTTCCTTTACATTTTTCACTTTGATAACGCAATCTGATAATTACACATGGTAACAGTGAACAGTTTATATGTGTTGTAATGCACACTCTAACGCACACGTATCCCTTACATGTGAACAATTGTATTTCTGAGCTGATGTTACAAGGTAATTGTAATCAATAAGTAAGGCATGTCAAGGTGTTTGAACAGACCGAAGCGAGGTCGCCCACATTGATTTAAAATGCTTGGTAGGAAGAACTGATGGTAAAAATTGGGAAAACGGTCGTGGCGAGTTTATGTCTCCGTGACAACATTTATTTTTTTCAATATTGTTTTAACACCCGTGACTTGATATATTATTATGTTAACTTCTTGTCTCTCGGCAGCTATTTTACGCTTGCGTAAAACCTTGCTTGTATATATATGAGGTAACAAAGAAACCTGTCAAACTGTCCACTATGACCGAGAAACATAGTTTAAATCGTATTTGTATTTGATTGATTTGCTCAAGGGTCTTTTCAGACTTCCTGGAACATTTTATATATACATTTGTAAAGTTTATGGAGGATGGCCTAGAACCTCCATATCCCTATGACGAGGCAAATAAAGTTTCTTGCTTTCTTTCTTGTTCAGTGACATAATATAATGACAGTTTTGACCAACTTTGATGTTAAACCGTCTGCACTGATGTGATAAACTCCCCGGAGAACATACAAATACGTGAACGACTTTCTTGAAAATAAGGAAAGGAAGGTATAAGTCTTAATATACCACTCTACCCGTAAGTCTGCTGTTAAACTAGTCTGTAGGTATATCAATGATTACTCTTTTTGCTGACTTTTGACGATATTTGCAAATGCTTATTAGTCGGGAAGTGACTTTTGTATTTTCGCTAGTAACGCTATTTACATAGTGACTAATCTATCCGTGGAGCCGGATATACAAGGGGTGTTCGAAAAATAATGCAACCTGTCAATTTTCTCAGAGATTTGCCAATGCCGTACCATATAGTTGGCCTAGTTACCTTCGAAATAATCTCCTTTCACCTTAATACATCGCTTTAATCTTTTTACCCAGTTTTTGAAACAATTGTCATACTCATGTATGGGTATACCCATCAGGCACTGATGAATCGCGGACCCCAGGGTCTGGATGCATATCTCTTCCCAGAGAGGTGCTTCTTTAACTTTGGGAGAGAAAATAATCGCAAGAGCCAGGTCCGGCGAATAAGGAGGATGAGACAACACATAAACCTTTTGCGCTTTCAAAAACTCAACCATAATTGAGGCCTTGTGAGTAGGTGCGTTGTCATGCAGCAGATGGATATACTTAAGACCCGTGATTGGACGCCATTTTGTCAGTTTTTTTCTTAACTTTTTGAGAACATTTTTTTTTATAGAACTTGGCTGAGACCCCTTTTCCCTTTGGAACAGGACGTGCATGATTGGACCATTATTTCTGAAAAATATGGCGTACAATACTTTTCTAGCGGTCATTGTTATTTTGGCTTTGGCAATACTGGGTCTTTTGGCGTTTTTCCTTGCCCATACCCTATTGTCTGCTTTTCGTCTGGGCTCATACAAATGAACCCATGTCTCGTCGCCAGTAATGAAGTTATCAAACACCTTTTTGTTATATTCAGGGAATGTTTTTAGGAGTTGTTTTGCCATTTTTACCCTAGCACGCTTCTGGTCGTCAGACAGTAAATGTGGGATCCACCGGGCACTTATTTACCTAACTTTAAGAATTTTCTTGAAAATTACGTGAACTGATCCTAAACCAAAGTTGGTCATCTGTGCTATCTGTCTAACTGTATAACGCGCGCCTTTATCAATAATTGACTTGATTTTCAACATTAAATTTGACGATTGCAGACTTTGGTCTACCAGTACGTTTGGCTTCTTTGACCGACTCCTGACCAGAGGTGAATTTAGTTACCCACCTGCAAAATGTTAGAAATTCCCATTTCATCGTGTATGGGTTTTGCCTCGAAACCAAGTCTACACCGGGCCTTTATGTAAGCCCGTATCTCGCTAACTTTGTCAGCTCGTTTTCCTGTCATTTATAAGGCAATGTATATGAATGCACCACAAAGCAATCTAAAATACAAAAGAACGGGTTTATAGATTTCAATGATATTTATAAACAATGTATACAGGCTAGTTGTATTATTTTTCGAACACCCCTCTATGTTTAAAATACCCTGTGTGAACATACACATGTCAAATTTACTTTTAAGTAAATGTTATCTGTGGAAAATCGTCGCAGTCGCAAATCATATCATATATAAGCTCTGGTGCAGCGGTTGTTACGACAAACATGTTTTGCTTATGTAAAGACATAATCAGTATTATGAAAATTAGCCCTCGCTAGAGCGAGATTTGTCATAACGAACGCGTTGTTAATCAGTATTTCTGCACAGTGCACGTGTATATTTGCTTAATTTTACCAAACTTAAAACTCCTCAATACATTAATTGGTTGGTGTGTAATTAAAAAAACAACGTTATTGTTGTAAATAAATAAACACAAATGAGCGATCTCGCCAAATTCCATTGATTGATATTTTAAGTAATTTCCCGGATTCTGGAACTCATAAAAACCAAAGTAGAAACGTGTTAAACATTAACGAAATCAATTAATGGTAGGTTTCTCATTTCTAGCCTTGTATTCCTAGTATCGGTCACCATCAATAAAAGTCGCGGAAGCTTTCAAGAAAACAGTATTTATATTGATTAGTTTTCGTATCTGAAGAACACAATACGAGCAACATACACAAACTACAACTACGGAACCACTACATACACAAACTACAACTACGGAACCACTACATACACAAACTACAACTACGGAACCACTACATACACAAACTACAACTACGGAACCACTACATACACAAACTACAACTACGGAACCACTACATACACAAACTACAACTACGGAACCACTGTATTATGTTTTATTGCACGCTAGATATATAAACAATAATTGATAAATGCATTACATGTATTATACTTAATGCAACCGTACTTATGTATTATTGATGTAATGCCATTTCAGTGCTTAGATATTGTAACGCTTTCACATGCGCTGCAATATCTCAGAACTTGAGAAGATCAGTGCAATATTATAAAGGACAAATATAAGACAAACATATGACTAAGATTGATATACAACAAAGAGTTGAGGACATTGTGTTATGTATGTCACACGAGTGACTTGTACTTTATGTCCTAAACCTGTTATTATCAAAATTTACGGTGTAAAATGGAAATTATGTTCACAAATAAATATGTTTAGATAGAGACTTCTTACTTGACACACTTGGCAGTTGATCATACATGTTTTATTACTTCTCTAATCTTAAAATGTGTAAAGTTAAAATTCGAAATACCAACAACCTCATTTCCAATGACCCCACCCGTACATCTAAGGGTTCCGACTTAATGTGTATATAATTTCCTGTACATCTGTATCGACATCCCTAACATGAATACATTTTCCAAGTGTCCGTAATCTTTCAAATACCTACATAAAAAATAAACACTTAAGGACCTATATCGAGCCTATTGGGGTGCGGGGGTGGGGGGGGGGGGGGGGCGGGGATTGGCAGCAGGGGAGAGGGGTCGAGAGAATTTGTATAGGTAATTGTAAATCATTGTTAGACATACAAAAATATTGGTATTGGCGGCGCGCCTATAGCGCGCAGCCTATATTTGTATTTGCTTTTGGAGGAGCACGTGGCATATGGAGGAGGGGTGTTGTTGGGGGTAAAAGGCTGGCTAAAATGTTGGGAGTAAAAGACTGGCCATAAGATCGTGTTGTTGTATTGAAATTGCTGTATTGAAATTGGCGCTATGTCATAGGTCCATATATTAGGTAACTATTACAGCTACAACTTTGAAACTTTATACAGTTTTTCTACATCATAACTTGACCCACCATATCAGGTTTCATAACTCTGTGCTGCTTTCTGCAAAAGTTATGTCCCTTTTTTAACTTAATATGTTGGTTCAATTTTCCGTTAAGGTTAACTTTTAAGCCAGTATGTTTTTGGAAAAAATACGACTTATTGTCATCCCTTGATCGGCGTCTGCGTATTGGGTTAAGTTTTATGTTAAGGTGCACTTCTTTCAGTAACTATAACAGATACAGCTTTGAAACTTTGCTTGAGCATGCTATTTCCTGACGCAAGCCATGCAATACTGGTTTCCACCTGGAAACATCTCATGATCAACCCTACGTGGCACACACACCTATGACAAAGATCAGTGTCAAACATTCAGATAGCCAAACTGTATGATATCTTACCACTACAAACCACTTCTTCCGAATACATGTCCACCTACCCCAGCCATTTGTCATAGTACGCATTTCACTGATCATATCAGCTTCTTTTTTGATATTGTTTTTCCTAAATTCAAACTACCTCTACATTCTAAAAATCTTCATATCTTCATAACATTCTAGAAATATATATCATCATCAATTGTTACAGCTAACATGATACATATTTGTTCATCATAAAAGAAAAGTATTATACTGCTAGATACTATTCAATATAACAACTCAAACAAGAAATATCTTTAAAAAAGATATTTGGCGCGTTTGGGGAAGCACAATGTGTAAGTGATTGATGATCATGAAGTGAAATAATTTTAATAGCGAAATGTAAGGTAGAGAGTAGAGCAATATAACGTTTTCTATCGGTATTCCGATAAAAGCTGACACGGCAGTGCCAGTTTGAGAAATTTGAACAAAACAAGTTAATGCCTTCCATTACAGAAGGTCATTGTTAAAATATTCAAAGGGCCATAACCCTGAAAACATGAGGTCCACGAGGGCCTGAATCGATCTACTGGCAAAGTGTACTCTATAAGATGATGCTACATGCAAAATATCAAAGCTCTAACCTTGTGGTTTCAAAAAAGAAGGTTTTTAAATGTATTTCCTAATATTCCTATGTAAAACTTTTGACCCCCGGTGAGGGGCTTATTCTGACCCCAGGGTCACCATTTGTACAACTTGGTAAAGGACCACTATATGATGCTACATGCAAAATATCAAAGCTGTATGTAATATAGAAACTGGCGGTTCTGGGACAGTCTTTTCATCGGGAGTTTTTTGCAGTGAGTCAGTAAATTTGTTGGCCGGCAAGCCAACTAAGCGGAGCGCTGTGGTCTAGTGGTAGAGCGTTGGACCCATGATACAAAAGTCGTGGGTTCGATTCCCGCCATTGCCATATGCGTTGTGTCCCTGAGCAAGACACTTTATCTGCATTGCTTAGTACTGGTTCTACCCAGGAAGACATCGAGAGTGATTCAAATAAGTTCATAGAGCTTTCGTTTCAATCGATGTAAAATAAATAAGTTTAAACTAACTAACAAATTTAGAACTCACTGCAACACCCCGATGAAAAAACCCTTCCAAAACCGCCAGTTTCTATACTACTTATAAATAATTGATAATAACTTCTACTTTTTTAATCAACCCCAAATAAAACAACTGTAGATCAGGTAATCAATATCTTTCAAATCCAACACCGCAGATGATTTTAGTCTCAGCTGTTAAACAAAGTCGGAAGGAACTGGCCCCAGCTTGTATACTACCCGCAAATAATTGATAATATAACTTGCTACTTTTTTTGGAAGGGTGCAACTATTTTATTTTGGGTGAATCTACTTTTGGTGAAGTTTTCAAATCACACGACCCAAAACGGCATCGGGTCTAGTCTTGACTGTAGGTACAGGGCAATCATCCTCGTCATCGCTATACATATCACACTCGATTATGGAATATTTTATTTTCATTTTTTGGCCTGATCAATTTTTTCTAGATAATAATCCATTTCCGATAGTAATCGTTTTTGCTTGTTGACGTTAAAAACTTTACCTAGTATCAAGAAAATCAGCACGAATCACATCATATTCCACCAAGCCCTGTTTGCATGCCAACAATACTCTTCTATATTTACCTTTCAACCCCTCAAGTTGTTCACATGTCTCTTCAACACATGTTTGTTTCATATATAAAGTAATATATTATATTTGATTTTAATTATTATTTATATGCTAATGTATTCCAACCATTGTCTAATATGTACCTTTTGTCATCATATGCAGACAAACTGTTTTTATTAATTTCATAGCTGCCCAGCTTGTGTTTGTTAGATCTGATAACTTTCATTTTATGATGAGCTGTCGCTGTGAATAAAATATTTTTGTAGTTATCATGCGTTATCTGTTATTTGAAAACACATTTTTTAACAACTTTGCATTTCTTTGTTCCAGTATTATGAGCTAAAATATAGGAGTATGACTTACTCCTCAATCCAACAAACTCTACGATCACCGCACCACAGGCTTCATCCTTCATCTTGCCAATAACCTTTTTGTTATCGCTGAAGTAAAACTCGCTTTTTGGATCATAATCACTGTTATCAAAAAGTTCTTTGTCTTTGTAAAGATCAGCATACACATCTTTTGTTCTAATTTCATAACACAGATAATCAGTGTCAGTAAACAATAATTTGACCTTTTCATTGTATTTGTTTTAGCATAATTGTAGTGGAAATCATACATCAAGTATTTTGATAAGTCTAGTATACACATACCAACATAACAAGGGCGATTTAAGACCAGTCTTTCTTTTACCCTATTGATGGCAAACACATTTTACAAGAAATAAACGATGGTCTTGCCGCAAAATTCAAAAGGACTTCCTCGTCATGCTCAGCTTAACATTAACTCCCTTTCTCAAGTTTTCCATCGTCTACCAAAAACCGAATTATTCATAAGCTTGAAGAAATCTTTCTCGAAAGCATTTTTACCAGCTGTTCTTTTTTTAGTATTAAAGTCCATATACACTTTCAACCATTGAGACTCGTCAAACTGGAGTATCCTGTGTACTTTTTTCACTTTCAACCCCAAACTTTCATACAACTTTAAATTTCTATAATGCGTGACATATTTTTCCTTATCTTTCAATGTAGTAATAAGTTTGTTAACTTTACTAATTCCCAAATCAAACTTGCCCAGATCGCCCACTCCATTGAAGATTTTAGTATCAAATAGTGTCGTAGAGAACATGCGGACCCAAACTCGCTTTCTACTTGGAAAAAGTCAATTCTTAAAATTATAGATACACGTATTAACTTTTATAATGATAACCCCTCTTTACTACCTCCGAGACCTAGGTTTTCCTTTCGTAATTTAAAATCGGGAATTCAGGAATTTCATAATAAATTTGTTTTAGTTCCTGCAGATAAAGCAGCTAATAATGTAATTATTGTTTGACGCCTACATTACGTCAATGTTTTATCTCTGGAACTCGGCAGTACCAATTCGTATGCTCCAGTTAATTATACTGAGGATGATGTTGTTTCCGCACTTATCACTCGGTGCACTACTTTCAAGGCTGGTGTAAACGATTATTCACTAATTCTCTCCACTTTAACAAAGACATGTATACTATAGGGTTAGATTAAAATAAGTTAAGACTAGTTAAGACAAGTATTATCCAAGTATTATTATAATGGAAATTCCAAACTATGATAAGAAGACAGACAACGGTAATTTTAAACAGATATGGAACTTCATGCCAGACTGTTGTTTTAGAATGCTTATATGCGGTAATTCAGGTTCTGGCAAGACAAACACATTAGTTCACATGTTGTTAAAACCTTTAGTTTACTATGACATTATTTATTTGTTTGCTAAAATCTTGGAACAGTCAAAGTACCAGGTCTTGTCGCAAAAACTTGAAAAGATAGCAAAAAAAGAATAACATTCCGGTCGAAGACATACTGGAATGTTTAAATGATGAAGTTATCCCTGTGGATACTTTAGATTAAGATACTCAAAAAATAGCTATTTTTGATGATTATGTTTGCGAGCGTTACCAAAATGGTATTGTCAATTATTTCATCTAAGGCAGGCATAATAATTGTTGTGTAATTTACTTGTCGCAATCTTATTACAAAACTCCCAAAGACATTCGTTTGAACTGTTCTCACTACATCTCCTTCGCGACTCCAGTTAATCGTGAGCTGGGCATGCTTTCCAACGAACAGGGCGTTAGCAAAGAGCAGTACAGAAAAGCAACTGACAAACAGTACGATTTTCTGTATCTTGATCGTCCGAGGAAGTTGATCAAAAGAAACTTCACTGGTGAAATTTAATGTAATATATATAATATAACGTCGACTTTTTAATGATCTTGGCGAGGAAGTTACTACTGGCGGTGTTAATATTACACATGTTGGTATTGTGCAGTCTGAGTATGCAAAACATAAACACCTGGTTAATTATCTTCACAAGGGTAAGAACCAGAGAAATATTCTGAGAAGTGATCTTGACATGAATAAAAATAGCATTATCAATGTTGACAATCCAGAAAAAGCAGATGATGCAGCAACAAAGCAATTTACTGTAAGAAGAGTAGCAAAGATCATACGTGATTATAATATTGATAAAATTCCAGATATGATAAAAAATTTGAAAACAGGTGTTGGTGACAAAATAAGTCTGATACAAAAGCAATTACAAACAAACCGTGAGAAAATGGTTGAAATTCAAAATGGCTTGAAAGATGAAATAAAACTTCTGGGTGATACTTTGAAAGAGCTAGAAAAGAAAGAAGATGGATTGGAAGATGATAGCGAGCTCTATAAAAAGTTAGGTGAAAAAATACAAGTTGGTGTTGACAGTATTAATGAGCGAATTAAAGAAATCAATAATCAAATGGTTGATAACAATGAACTTGAAGCCGCTATTGCTGATGCTACAATACAAATGAGAACTGCTTTTGCTGCTGAAATAACTCAAATAAAAATATTAAATGGGCAGACAAGCACAAACGTTAACGATATCAACAAAGAGTTTGAAGACATCAAAAAAAAAAGGTTGACGGTAAGTCGTTGGAGACTGCTCTGAACAAACTGGTTGACGCTGATAAACTTGAGACTGCTATTGATGATGTTTCAAAGCAAATGAAAGCTGCCCAGGATGAAAGGAGCAAAGCTTTTGATAGCGAAATAGCTTCATTGAAACAGTCTAATCAAAAGTCTGATAGTCGCCACGCAGCAATTCTTGGCATAATTGATGAGCTTTCTTGGCATAATGGATGAACTGAAAGTAAAAGTGGACAATGCAAGTCGGATTTTACTTTTTGAATATACAATAGATGATGGTAATAGTATTCTTTAAGATGGCCTTGCGGACTCCCGTCAAGGGAATCAATTATATTTTGTATGGTATCCCACTCATGGACCATTTAAAATAACCTATTTTATTTCTTTTCTTAGTGCGTTTACTTTTGTAGCCAGTCCATTTATATAAAGTGAAGAATATTATACAATACAACATATAGAAGATTCGACTACATTTACAATTCTAAAAGAAGGTCGTTATATATTTCAAAAATAAATTTTACATACAAAGTAGCAGATGTTGAAAGTTTCATTTTTTTTTCATCATTAGAAAACGATATTAAGGAGTTTCATCCGATAATAAAAACTGACAAACGAATATTAAAGAAACATTTGAAGTATATGCCAAGTCATCTAGTACAATTTCGTTTAGGTCAAACATAAAAGAAAATATTACCCAAGTTTATGATATTGTGAAATCAAGCTTTAAACTGTATTACAAAGGTGCTTAATTTTATCTACTAATATGTATAATGGAACAAAAAATTGTATTATCATCAGAAAGAGCCGCATTAATTAATAGCTCAAATACACCGAGTAATTTTACAACTGTATTTGATAGACCATTGATATTAGACAAGAACAAACAGTCTGATATTGGGCTCGATAAGATTAATTCTATGACTTACTCGTGGTATAACATTAGTGAGGATTTAATAACAAGGTGATAAGGTATCACAATGGAAAAGATAAAGATCCAAAAGCAATTATTTTTACAAATGGAAATTACAGTTATGCTGATATTGATAATTATATAAAAGAAACATTGACTGTAAACAGTGATTGACTGATGACTCGCCTGTCCCAGTAAGAATTGAATTTGATTTATCAATTTTCAAATGTTTAGTTACCATTCATAATAACTTTATGCTTGATTTAAGGGAATCTAACTTTCACACTTTGATTGGGTTTGACAAAGATGTGGTTATTAGAGAAACTAAATTTGGGACAGTAGTACCAAACATAACAAATTATATTGATACTTTATATATCCACTGTGATTGGATAAGTAATTCTATTGTTGATGGATCATATTGGGATGTTATTTATGAAATAAGTACAGCCGACCTTACGAGGTCATATCCCTTCAGAGATGAACCGATAAGAGTCGGGTTCTGTAGAGTAAACAAAACGATCATTAACAGTATTAATATTTACATAACTGATTTCTCCGGTAAAATTATTAATCTTAATGGAGTTCATACGTCATTTCGATTTGTTTTGAAAGAATTAATGTAATACAAGTTGAGTAACTTACGTTTTATCTAACATATGTTATATGACGCGATTAAAAAACGTTTATGATACTAGTACGGGAACCTATACTGAAGTTGACAGATTAACTGGAGCCGGTATATTTGACATTTTTTCAAAAGTCGGATTTAAGATATTTAGTGAGTCTGTAAAAACAGCAGGCAAGAAAGCATTAGAAACTGCTGGAAAACAAATCATAGAGAGTGGTTCTAAGAAACTTGGAGACGAAGTAGGAAAAATGGCTGCTGATAAATTAGTTTCGGTTATTAAACCTAAACCAAAAGGTGAGATAATTTTAAAAAAACTTACAAAACCTGCCACAAAAGATGTTGTGGCAGATAATATAATTGAAGAAGATGTAAATGCAAATATTAACAGATTACTATCCGGAAGAGGAACTCATGCAAGAATTAAACATTAATTTAATCTAAATACCAGTATACATAGATGTTTCGAAGTGATAAATACAATACTAGATATGAACATGTGCCTATAACACAATCAGGAAATAATACTAGACAAATGAAAAGTGGCTATCAATTTACGTTAAATGATAGAAGTTCTTACTTTGATTGGTATAACGCATTTTTTGAAATCAGTTTTCAAGTAAACAAGCTTGCTGTTGGAGCTTTTGCAGCCGCTGATGAAATTGCTCTAATTAACGATGCAGCTTCATTGATTGATCAAATGCAAGTAAAGCAAAATGGGAAAACAGTTTATGATGGAAATAATCTTCATAGATTCGTTAACGTTAAAAGTTTGCTTGAAATGTCTGACGAATACTTTTATTTAGATACCACGGCTGTGGCAGAATCTCGAGGTGGTCAAGTTGGTTATAATTCAGGATTTGCGATTTCTCATGCTTTAATCATAACTAATCTAAAAGTTGATTCTATAATTCCATTAAACAAATATTCCTTCTTTGACGGTTTGGAAACAAACATGCTGCCTCCGGGTCAAATTCAAATTAGCATGCAACTGGCGGCTGATGATGTGCTAATTTTCAAAGCTGCTGGTCTTGTTGGTCAGGATAATAATGGCCGGGTGGTTATTAATACATTAGTTTTGTGGATACCTAAAATGATATTTAACTCAGATGGTTTGGCTTATGTTATGTCAAATCATATGACATCAACAAGATGGACTTATCTTCGTGAAATGATACAAGAAAGCGGAAGTACCCAAGCAACCGAATATGTATTTAGAATAACAGCCGGTGTTAAAAGTCCAAAACATGTTTTTGTTTATTTGCAAAGGTCACACAAGAGTTCTTCTCAAGCACAAAATCCTCATCTTTTGGATACGTTTAAGGTAAATGCTACTAATACTAATTGCTATTTACAATCAGCTAGACTGGAAGTTGGAAACGGCGTATATTATCCAGAAACTGAATACAGCCATGATAATATTATAAGAATATTCAGAGATGTTATTAATTATTCTTACAAATAAAATGATAAAAACACTGGAACTTTACTCAATGAGTGTAATTTTAAAAACCTCTTTGGAATGATATATTTCGACTTAAGTTACAAGGGTGATGAAGTCAGTACTGATCCAAAACAACTACTTTGAGATAAAAACTAAATATACCTCCTGCGGCTAATTATAAAGTTTATGCTCTGGTTTTCTATGAAGAAGATGTAGTTATTGATACTGTTGGAAATGAATTGGTGATAGTTTAATCTAACTTATAATATATATGACTTACGAAAAGTATTCGGTAGATTTGACAGATGACCAGAAACGATGTCTGGCAAAGCATATGAAAACAAAAGAGAATTAACGCTCAGGCTAAAGAATAATCAACTAACTGGGGATTTTTCTTTGTTGTTGACAGCTACTCAGATTAACAATATTAACAAAGCTAAATCCAACGGATATGGATTGGATGTGAATATATCAAAATCGCAGATGAGATCTCAGTCCAAGAATAGACTGGAGGCTTTTTGGGGGCATTAATTGGTTTGTTGACTAAAACAATCTTACCGACAGTTGCTAGACTCGCTCTAAACGTATTAGCACCACTAGCAACTGGAGCACTGAGTGGTCTGGCGAGTACTGGAATCGGTAAACTATTCGGAAATGGAATGGTAACTATCCCTAGCTGTAAAAAACAAGCACTTCTTAAATCAGGTGTGTTAACACCATCATAAAGACAAAAGATAATAAAGTCAAAAGGTTGCTGCCCTATTAAACTGACAAGACATCAACAACTAGGCGGGGGATTTCTTGGATTGCTCGCATCACTGGGAATTCCTTTAATTGGATCTCTTATTAGAGGTTTGACAGGAAAAGGTTTGCAAGTGGGTAGGAAAGGAAAAGGCTTGAGAGTAGGCAAAGGTTTACAAGTAGATTCACAATTTAGACCATATAGAAGTATCCCATTCGTAAAAAAAAATAATTTTTAAAAACGAGCCTCTCTCTAACTTAGGTATAATAAAGTGGGTTAAGCGGTTAGGTATACAGAAATTCAGGGGAGTGTTTAGCAAAAACAAATTACCAGCAAAACAAAATAAACACGAATGTGGTATTATTAATTTTGATGATTATACTGGACTTGGTACACAATGGAATTGTTACTGTAATGAGTATTATTTCGATCCGTTTGGCTTGAGTCCACCAAAAGAAGTTTTAAATTACCCAACAACATAAAATACAACACCATCCAGTACCAAGATAAAACAAGTGTCTTGTGCTGATATTTCTGTCTGTACTTTGTCAAAAAGTTGCAAGAAGGAAACAGTTTGTACGATATTCTTTATAACATATTAAAACCTTACAAACCTGTGGAAAATGAAAACATAATATGATCATATTTTGAAAAAAAAAAGTTTAGTCTAATCATATATTATATATGAGTTACTGTGTGAAAGAAAAGATAATTACTGAAAATGTTAATCCTCAGTATATTTTAACAAAAAATGGTAGAGGAATGTTAAAAGCAACATGCGCTTCTTGTGGTATTACTAAAACGCAATTTGTTAAAAGTACACAAGGTGGAAACATTGATATCCATAAAGCTTTGCTTCCTTTGCTACCCCAAAGGGGGTTAACGCTTCCTGGTTATAAATATTGCGGTCCTGGTAATCCGCTTGACAGTGGAGATTTTCATCAAAATGAATTTGATGCTGTTTGTAAAGATCACGATTATTGTTATGAAGAGTTCTAGTAATAAAAATCAATGTGTGATAAAAACATGCTGGCTGGTTTGAAAACGAACAAATCCAAATCACTTGGAGAAAAGATCGCTAAGAATTGGATAGTCAAGCCCGTAATTAGTGCAAAATATGAACTAGGACTTGGAGAGCCAAAAATAAAACAAGAACAGGCGTTGAGATGGACTGATAAGCTAGCCGATGAACTTCATAAACATATACGAAGAAAGTTCACTCAACGCCGCGTGATTGTTAATGAAATTGATAAAATATGGGCGGCTGACTTGGTTGATATGCAATCGATTTCAAAATATAAATAAAGGGTGTCAAATACTTTGCTTACTGTTATTGATGTATTTAGTAAATTTGCTTGGGTTATACCAGTTCCGAATAAAACTGTATAAAAATTACTAAAGCTTTCCAAAAGATTATAAGTACTGGAAGACACTGTAAATTGCTCTGGGTTGATCAGGGTTTGGAGTTTTATAACAAACATTTAAGCAATTTCTTGATGATAATAATATTAAAATGTATCACTCGTTTAATTTCGGAAAAGCTGTAGTAATTGAACGATTTAATAGAACATTGAAAGAGAGGATGTGGAAATATTTCACAGCAAACAATACAAATACATATTTAGACGTGCTACAGGCGATGTTTGATAAATACAATAATATAAAATATCGGAGTAATAAAATGCAACCGAATTGAGGACAGTGATGAGAAAAATAAAGGAATAGTGTATTTCAACTTGTACGGAAAGATGAAAATTAATAAAGCTTTGCCAAGTTCAAAATAGGAGACAAGGTTAGAATTAGCAAATATAAAAGAACGTTTGAAAAAGTTATTCTCCAACCTGGACTGAAGAAATATTTGTTATGGTGAAAATTCGATATAACAAATCCTGTGACGTACAGAATAAAAGATTTGAACAACTAAAACATTGATGGAAGCTTCATGAATTGGAAATGTTAAAAGCTGATCAAGAAATATTTAGAATTGAAAAAGTAATACGACGTGATTACAAAAAGAAACAAGCATTGATTAAATGGAAGGGTAACAATGGGGATTTTAATAGTTGGTTACCGTTTAAGGATAATCAAGACATAAAAGTGCTTTAAAAAGGTTTGGGTCGAGTGATTAAAAACTTCGTCAAAAGCAGATTCACCCAAAATAAAATAGTCGCCCCCTTTCAAAAAAAAGAGTAGCAAGTTATATTATCAATAATTTGCGGGTACTATACAAACTGGGGCCTGTTCCTTCCGACTTTGTTTAACAGCGGAGACTAAAATCATCTGCGGTGTTGGGTTTGAAAGATATTGATTACCTGATCTACAGTTGTTTTATTTGGGGTTGATTAAAAAAGTAGCAAGTTATTATCAATTATTTATAAGTAGTATATAAACTGGCGGTTTTGGGAGTTTTTTTTAAATTTGTTGGTTGGCTTGCCGTCCAACAAACTTACTGACTCACTGCAACAAACTCCCCGATGAAAAAACTGTCCCAGAACCGCCAGTTTCTATATTACTGCTGTAGCCCTTGTTGTTTCAGAGAAGAAGATTTTTAAATGTATTTACTCTATATTACTATGTAAAACTTTTGACCCACCCACAAACCCCGACCCCGGCTGGGGCTAATTCTGACACCAGTGTCACCATTTGTACAAACTCGGTAAAGGACCACTAGATGTTACTACATGCAACATATCAAAGCCCTCGTGGTTTCAGAGAAGAATATTTTGGTCAGCATTTGTACAAATTGGGTAGAGGACCACTAGGTGATGATATATACATAATATCTAACCTCTAGCCCTTGTGGTTTTGGAGAAGACCTTAAAAAATCACATGACTCGGAAATCACGGCGATATATAATTTTTAATAGGGTTTCATTACCAGTTACCATGTAAAATTTACGCACTTTACAAGAAAACAGAATAATTTATTTGCAATTTCAGCATTTCTATTCCTTTCTTCATCTTTTCCGGTCACGATTGAAGTACAGTGTAACAAATCACCTAACGATATACCATTTTTCAACAACTAAACTCTATAATCAAATCTACTAGTTTCCTTTGGCCTTGTCAGACAAATTTAGCCAATCAGCATTCAGTTTAGTAAACACTGCAGGCTTCCGTAATTTATGAATCGCTTTCAACTCGAATGTTGATAGGCTTACACAGACACACCTCCTGCGAGGCCAAAAGCCAGCTCAAACGGCTGGCGCCGAAAAATAAATAAATATATATACTGAAAGGAAAAAGAAACGCGACACGGGAATTGTATGTACAATATGCTGCTGTTAATCGAATGGTACAAGGCTACCTAAGATCTTCTCTTTCGGGAAAATACTAAAACAACACGTAACACAGCAAATAGTATTCCTGCAAAGTTTCATTATTAACAGAGTACGCGTTTGGCGCAAACTTAGATGCAAAATTTTGCAAACTTTGTGCGTTAAATACAGTACTGAACTGGCTCAATTTTTCAAAGAGGAACTTCAACATTTATGAATTTCTTGTTACAACGTGTACTGTAATTAAAACGTCTACAACATCACAGTTGTGTCCTATCTGCAACTTTTTTTTTACAAAACATCTTGGGATTTCCTTGGAATATATATGGAATGAAGTGTACAATATATAGCGGAAATTCCCGTGTTTCGCATTTCTTTTTCCTTTCAGTATATATATATATATATATATATATATATATATATATATACTTTATGAGTAGTATTGGGGCCTCTTTGGCCCTACGACTGCGCATACGCGGACTGACGTCATACGATGATGAAAAAGTTGTGAAATGTTTTTGGCGCAATCAATTTTTAGGATATGAAACAACAGACATGTTTCTATATGCAAGGTTTTGCTATCTTAATAGCACTCTTTTTAGAATATGACATCACGGACAGAAAGACTGATAGTATATAAAGGGGTCCGTTTTACCTCTCTTCATCATGGGGCTCGAAACTAATCTTCAAAATCCTTATTTCATGAGTATGGATCGGATTCAAGTCGATACCTCGGATACGTACGGAGTTTATTGTATATATTACGTGATTTGTCGATACGTCGGATAGACTATGCAAGAAATAATGAATAACTTTTCCGTAAATAATCGGAAGAAAAATGACAAACTTATAAAACAGTTTTTATATTTTATTTACTTTGTATGCACAATCGTTAACAAGAAATAAATGTTTTTAGTAGCTTTGTCTCTGTTTTCTATGCGATATACCACATTACAAACGCATTATAAGTTTCCTCATTTAGCTTTCCATTGTATTTAAATGGTTTAGACATATCCGTCTTGTCTGATTATTTAGTGTTCTCAAATATCTACAATTTCAGCGTTACAGCAAGCTTTGGTCATAAGGAGTTCCAGTAAGTTTCCTAGGGCGTTTACTCCTCTTTTTTGAGTTTGCTTTTACTCTTTTTACTGTCTGATTGGCTGTCTGATTCTCCTCATTTCCGATTTAGCAATCTCGATCGCTTGAGCCATGGGTGTCACTGGATTGACTACTGGCTGTTGAACAGCTTTTTCTTCTATTTCTTTTAATCTGCTGTTTCTAGCCCCTCTGCCCACGATATAACGCCCATATGATCAGACTGAACGTAACCATCTCTTAGATCTTTGAAGTGTTGATACCATTTGTCGGGGTCTGCAACGTACGGTACCCATTTCTGTAGTTGGTAATCGTATACTTCTAGGGAAGCCATATTTGTGTCGAATTACAAACATAGTAATTACTTTTCTATTCTCACGTACTTCTTACATCCTTCTTACGTATGTCAATTCTAATATGATTTAATCTGTAGGTTCTTTTTCATCATCTTCAGTTTCATCTTCAGTTTCATCATTATCGGTTCCTTCAAACTCTTCATCATTCTCAAATTTCATATCCGTTTTATTAAAGTTTACGTCATGATCCGGTCGTATGTCGAAAAACATACTTTTCCATAAATGTATGGCTTCTCGGAGAGATTCTGACATACTCATGCCGTGATGTAACCTTAACATTTTTGCGGATCTGAGAACACGTTGCTGAAAAGGATCCTTTTGCATCTGATAAAACTCAACCAAAAAATGGGTGTAGTCATCACGTAGACGTTTTCTTAATGTAGGTAGCATGATATTAGTAGCTGTGTGGAGAGCTTTTTCTTCACATGTTCCATCTTGTATGTATTTCAGTTGCTTTTCTTGAAATTCGTTAGCAACAGAATCCCGAATAGGTGTTTGGAATCGTCTGTTCCACACTGTTCGTTTGACCTCTTTCAATTCATCATCATCTTTCTCATCATCAATATCATCTGTACATGTATCATCATCGTAATCGTCAGTTACTCCATTCCCTATTTTACCGGGTGGACCGACATAATCTACCGAATCCTCATGGCTTCCTGACATTTCGTCATAGTTTCTTTTAAACTGTTTTCTTATTGATGACATAGCCTCGCGACTACTTGATTCGTTTCCCTGTTCCTGTTGTATACTGCCCCTGTTACCGGTTTTACTCGTGTCCAGTATGTTACTTTTGAGACGTCTGTGTTCCGGTGTTGTCGACTTTAAATCAACCATTAGGTTTCCACGTGGACGTTGTACGGCCTCTTTGAATACTTAAAAAAAAAATGTTGACTATTTAATGGATAAATACGCCGAGCAAATGTCATCATTTGCTGCTTATCTATGTGATTATTGAAAAGAACCATGTACTGAGTGTTGAGAGACATATCGCTTCACGCTTTTCCCCGAGGAAAAATATTCTGAGTCAAGTATATGAGGATAGATTTCAATGGTGCGAGCTATAGTCTGATCACACTTTGCGTCATACATCAAATCGTCATGTACAATAAGATTACGTTGTTCCACATTGGTGAATAGGGGATCATTCAAATGTTTTGGAATCCCCTGTATAAATTCCGTTATCGGTAAGCGTAAGGCGTCATACGCGGGTTGCCATTGACTATAGCAGAACAAGATTCTCTCTGGACGGGGTAAATTAAATTGGACTCGAGAAGAGTACCAGTCCAGTATGTATTTCCACTTCCGCTAGGCCCGGACACAACCATAGAAAAAAGATGTTTAAATTGCATCGTTTCTGTTGAATTCATTAAGGCTGACTTTTCTGAAACAAATCTGACTTCTATGTGTCTGTTTCTTAAATGTCTTAACATAGCGTCTCTCCTCGAAAACTGTAAACCACATGCATTACAGAGAATCATTTTAAGAGTAACTTAGCGCCTTCTTATGTGTTTGTGGTGGTTGTGGTGATGGTGGTTTGTTGTTATTGTTGGTGATGTTGGTGATGTTGGTGATGTTGATGTGTTTAAATTACAGTCAGTATACGGTTTTTATAGATGTAGTTCTATATGCTGCCTATTACAATTTATAAATAATATTTAAAGAAATAGCAGTGTTTTGTTATTCAGCTGTGTCGCGTAAATCTCTGTTTGTATTATGATTTCTTATTAAATTGGAGGTTTAGAGTTTTATTAGGTTGGCGCATCTGTATTCGTCCAATAAATGGTTTATGCTTTCTTTCCTCATAACATATTGTCTTGGCTATTTAAGAAGTCACTTTGTCTCGTCTATTAGATGTAAAATGAATTAACTTTTTTTCCCCAATAATTCATTGGTATAAAACTTGAAAGATTTGATGGTTAATACATTAAAGCATCGTCGTTTAAACATTATTAATATACCGCTGTGTCTTGTAATTAATGCAAGCGAGAAAATAATCGTTTAACCCTTAAAGAGATAATGATCGCTCTTAAGGAAGATATTTAGTCTGTGAAAACAGTGTCTCTGTATTCGTCCAATACATGTTTAATGATGATTTCATCAAAAATAATGTCACGCATCCACTCTTGAAATGTACAGCATTGCTTTTTATATATTTCGCAAGAACTTGCGAAAGTATCGTAAGTTTTCCTTCGGACCTAATGAAGCTTGTACCGAATATTTGGTCAGAGAGGGATACTACAGGTATTGTCTTATAAACGTGAGATTAAATGCTATCCACAGAGGGGTTTTGTATACTTGTATAAAGTCTCGAGGATCCATTGAACTAACTGTAAAAATAAAACTACAACTCTCTTTTATAACATATAATGAGCTAGAATGTATCGACCAATCATAATTGAGCTGTCTACGGTACTTAATGGTACCCTAACTATCTATAAAACAAAATATTATTTTCATTCTGTTCATCCGTTTTCCTAAATAATTCCGCCAGTTTCGAAGATTATATATCGATTAACAGTACTTTTATTACGCTAAATTCATTTCTGGTTTCAAAATACAAGAATTCTAAAATATTTGGTACACTTTATATATGCAACAATTGAATTATAGAACAATAAAAAATATAAAATTAATTAAACATCATTTATTGTCTAGTATAAATAAACCGATATCTTTAACCTTCATTAAGTTCACAGATAATCTGTTAAATCTGGTCTTAATGTTAAAATGTATTATGTGAAAGCATCTGTCTTCAATAACTCATGAGATAAAACGAAAAAAATTTGATGCATAGTACAATTTAGCATCGTGTTTTATTAGATTTCACCCAAGGGAAAACAATTTAATCTGTGAAAACAGTGTCTTTTTATACCTGTTATACATTTCTTTATTATTATAAAAAACGTATTATGACCAGTGACATAACTGTAGCTGAATGTTTAATCTTTCAGATTGTATAAAGTTCAATACTATCCGATAAATATTAATAAAGTTATACGAGTTTAAATCACTTGTATTCTCTCTCTGATATACAGATTTCATCACACTGAAGTTCATACCACATGTGTTTATTTTACAAACAGCACACACTGACCAGTGGATAAGACGCTCCTACTGTGCCTCATTTGCTTAATGGCCTACCGTATGATTATTGAAGATTTTGAGTCTATTTTATTCTGATCATCTGATAAGAGATAAAGGATCTCTGAAATCATACTGGGAGATTAAATCATAAAAATACACTCTTTCAGAAATTCGTCCAAGAGCAACCTTGCATCAGATACAGAAATATGTCTGTTCTTGTCATATCCTAAAAATAGATGGCGCCAAAAACATTTTACTTTTATGACTCGTTGGTTATCTATCATTTTGCTGAATTTGTGATGATTACAATAATGTATTTTGCAGAAACCTAATACAAATGAATTTATTTGATTATTTATTACGTATTTGACGGCCATTTTAAAAAATGGCTGCCAAATTTCGAATATATGACGTGGGTCCATAGCCAACTGTTTTTAGTAGATATCATCTAGCTCTATGTCAGGTTTGGTGATATTTATAATTCTTTTAAAGAGCATAATTTTCTAAAAAGAATACTCAAATAAGTTCTATCGAGGTGGGCGCGTCCCATCGGATATCACGGTGGGCGTGTCCCAGTGGATATCACGGTGGGCGTGTTCCAGTGATTTTGATTCGTCGGCGCATTCTTGGGCAAGTCACTTTCTCTAACCCGCGGCGGTCCCGTGTATCTGAGCCTGAATAGGGCAGGCTCTAAGATTGCTATGTATCCTTCACCCTCTTTTAGATGACTCTCAATAATCTGTACATGTGTTGACAACATTCAATTATATATATATATGTTTCTATGGTCTCTCAATAATTACTCTGAATTCTAACTATCTTCCGAATTGATTCGTTCCATTACGTCTTTATTCATGACTAACACTGACCAGCATATTCTGACACTTTGGACTTTTATACCACTATGTATTTACATTCTCCGTCCATCTAAAAAAAATCAAGCTGCTTGCGTTTATAATTCAATTAAAATGTAATGTCATTTTGGAGTTTTCAAATTGTCTTCCTTATTCTACCATCAGATAAAATTTGAACAAATGCTCGTTAACTAACGGGAGTACGTGAGTTTAAACTATCAAGACTGTCGTTTGTGATTTTTTCCCCCTTAAAAAATCAGCGTTATTAACGAACATAGTTCTAAATTGTTAATAATGTTGCATACTCCGTAATAAAACAATATTCAGCTGTGTGTGCATGTCTATAAATGCATGTTCACCCGTTCATACGTTCATTTGAGTTGTATTGCCCCAACGCAGAACGGCTATATAGCGTATACAGTACCCACCCTCCATTTACACAACACAATGGACCTTTAAACCTACAGTATTAGAGCAAATTCGATTTTAAACGCTCTTGAGTCGATAATGCCTACGACACGCAGGAGATATGTTTTTTTCCAGTCCCCACTCACGGCCACGGCGCACTCTGAACACCACAAGGACAAACGTACATCTATCGTTGTGAAAAAGACATATTCATACAATATCCACCGACATGTATACATCGACACCTTTTATTCCCTTCTTGACAACGCTATGCACAGTTTCATTAACATTATAATTATTTCTTCAATTTGTTTTATTATTTATGTAAAATTAGAGAGCATAATAAGTATATATCGATATCACGTGGTATTTATATATGTATATATCTTTATCACTTGGTATTTATATAAGTATATATCGTTATCACGTTGTATTTATATATGTGTATATCGTTATCACGTGGTATTTATATAAGTATATATCGTTATCACGTTGTATATATATAAGTATATATCGTTATCACGTTGTATTTATATATGTGTATATCGTTATCACGTGGTATTTATATAAGTATATATCTTTATCACTTGGTATTTATATAAGTATATATCGTTATCACGTTGTATTTATATATGTGTATATCGTTATCACGTGGTATTTATATAAGTATATATCGTTATCACGTGGTATATATATAAG
The DNA here is from genome assembly GCA_037043455.1 of Cyrtodaria siliqua. Taxonomy (NCBI): domain Eukaryota; kingdom Metazoa; phylum Mollusca; class Bivalvia; order Adapedonta; family Hiatellidae; genus Cyrtodaria; species Cyrtodaria siliqua. The sequence continues at coordinate 154,187 of JAWPHD010000910.1, forward strand.
TATATATCGTTATCACGTTGTATATATATATATGGGACCCCCCTAATAAATGTTTTTCATGACATATATATTTCGTCATAGTGTCTTAATATATAGGCGATCGTGGGATAATTTTCCTCGACATTTGCGTTTATATGTGGATATGACGATAACGCTATATCGGCATAACGCTATATAACATCTCCTATTATTTTATGTATGACGTATTGCAATTAATATTTATCGACAAAATTAAACTATATGTAAAAATAAAGCAATTCACGTGATTTTTTTCTCGTCAACTTTATTTTAAAAAAACCCATATATCTAGTTATTTCGTTATATTTGACCTTCATTTTTTCACCGTTTGCTGGAACGTGACGTCATAACAGAAAATGGCAGCTTACCCGCGATCAATTCGGGTTTGATGTTTCCAAAGAAGTATTGAAAAAGCCGTCATTGCCTCAAATTATGAAAAAATGGTTGAGAAATGTAAACCATTCCCTTGAAAATTCATAGATACTTTGCCCTTGGTGAAAAGAGGAATCCTATTACTTTTGCAGTCAGTAGTTCAAAGATTAAGGTTTCCATTACCTTATTTGGAAATACATATTCCGTATCATTACTTCCAAAGCGTAACACCCACATTCAACGGAGCCTTGACTGTCAATCCGTTCAATAACTCCAGGAGTATAACACTTACAATCCTGAAACCTTTCAGGCACTTTGCCCTTGATGAAAGGAGGATAATTGCATTTGAGTTCAGTAGGTCATCAATGTCACATTGATCAAATCCTGAGAAATATTTTCTCCACTGTTACTTGTAACTGTTTGACCTACACTCTTGTAACTTTACAGATATAGTAGCCATGTTAAAACAATGACTCCTATTAATTTTGGAGTTAAGATCGCAGTAACCAGATCTTGAAAAAACTCCGTTTGTGCTTTAGTTAAACTGTAATACATTGTAACCGGACGGGATTTTATGATTGCTCATTGTCCGTACATGTCCGAGATTTGTATCCAGGCTATAACTTTTTTATCTGTCATTGGATTTCAATAATATAATTCACAAATGGTCACCACCATGACACCAGGTTCCTATCTTGAAGGTCAAGGTCACACATGTACTTTGAAGGTTTCATGTCCAAGCTATAACGTCTTCAATTATCATACAATTTGAATACTAATTATTATTATACAGAAATGTTCACCATGAGATGAAAGCCATGGTCCTACCTTCAAGGTCAAGGTCACACATACATTTTGAAGGTTGTTTATAATTTCGTGTCCGGGTTATAACTTCTTCATCTGTCATTCGATTCTAATACTATTACACATAAATGTTCACTACCATGTGACGAGGTGTCGCGACTGAACGTCATGTCCCTCTTTCCAAGGTCAAGGTCACACATGTACTTGAAGGTCGTTGCTTAAAATACTGTTAATCCGATTAAGAAGCGTCGAGGTGTTAACGACGTTGCGTTGCAAACCTTCTCGCCTCTCACCGCTGCGGGTTCAAATCCTACTGGGATCTCAACTTGTATGCGAGAAAGTGTCGTTTCTTACGGATGGCGGGAGGTATATACAGTAATGGTTCTACCCAGGACAAATGGGTGGCCTGCCTCCAACACAAAAACATGGACCGTCATATATGGCCTAAAAAATGCTAAAAAATGCTGCATGAACAGCCAGCAGGTAGGTCGCACCGCCCCAACGTCACTCAGCTTAGGTAAACAAGGCAACACACTAGATGACATCAAACTTGCTGCGAGAACAGTCAGCAAGTAGGTCGCACAACATCAGCCAATACACCAACTAACATCAGCGTGAAACACCCACAGCCATTTATCATCCAATACACCAACTGACATCAGCGTGCAACACCCACAGCCATTCATCAGCCAACACACCAATTGATATTAGCGTGCAACACCCACAGCCATTTATCATCCAATACACCAACTGACATCAGCGTGCAACACCCACAGCCATTCATCAGCCAACACACCCACTGACATCAGCGTGCAACACCCACAGCCATTCATCAGCCAATACACCAACTGACATCAGCGTGCAACACCCACAGCCATTCATCAGCCAATACACCAACTGACATCAGCGTGCAACACTCACAGTCATTCATCAGCCAGTACACCAACTGATATTAGCGTGCAACACCCACAGCCATTCATCAGCTAATATAACAACTGACATTAGTGTGCAACACCCACAGCCATTCATCATCCAATACACCAAATGACATCAGCGTGCAACACCCACAGTCATTCATCAGCCAATATATCAACTGACATTAGCGTGCACCACCCACAGCCATACATCATCCAATACCCCACTGACATCAGCGTGCAACACCCACAGTCATTCATCATCCAATACACCAACTGACATCGGAAATATCCACAGCCATTCATCAGCCAATACACCAACTGACATCAGCGTGCAACACCCACAGCCATTCATCATCCAATACACCAACTAACATCAGCAACACCCACAGCCATTCATTAACCAATATACCCAATGACATCAGTGTGAAACATCCACAGCCATTTATCATCCAATACACCAACTGACATCAGCAACACCCACATCCATTCATCAGCCAATACACCAAATGACATCAGCGTGCAAAACCCACAGCCATTCATCAGCCAATACACCCACTGACATTAGCGTGCAACACCCACAGCCATTCATCAGCCAATACACCAAATGACATCAGCGTGCATCACCCACAGCCATTCATCAGCCAATACACCAACTGACATTAGCGTGCAACAGCCACAGCAATTCATCAGCCAATACACCAACTGACATCAGCAACACCCACATCCATTCATCAGCCAATACACCAACTGACATCAGCGTGCAACACCCACAGCCATTCATCAGCCAGTACACCAACTGACATCAGCGTGTAACACCCACAGCCATTCATCAGCCAGTACACCAACTGACATCAGCGTGTAACACCCACAGCCATTCATCATCCAATTAACCACCGGACATCAGCGTGCAGCACACACAGCCATTCATCAGCCAATACACCCACTGACGTTAGCGTGCAACAACCACAGCCTTTCATCAGCCAATACACCAACTGACATAAGTGCGCAACACCCACAGCCATTCATCAGCCAATACACCAACTGACATCAGCAACACCCATATCCATTCATCAGCCAATAGACCAACTGACATCAGCGTGCAACACCTACAGCCATTCATCATCAAATACACGAACTGACATCAGCGTGCAACACCCACAGCCGTTCTTCATCCAATACACCTACTGACATCAGCGGGCAGCACCAACAGCCATTTATGATCCAATACACCAACTGACATCAGCGGGCAACATCCACAGCCATTCATCATCCAATACACCAACTGAGATCAGCGTGCAGCACCCACATCCATTCACCATCCAATACACCAACTGACATTAACGTGCAACACCCACAGCCATTCATCAGCCAATACACCTATTGACATCAGCAACACCCACAGCCATTCATCAGCCAATACACCAACTGACATCAGCATTCAACACCCACAGCCATTCATCATCCAATACACCAACTGACATCAGCGTGCAACACACACATTGATTCATCATCCAATACACCAACTGACATCAACGTGCAACACCCACAGCCATTCATCAGCCAATACACCAACTGATATCAGCAACACCCACAGCCATTCATCAGCCAATACATCAACTGACATCAGCGTTAAACACCAACCTGCCATTCATCATCGAATACACCAACTGACATCAGCGTGCAACACACACAGCCATTCATCAGACAATACAACAACCTACATCAGCGTGCAACACCCATAGCCATTCATCATCCAATACACCAGCTGACATCAGCGTGCAACACTCAATGCCATTCATCAGCCAATACACCAACTGACATCGGCGTGCAACACCCACAGCCATTCATCATCCAATACACCAACTGACATCAGCGTGCAACACCCACAGACATTCATTATTCAATACATCCACTGACATCAGCGTGAAACACTCACAGCCATTCATCATCCATACACCAACTGACATCAGCGTGCAACACCTACAGCCATTCATCAGTCAATACACCAACTGACATCAGCAACACCCACAGCCATTCATCAGCGAATACACCAACTGACATCAGCAACACCCACAGCCATTCATCAGCCAATACACCAACTGACATCAGCGTTCAGCACTCACAGCCATTCAGCATCGAATACACCAACTGACATCAGCGTGCAACACACACAGCCATTCATCAGACAATACAACAACCAACATCAGCGTGCAACACCCATAGCCATTCATCATCCAATACACCAACTGACATCAGCGTGCAACACCCAATGCCATTCATCAGCCAATACACCAACTGACATCGGCGTGCAACACCCACAGCCATTCATCATCAAATACACCAACTGACATTAGCGTGCAACACCCATAACCACTCATCATCTAATACACCAACTGACATCAGCGTGCAACACTTACAGGCTCTCATCATCCAATACACCAACTGACATTAGCGTGCAACACGCACAGCCATTCATCATCCAATAGATCCACTGACATCAGCGTGCAACACCCACAGCCATGCATCATCCAATACACCAGCTGACATCAGGGTGCAACACCCACAGCCATTCATCAGCCAATACACCAACTTACATCAGCGTGCAACACCCAAAGCCATTCATCATCCAATACAACAATTGACATCACCGTGCAACACCCACAGCCATTTATCAGCTAATACACCTACTGACATCAGTGTGCAAAACCCACAGCCATTAATCATCCAATACACCAACTGACATCAGCGTGCAACACGCACAGCCATTCATCATCCAATACACCAACTGACATCAGCGTGCAACACCCACAGCCATTCATCATCCAATACACCAACTGACATCAGCGTGGTACACCCACAGCCATTCATCAGCCAATACACCCACTGGCATCAGCGTGCAGCACCCAGAGCCATTCATCATCCAAGTCACCAAATGACATCAGCGTGCAACACCCACAGCCATTCATCATCCAATACATCAACTGACATCAGCATGCAACACCCACAGCCATTCATCATCCAATACATCAACTGACATCAGCATGCAACACCCACAGCCATTCATCATCCAATACACCAACTGACATCAGCGTGCAACACCCACAGCCATTCACCAATACACCAACTGACATCAGCGTGCAACACCCACAGCGACATTAGCGTGCAACACCCCCAGCCATGCATCATCCAATACACCAACTGACAATAGCGTGCAACACCCACAGCCATTCATCAGCCAATACACCCATTAACATTAGCGTGCAACACCAACAGCCATTCATGATCCAATACACCAACTGACATCAGCGTGCAACATACACAGACATTCATCAGGCAATACACCAACTGACATCACCGTGCAACACCCACAGCCATTCATCAGCCAATACACCAACTGACATCAGCGTGCAACACCCACAGACATTCATCATTCAATACACCAACTGACATCAGCGTGCAACACCCACAGTCATTCATCAGTCAATACACCAACTGACATCACCGTGCAACACCCACAGCCATTCATCAGCCAATACACCAACTGACATTAGCGTGCAACAACCACAGCCATTCATCAATATAATCCAAATAACCTACATTACATGTATATACCTACACTAAAATATGTTTTACCGCCTCTATAAGGGATTAAATTAAATAAAGTATGTGCTTAAAACATGTGAGTCAATAAGAGATTATCAACAATCGTAACACTATCTCAAACTATCGTAACACTATCTCAAACTATCAAAAGCATGATGAGATGCATTCAAGACATCAATTAAATGTCTAGAATACAACTACTGCCCAAAAAAACAGGAAACTGCATTACAAATGTTTTAAGACAAGAGTGCCAGGATGGCCCTGGGTCGCTTACCTGGTTATCTTCGGAAATATGAAACAGCAGGTACAAAATTGGCTTAATAAACCAAATGAAAGGGGTTTTACGTCCCGTTAACACATTCTATTAGGTTATATTAGGACAGCAAGGTTAGAGGGAGATGAGATGAAGGATGAAGTTGTTTTCCATCAGACATGACTCCACCAATGCAGATCAGAGGTCTGAAGCTCCAAGGTGAATCGCTTATCCACTGAGCTACCAAGGCCGCTGAAAAGACAAACTGGCTTAAGTCGGTCACCTGAATATGAAGGTACTAGAGTACTTGAGTACACGTATTATTTCATTGTGAACAAGAAGGAATTGTGTACCACCTTCGCTGCCACTCATATATCCAGTCTCGTCTCATTTTGTTATGAAAACAGTAAATGCTGTTCTGTAAAACTTGTTTAAGCTTTATTGATATTAACATTCTAAACAAATTTGGTAAAGATTAGATAAAAAACGAAGTAGCTACAGATTTTACAAAGTAAAATACACTATATCGATTTTCAATAAGTCAAGGGCCATAACTCTGTCGTTACTAAGGAGATCTAGCTGGTTTGAGAACGTGTCCAAGAGTTTATTGATATACAGCGATTTGCACAACGAGACATCATACTGATGCTTCAGGAGTATCGCCGACAAGAAATTTAAAGTAAAAATGTCAAAGGGACATAACTCCGTCAAAAATTAGCGAACCGGAACAAAGCTCGATATGCAAAAATAGACATCATACCAATGCTTCCTGCTATGTTTCGTCAAACCCAAAACGGCGTTAAAAAAATAAAAATAAAAAAATAATAATAATGAATAAAAAAATCGTTAAAAACAAAAGAAAAAAGAAAAGAAAAAAAAAATTAAAACAAAAGAAATAAAAAAGTTAAAAATAATATAATAAAAAACACACACAAAAACCTGTGTAAGTTTGGGTAAGATTGCTCAAGAAATGTGGGCTGTATCGTGTTAACAACATGTAAAACTGCATTTTTTGCTAATTCAAGGGCCATAACTCTGGTGTTACTGTCCGATCTTGCCCATTATCGAACTCATTTGAGATCTCATGGTCATATACAATCTTTGCAAGTTGGGTTAAGATTGCTTAAGAAGTGTGGCCTCTATCGCGTAAACAAGATGAACAACTGCATTTTTTGCTAAATCAGGGTCCATAACTGGTCCGATCTGGCCCATTATCGAACTTGTCCGTGATCTTATGGTCATATACAATCTGTACGAGTTTGGTTAAAATTGCTCAAATAATGTGGCCTCTATCGTGTAAACAAGCTAAATGTTGACGACAGACGACGGACAATGGATGACGGACGAATGGTGGTCACAATAGCTCACCCTTGAGCACTTCGTGCTCAGGTGAGCTAAAAAAGGAAAATATTTGCACTCTTTTATAAATAACCACTTTCGAATGCATCAGGAAAGCACATCCGGTTGATTTGGAGCAATTAAACCTATAGACTAACGGTAGTCTAACGGTGTTATAAATATAGGGTTGGAAATACGTGGCATTCCAAGTCATGTACTTTCTGTATATGAAGCTAATATGCGGATATAACGGGCACGTTTATTCAAACACATTCCCGCCACATTCCCGCCACTCACGGTTGTATATACCACAACAATGATGTTCTTGCTCGCTCGATTTCTCTTAAATGTGTTTGCATCAATACATTCCTTAGAAAGCGGTATTTGGCCACAGAAATTGAAGTATCTGTCATATGGCGTGTGAGATAGCACAGCATCATGGCGTATTGCCTGATCTGCCACGACCATCGGCATAGTGTTCAATCAAATATATAAAAGTGATCTTATTAAGCTTATTAAAGAAACTATACCGTCAAAACCCTCTACAAAACCGTTCCTCCAAACTCAACCCATGTTTTGAGGTCATGAAATAATACATATGTGTCAATTAAAGTCTAGATTTATTTTCGCGTTCTTAAAATGCACGTAATGAAAACGCGTAAAATGAGTTGGGAACTCATAATTCGACGCTTTGGCAACGATAACACAGGGTGATGGTTAATGCGTTTCTATTGTATCATCTGCTCCTGTTGCTGGCGGGAAAGCAAAGTTAAGCTTAACTTTTCAAATGTGATCGAGACTATCAGTTAAAACACTTTAATAAGAGGAAATAAGTTATATCATTTCTGAAATGTTAGCCTTTTTTATTTTAACTTCGTATATTCTGGTATTATCATGACGTTTTATGTTATGTCAAAACTATAGACTTGATATGACTTTGTTGAAGTTAACACTTGTGTACTGTCACTTTATTGTCGTTAACACTTGTGTGATGTCACTTTGTTGACGTTAACGCTTGTGTGATCTTACTGTGTTGTCGTTAACGCTTGTGTACTGTCACTTTGTTGTCGTTAACACTTGTGCGATGTCACTTTGATGTCGTTAACGCTTGTGTAATGTCACTTTGTTGACGTTAACGCTTGTGCGATATCGCTTTGATGTCGTTAACTCTTGTGAGATGTCACTTTGTTGACGTTAACGTTGTGCGATGTCACTTTGTTGACGTTAACGCTTGTGTACTGTCACTTTGTTGTCGTTAACGCTTGTGTGATGTCACTTTGATTTCCTTAACGCTTGTGTGATGTCACTTTGTTGTCGTTAACGCTTGTGTGATGTCACTTTGATGTCTTTAACGCTTGTGTGATATTACTTTGCCGTCGTTAACGCTTGTGGGATGTCACTTTGATGTTGTCACTTTGATGTCATTAGCGCTTGTGTGATGTCACTTTTTGGCGTTAACGCTTGTACGATGACGTTAACGCTTGTGTGATGTTACTTTGTTGTCGTTAACGATTGTGTGATGTCATTTTGTTGACGTTAACGTTTGTGTGATGTCACTTTAGTGTCGTTAACGCTTGTTTGATGTCACTTTGTTGGCGTTAACGCTTGTGCGATGTCACTTTGTTGACGTTAACGCTCATGTATGCGACTTTGTTGACGTTAACGCTTGTGCGATGTCACTTCGATGTTGTCGTTAACACTTGTGTAATGTCACTTTGTTGTCGTTAATGCTTGTGTGGTGTCACTTTGTTGTCGTTAATGCTTGTGTGATGTTACTTTGTTGTCGTTAACTCTTGTGTGATGCCACTTTGATGTTGTTAACTCTTGTGAGATGTCACTCTGTTGACGTTAACGTTGTGCAATGTCACTTTGTTGACGTTAACGATTGTGTACTGTCACCTTGTTGTCGTTAACGCTTGTGTGATGTCACTTTGTTGTCGTTAATGCTTGTATGATGTCACTTTGTTGACGTTAACGCTTGTGTGATGTCACTTTGTTGTCGTTAACGATGTTGTGATGTCACTTTGATGTTGTTAACTCTTGTGAGATGTCACTTTGTTGACGTTAGCGCTTGTGTGATGTCACTTTGTTGTCGTTAATGCTTGTATGATGTCACTTTGTTGACGTTAACGCTTGTGTGATGTCACTTTGTTGTCGTTAACGATGTTGTGATGTCACTTTGATGTTGTTAACTCTTATGAGATGTCACTTTGTTGACGTTAACGTTGTGCGATGTCACTTTGTTGACGTTAACGCTTGTGTGATGTCGTTACCGCTTGTGTGATGTTACTTTGTTGTCGTTAACGCTTGTGCGATGTCACTTTGTTGTCTTTAACGCTTTTGCGATGTCACTTAGTTGACGTTTACGCTTGTGATGTCGCTTTGTTGACGTTAGTTAACGCTTGTAGGATGTCACTTTTTAGTTGTTGCGATGTCACGTTGTTGTCGTTAACGCTTGTGTTGTCGTTAACGCTGTGTGATGTCGTTAACGCTTGTGTGATGTTACTTTGTGGTCGTTAACGCTTGTGTAATGTCATGTTGTTGTCGTTAACGCTTGTTTGATGCGACGTTGTTGTCGTTAACGCTTGTGCGATGTCCCTTTGTTGACGTTAACGCTTGTGCGATGTCACTTGTTGACGTTAACGCTTGTGTGATGTCACTTTGTTGACGTTAACGCTTGTGCGATGTCATTTTGTTGACGTTAACGCTTGTGCGATGTCACTTTGTTGACGTGAATGCTTGTGCGATGTCACTTTGTTGTTGTCGTTAACGCTTGTGTGATGTTACTTTGTTGTTCTTAACGCTTGTGTGATGTCACTTTGATGTCGTTAGCGCTAGTGTGATGTCACTTTGATGTCGTTAGCGTTTGTGTGATGTCACTTTGTTGTCGTTAACGCCTGTGTGATGTCACTTTATTGACGTTGACGCTTGTGTGATGTCACTTTGGTGTCGTTAACGCTTGTGTGATGTCATTTTGTTGACGTTAACGCTTGTGTGATGTCACTTTGATGTCGTTAACGCTTGTGTGATGACATTTTGTTGACGTTAACGCTTGTGTGGTGTTACTTTGTTGTCGTTAACGCTGTGTGATGGATTTGAACCACCATTATTTTCACATAGACCGTAATGTTAGCTCTACACAGAATAACACTTACCCTAATGCTCCGTGACACTTCAAATATCCATTAAAATATATATACGTGACGACAAAACACAAAAATAGCAAAACAACAATGACCATAACTGCTCTATGCACCAGCATTTGGCTCAAAATGAAAGTAGATGACCTTTTTTGACAACAACAGCCGAACCACACCTCATTTTGTTTAAAATCTTACCTCATACAAAGAAGTACCACTCAGCACTCTGATGACCGATTCCTTTGCTTTTTGCACCCATATCTTCGGAAATCTATCCTCAAAACAACAACAGTAAATATACTTACCTCTTTTATGTACTAAATCAATTACACAGTCCCAAATAACACCACTGATGGTACTACTTTCGAGTACGACCATTTTCAACTTTTGACCTCTCTGGTTACCGGTCCAAGTCCTTGATGTCGTTAAACGCTTGTGTGATGTCACTTAGATGTCGTTAACGCTTTTGTGATGTCACTTTGTTGTCGTTAACGCTTTTGTGATTTCGTTAACGCTTGTGTGATGTTACTTTGTTGTGTCGTTAACGCTTGTGTGATGTCGTTAACGCTTGTTTGATGTCACTTTGTTTGGTGGCGTTAACGCTTTTGTGATGTCACTTTGTTGTCGCTTACGCTTGTGTGATGTCTTTAACGCTTGTGCGATGTTACGTTGTTGTCGTTAACACTTGTGTGATGTCACTTTGTTGACCTAAACGCTTGTGTGATGTCACTTTGTTGACGTTAACGCTTGTGTGATTTCACTTTGTTGTCGTTAACGCTTGTGTGATGACACTTTGTGGACGATAACGCTTGTGTGATGTCACTTTGTTGACGTTAACGCTTGTTTGATGTCACTTTGTTGACGTTAACGCTTTTGTGATGTCAGTTTGTTGTCGTTAATGCTTGTGTGATGTCACTTTGTTGTCATTAACGCTGTGTGATGTCGTTAAACGCTTGTGTGATGTTACTTTGTTGTCGTTAACACTTGTGTAATGTCATGTTGTTGTCGTTAACGCTTGTGTGATGTTACCTTGATGTCGTTAGCGCTTGTGTGATGAACATTGTTGTTGTTAACGCTTGTGAAATGTCACTTCGTTGTCGTTAACGCTTGTGTGATATCTCTTTGATGTTATTAACGTTTGTCTGATGTCACTTTGTTGAAGTTAGCGCTTGTGTGTTGTCGTTAACGATTGTGTGATGTCACTTTGTTGGCGTTAACGCTTGTATGATGACGTTAACGCTTGTGTGATGTCGTTAACGATTGTGTGATGTCATTTTATTGACGTTAACGCTTGTGTGATGTCACTTTGTTGGCGTTAACGCTTGTGCGATGTCACTGTGTTGACGTTAACGCTTATGTATGCGACTTTGTTGACGTTAACGCTTGTGCGATGTGACTTTGTTGTTGTTGTTAACACTTGTGCGATGTCACGTTGTTGTCGTTAACGCTTGTGTAGTGTCACTTTGTTGTCGTTAACGCATGTGAGATGTCACTTTGATGTCGTCACTTTGATGTCGTTAGCGCTTGTGTGATGTCACTTTGTTGTCGTTAATGCTTGTATGATGTCACTTTATTGACGTTAACGCTTGTGTGATATCACTTTGTCGACGTTCACGCTTGTGTGATGCCACTTTGTTGTCGTTAACGCTGTTGTGATGTCACTTTGTTGTCGTTGACGCTTGTATAATGTCACTTTGTTGACGTTAACGCTTGTGTGATGTCACTTTGTTGTCGTTAACGCTTGTGTGATGTCACATTGTTGTCGTTACCTCTTGTTAGATGTCACTTTGATGTCGTTAACGCTTGTGTGATGCCATTCTGTTGACGTTAACGCTTGTGTGATGTCGTTAACGCTTGTATGATATCACATTGATGTCGTTAACGCTTGTGTGATGTCACTTTGGTGTCGATAATGCTTGTGTGATGTCACCTTGATGTCGTCAACGCTTGTGTGATGTCACTTTGTTGTTGTTAACGCTTGTATAATGCCATGTTGTTGTCGTTAACTCTTGTGTGATGTCGTTAACGCTTGTGTTATGTCATTTTGATGTCGTTAACGCGTGTGTGATGTCACTTTGATGTCGTTATCGCTTTTGTGATGTCACTTTGTTGTCGTTAATGTTTGTGCGATGTTACTTTGTTGTCATTAACACTTGTGTGATGTCACTTTGTTGACTTTAACGCTTGTATGATGTCACTTTGTCGACGTTAGCGCTTGTATGATGTCATTTTGTTGACGTTAACGTTTGTGTGATGTCAGTTTGTTGTTGTTAACGCTTCTGGGATGTCACTTTGTTGTCGTTAACACTTGTGTGGTGTTATTTTGTTGTCGTTAACGCTGTGTGATGTCGTTAACGCTTGTGTAATGTCATGTTGTTGTCGTTAACGCTTGTGTGATGTAACTTTGTGATCATTAACGCTTGTGGGATGTTACTTTGTTGTCGTTAGCGCTTGTGTAATGACACTTTGTTGTTGTTAACGCTTGTCAGATGTCACTTCGTTGTCGTTAACGCTTGTGTGATGTCACTTTGACATTAACACTTGTCTGATGTCACTTTGTTGACGTTAGCGCTTGTGTGTTGTCGTTAATGATTGTGTGATGTGACTTTGTTGGCGTTAACGCTTGTATGATGACGTTAACGTTTGTGTGATGTCGTTAACGATTGTGTGATGTCATTTTGTTGACGTTAACGCTTGTGTGATGTCACTTTATTGTCGTTAACGCTTGTGTGATATCACTTTGTTGGCGTTAACGCTTGTGCAATGTCACTTTGTTGACGTTAACGCTGATGTATGCGACTTTGTTGACGTTAACGCTTGTGTGAAGTCACTTTGTTGACGTTAACGCTTGTGTGATGCGACTTTGTTAACGTACACGCTTGTGCGATGTCTCTTTGTTGACGTTAACGATTGTGTATGCGAGTTTGTTGACGTTAACCTTTGTGTGAAGTCACTTTGTTGACGTTAACGCTTGTGTAATGCGACTTTGTTGACGTTAACGCTTGTGTAATGCGACTTTGTTGACGTTAACGTTTGTGCGATGTTACTCGGAGGATACCTTATTTGGACTGCTCCGTGTCGTCATATTTACGTGTATATAACAGCAGTATATTATGAATTACGAGTTTTCCATTTAGATCGATTTTTTTCACACAGAATGATCAAGGAACACACATAAGAAGGCCACTGACTATCGTTAGACAGGGGCGTAGCTTGGCCTTTTTGACGGCATAGGCCCGCAGTTATGCTAGAGGGGTCCGGGTGCATGCCCCCCACCCCCGATTTTTTTTTATGTTAGAATGCATTAGGTGCGTGCTGACGTATATTTTAGACTGTAAGAAGGGCAAAGATAACTAAACAAATATATATGAAAATGATAGTTTCTGCTTACTACGCCGCCTATACAGCGCAGCCCCCACGCCCCACCCCCGATTTTTATTGCATTTTTGGAATTTTTTAATTTTTCCAATTCGGAAAATTAGGCGTAGGCCCGGGCCTACAGGGCCTATGCAAAGCTACGCCAATGTTAGACTTAAATAGTAGTAGTAGTAGTAGTAGTAGTAGTAGTAGTAGTAGTAATAGTAGTAGTAGTAGTAGTAGTATAGTAGTAGTAGTAGTATAGTAGTAGTAGTAGTAGTAGTAGTAGTAGTAGTAGTAGCAGTAATAATAATAATAATAATAATAGTAATAAACACAAAAAACAACAACATACCGAAAGCAGCAGGCTCTGTGCAGTATAGTACATGTACCGGTTATACCTATTATAAAAGAAAATAAACCGTTGTCACTGTGTTAATACACACTTTCATTATAAAACACAGTCTACAATTTCAAAGAAATAGCATTCTTCTTTATAATACATCCTTCTCAGTATTAAATATTAAAATATGCAAACTTTGTATATTTGTGACTTCAGACCCAATTCTATATCGTTCACAATGAGAACCAAATTGAATATTCTTTAGACGGTGATATCGAACGAAGATTCTGTCAAATTGGCAGTTTTTATTGAAATGTGAACATTTTTAGACGGAGATATGGAACCAAGATTCTGCTAAATTGGCAGTCTTTATTGAAATATGAGCAGAAACCAGATCGAATGTCAAACTAATCTGATTTAAAAGTATTGCGCTGCTATTTTTTACAGATTTATTCTCTAGCCAGAAATTGGGAGTCGGGCTTATAGTTATAAATTCAAGTTTAACGAGACGGTTTTCATATTTGTTTTTGTATAACAAACTATAGTTGTTTAAACACCATCCGTCTTCCTTACAAACCACATGCGATAACTATGGTGTCAAGTTTCTCATTATTTCCATGACTGAGTTTTCTTTTTCAAAAGTTATTTGGATTCAATAAGCCGATATTGATTTAAGAATATGGTATTCATAAGAAGTATTAATACAAACTGATGAAATAAACGACCAAAGCATCAATGTTGAAACCATAAGTTGAACAGGTATGATCGAAATGGGTTGGAAGCTTCATACGCGTGTCCATTACATAAAGGTGCCAATTTTAGTGTTTATAAATACTTCAAGATTACCGTCTGTCCCTTTAAGACATGACGATATTTTTATAACCTTACATGGGTTGAACATGACGCAAAACAGCGTACACACAAACAAACAAAGAATAATAGGTGTATTGTATAAACACAGGCATGTTTATCCAAACTTAGTATTCTTTATTTTTTACTTTCATTTTATGTCGTGCCTTCCCAATTAGCTAGGTGCTGGATCTGTTCGTGATGTTTGCAAATAATAACATTTTTTCTTTCTATTTGATATTGCATTTTCTGTTTGGTTCTTATTTAAATCAGTGTGCGGATAATTGCATGTTTTAGCCCCCACCACTGAATGGTCAGGTGGCATATATCATAGGCATTGTCCGTCCGTCCGTCCTTCCGTCCTTCCGAGTGTCCGTCCCGAAAAGTTTATGTGTCTATCTCATCCCACCGTTTTAAACCAATTGTTTCGAAACTTTACAGGATGTCAAGATGTGCATATCGATTCCGCGTCAAAATCCACCATTTATTACCTGTGTTACGTTTTCTGATGGTTGTTTTAAGTAGGGACATCCGTGTCCCATGGACAGATTTCTAATTTAAATAGTATGGTGTTATAAATGGCTACACTGAATTTTCTTTAAGTATCTTTTTTCTTCAAATATGCCATTTCTCCAAAATCTCGGTAAGTTCTTAATAATCAACTTAAAACATTTTTTTGCAACTTAAATCAAAAATGCAAGACGTACCCTGTTTTTTGTTACCATGAGTTTTCTGTGATACAATGCTTGCATCTACTCATCCATGAGTCATCCTTCTGTGACACATTGCTTGCATCTACTCATTCATGAGTCATCCTTCTGTGACAAGTGCTTGCATCTACTCATCCATGATTCATCAGTGCTTGCATCTCCTCATTCATGAGTCATCCTTCTGTGACACAGTGCTAGCATCTACTAATCCAGTCATCCTTTCATGACACAGTGCTTGCATCTACTCATGCATGAGTCGTCCTTCTGTAACATAGTGCTTGCATCTACTCATGTATGATTCATCCTTCTGTGACACAGTGCTTGCATCTACTCATCCATGAGTCACCCTTTTGTGACACAGCGCTTGCATCTGCTGATCTGCGACACAATTCTAGCATCTACTCATACATGAGTCATCCTTCTGTGACACAGTGCTTGCATCTACTCATCCATGAGTCATCCTTCTATGACACAATGCTTGCCTCTACTCTTCCATGAGTCATCATTCTGTGTCACAGCGATAAGTAAAAAGAGTTTTGTGGAGCATGCATTTCCTACAATACAGTGCTATAATTATTAATTATAAATTACAACAAGTTTTACAAAGCCACGGAGTAATCACGAAGTTATAAATTACTGTCACACGTGAACATTTGGGATGAATCGACAAGTTTAATATTGCTATCCTGGGTGCGTAACCAGAGTTAGAAAATACCATCTCTGGGTCTTTTGTTATATATAATCAGTGCCATTTATTTTGGTCGTTCATTTTGATCAATTTAATATAGAAAAAAATAATGTATTTTAAACAATTCTAAGCACAATGTTTCTTGTTACCATGAGTTTTCTGTAACACAGCACTTGCATCTGCTCATCCATGAGTTATCCTTCTGTAACACAGCGCTTGCATTTGCTCATCCATGAGTCATCCTTCTGTAACACAGCGCTTGCATTTGCTCATCCATGAGTCATCCTTCTGTAACACAGCGCTTGCATTTGCTCATCCATGAGTAATCTTTCTGTCTGACACAGTGCTTGCATCTACTCATCAACAAGGATGTAGTCATACATGGATCATCCTTCCGTGACACAGTGCTTGCAGCTACTCATCCATGATTCATCCTTCTGTAACAGCGCTTGCATCTGCTCATCCATGAGTCATCCTTCTGTAACACAGCGCTTGCATTTGCTCATCCATGAGTGATCCTTCTGTAACACAGCACTTGCATCTGCTCATCCATGAGTTATCCTTCTGTAACACAGCGCTTGCATTTGCTCATCCATGAGTCATCCTTCTGTAACACAGCGCTTGCATTTGCTCATCCATGAGTAATCTTTCTGTCTGACACAGTGCTTGCATCTACTCATCAACAAGGATGTTGCATAAATAGTATATGGACTTGTACAAGAATGTTGCATAATAGTATATGTACAAGGATGTTGTATAATAGTATATGTACAAGGATGTTGTATAATAGTATATGGACTTGTACAAGGATGTTGTATAATAGTATATAGACTTTTTTAGCCGTAGATACGGATATCAGGATGATCGATTAATTTGCGATTGTTTAATATTATAAAATGTTATCTTTCTTGGAAATAGGCAACTTAACAGGAAATGCTGCATTCACAGAACGCAAATCACCAAAAATAAGCATTTACAAATATCAACAATTACAAAGAAAAACAAAATCAAAATATGTGACACCACAAATATAAACGGGTTGACAACAGGAGTAACGCCTTGGAACGCTAGGTGCACCAAACTTCACCATGAATCCATATAGCGTTTTATCTTTTCTTTATTTCCATTTTGATGGTTTCAATTACGCCGTACATTTACAGTTCTGCATTTCTACAGCCCATTTGTAAGTTTAAATGTATATGCGGGGCGTCGAGGCGCTAACGTTGTCAATATCTGCAATACAATGTATGGCTTAATGCCGTGTTTATCTGGTGTGTATAGATGTCCATAATTCAGTTAAAATATAACTGTAGATACAATGTTAAATTACACATGAACAAAAGAGCAGACAACACCATTATAGTACATCAACGGATGCTGATAAGAGTGACCTAATTGTGTATAGGAGAGATGGGCCCCGACAACGTTAGCCGATCGAATCAGCCCCGGCAACGGATGCTGATGAAAATTGATCTGAAGTTATATTTAACAGTCCGTGAAAACCATAACACGCAATATTTAAATGTCTTTGATTAAGAATACACGTATCTGTCTTCATTTATTGTACCACCAGCCATGGTGTCGTTCTATAAACGATCAGATGTGTAACCATGCAACCATGTCGTTGAACAGCAGAGCTGTAAATATAAAGTGAAACTGGCAGGGACGGAATCTTAAGGGTGGGTTCCTTAAATATATAGATGTCAAAACAAAGTTAAAATTAATCATTTTCATGTGCATTTTAAAACGTTACCATGATAATTTATCTTTCAACGTTTGAGCAGCAAAGGAAGTCTCATTTGGACTACTCGTTAAGAGTAGCCTCCCTTGAGATAGTTTATACATACAATTACCTCCCTTCTGTTACATATTATAATCGAAGGACTTCTGGTGTGTAGAAACCCATTTCCACCTTTCGGGTTGAATAAAAGGTTTAACCTCGAGCGATTCAACCTAGCCTTACTGGACAATTTAATAAAACATATTCGTAAAAATAATTTACCTTAATGTTACGGGTAAAATGTACCAAGAAAGAAAGGAAAACCATCATCAGCTATTTTTAAAATATAATCAACAAATTGATTCAACTACTACAATGAAAAATATTCATTTACAGAACATACATACAATGGATCCAGTATTTCTTTAAAATCCGATATACGAATATAGCCAAATAATATTGGCAAGTGTCCCATTAATATAAATCGTTAAGTGTCCCTTTAATCAAAATTATCAAGTGTCCCTTTAATCCAATTTCATTTTAAGTCTTTCCTGGTTTATTAATTCACAGTAGTCCAAATAATCCAATGTCACTTTTATTACAGATGAGCACAATAATTGTTATCCTCACAATATATTTTAATTCACAGCACCCAATATTTTATAAATTCTCAATTAAGATACTGAACCAGATACTCAACACATGAATACTGTATACTGAAACCGAACAAAAACCCCCAAAAGGCTGTATTTAAACTGTCATAGAATGTCATAAAACATTTAGAATTATCCAGTAAGATATTTTTTTTATATTTATTTTTAAATAACCTTAACAGTCATATGATGCCTCATGGAAGGTCATAGAAGCTTTAAAATATTCCAATAACCTTGAATGAGTCATATGATGTATCACATGATGTAAACAATAAATTAGAAAACTCACTGAACATGGCCAAGACCAATTAATAAATAATACAATTTATTTCGTAACACTTTGGCTGAAAATGCTTTGGCACTATGGCAAATTATCCCTTGTCATTCACCAACCATCTCAGAGTATCAAGCTATTCTAGAAAACGTGTTTCATTCATTAAAACTATTAAAGGAAAATTGCCATATCGTATATATCTCTCTTCTCACACTTGTAATTGTGAAGCGAACACAAACTGTGTCAGATCTGTATCCTATTGATCAGGTGTCCTATTTACAGATTGACAGTGAGGTCCAGCTGCAAGATGCAACTGCGGAAATATCCTCTGGATAACCAAGTGTGTCCTCTGCATATTGGAAGCTGTAAGTACATTTTGTATGAACTATTGTTTAGGTCCGTAGTCATAGTTAAGTGTGTTCTAATGTAAAACACCTCTTAACAGATGCATCCTGACCTGATACATCGTCGTGTGTGGCAATTATCGTATGTCTTGCTACCTTTTAATTGCTGTACAAGTACATGCCATATTCTTATTTGTATGATCATTTTATGTTTCCATCCTTGGATGTCTAAAGTGCAATATTCCAAATTTGCGACCGCGACGGTGGCTTAGTGGTAGAAATACATCATGTCGTCGTCGGGACCTCACACTGTATAGTGGTAGAAATACCTCATGTCGTCGTCGGGACCTCCCACTGTATAGTGGTAGAAAGACCTCATGTCGTCGTCGGGACCTCACACTGTATAGTGGTAGAAATACCTCATGTCGTCGTCGGAATCTCACACTGTATAGTGGTAGAAAGACCTCATGTCGTCGTCGGGACCTCACACTGTATAGTGGTAGAAATACATCATGTCGTCGTCGGAATCTCACACTGTATAGTGGTAGAAAGACCTCATGTCGTCGTCGGGATCCCACCTTGTATAGTAAAAGTATAACCATATGCACGGCTCTAATTCTGTATTGTTTATACATTAAATCATACTTGTTTATATTTCCCACGGCAGTTGCATATTCTACCGAGGATGTGACGTACTTATGGCGATATGATAATCCCGTGGAAATGCCGAAGGACATGAGGTTGTCCCAGTTTGACCTGATGGAAACGCCTTTCAATTATACCTCAGTCACTTTTATAAAAGGTGGTATGTATCTTGTACTAATTTATAATCTAACATCCTTGTGTTTAAAAAATGTGATCACCAATGTGTGTTCCATATTGACGAAAACGAGTCTCTGTACATTATGTATGTGTGAAATGAGGACCGAGTTATTGCAACGTAGGTAGTAATTCCTATACTTGAGTACAGATAGCGGTGAATATCAGAGCTATTAGGTTTTCATATTCTGCATTTCTATGTTGGTTTAGATGGTGCCAAAAGATGATGTAAACAATAGGCGTTACCCAGATAGCAAGCATACATTGGGCCAACGTTGGGTAATAGTTGTACGGTTGGTTCAACGTTAGCATTTCATACCGTTGGACCAATGTTGGGCCAACGTTGTAAACGTAACATCAGTGTGTACATGGTGGTCTATTATTGGGCCAACGTAAGCCATTAAGACGTTGGCAGGACGTTGGTCTGCATTTGTTAGACCAACGTCTTTCGGCAACTATATATGGATTATAGAACATGATATTCATTTCCGGTAAGCATCTTCATTGTCATGTTTTGCTCATCACCATTCCCCATTCCAACCCGATATGACCCGAGCTGTTAAAGAATTGTAAAGCCCAGTTCATTCTCTTTTGTTTTAATGTCCTTTCTAAACAAGTTTATGACATTATTATTCTTCATATATACTTAAATAAATCTATCATTTAATTTCTGCTCAAACTTTTTTTAAATTTTAAATGTTCATTTTATTATTCTATATTTATTAATGCTTCTCTAACTTGCTATTTTCCTGTATACTCGACTTCACTTTAAAGCATGATGGCTCCCAGATGGTGGTTGCCATGGAAACACATGTTCTCTATTCAGTATTTGTGATATATGATACTCTAGGTCGGTGCTTTGATCGTCTCACTGCATTGATGTTCATTAGCTAGGTTAGTGCAGTATGGACTCACTGCATTGATGTTCATTAGCTAGGTTAGTGCAGTATGGACTCACTGCATTGATGTTCATTAGCTAGGTTAGTGCAGTATGGACTCACTGCATTGATGTTCATTAGCTAGGTTAGTGCAGTATGGACTCACTGCATTGATGCTCATTGGCTAGGTTAGTGCAGTATGGACTCACTGCATTGATGCTCATTAGCTAGGTTAGTGCAGTATGGACTCACTGCATTGATGTTCATTAGCTAGGTTAGTGAGGTATGGACTCACTGCATTGATGTTCATTAGCAATTAGCAAGGTTAGTGCAGTATGGACTCACTGCATTGATGTTCATTAGCTAGGTTAGTGCAGTATGGACTCACTGCATTGATGTTCATTAGCTAGGTTAGTGCAGTATGGAGCACGTCTCACTGCATTGATGTTCATTAGCTAGGTAATGCAGTATGGAGCACGTCTCACTGCATTGATGTTCATCAGCTAGGTTAGTGCAGTATGGAGCACGTCTCACTGCATTGATGTTCATTAGCTAGGTTAGTGCAGTATGGAAAAGGAACAGTAAATTCTGGATTATTTTTCGTTTTTCAATAAAATCAATTAGTTTTGGACTTATAACTTTTGGAATTATTTACATTTTTGAGATTTTGTAACAATATACCTCTTGTTTCTCGGACTTGCAATGTTCATACTTGAAGAAATATAAACACAAACTATTGATATGTGCAATAAATCTGTAGTTTTAATAAACTGAAAAATAAAACAATTAGTATTGGACATATGATTTGTGTTTGTTTATTTTGCGGGTCATATTACCGTGTACTGTGTGTTACCTTACGAGTAAGCACTGGCTGCAGCGACACATTAAAATTAGACCCCTTGTTTTGTAACACCGTGTTGGACCAACAGTGGGCCAACGTTAGGCCAATGTTGGCCTATTGTTGTAACAATAACAGTTAGCCGACATGTTGGGCTAATGTCGGTTCAATGTTGGCCCAATGTTGGCTCATTGTTGTAACAATACTAGTTAGCCAACATGTTGGGACAATGTCGGGCCAATTCGGCACATTGTTGTAACAATAACAGTTAGCTAACTTGTTGGTCCAACCTTGGCTCAACGTTGGCCCAATCAAAACATATATTTTCGTTTTCATTGCAAAAATGTAAAATTGTATGCCAACACTGGGCTAACGCTTGACTAACATGTTGGGCCAACGTTGCTTCGATGAGCAAAATAACGTTGTGCCAACATTGCGTACTAACGTTGGGCCAACAAAGTGTACAAGAATGGGCCAACGTTAGGCCAACGTATGCTTCCTATCTGAGTATGCCGTTCGCTGCTAGGATAAATATATTCTGTACCGAGGAAAATATATTCTGTACAGATACGGACATCCAACCTGTGGCCGGGAGTTATTGCCATGTATCTAATGCCTAAGCGTGTCGGACTGGTATTGGTTTGCTACCGGGGTCGTAGACCTCGAAAGTAGTGCTGTTAAAAATGTAATCCCAATACACAGCATACAAAGGCAATTCATGGCAGGATGACATTGTTTGTGGCATAAAAATGAAGAAAGAATGTTATTTCTAATGAAAAATTGTTACATTGGTAAAATGCATTCACCTGGACCACTTTTCTTGTGAAATGTATCCACCCCAAAGGTCATACAGATGCCAACACAAACATGTGCTTTTCTGACACAGGGTTTCATTTGGGAGAATAGCAGAAAAGCAAAACTATCAACCCCCAGTCTTGATGTTTAGCAGTATATTGGCTAGATATGTTTATTTACAGAAATGCATATCATTGGCTTCACAGTCCGTTTTTCATCTGGTGACAGCTCTTGTATAATGAGCATTTTACGAATTTATTCAATTAGCCAAAGTAATGATCCATTGGAAATAATGAATACAAACAAGAGAGAAAGTTTTATTAAATATGCTTATGAGAGGTAATATAAGGTGCAATCCCTCTCACGCCTCTAGCACCGGCTTAAGCGGTATTTGGCTATAAAACCAATGATCACAACGGACCAGTTATAACGATAAATTATAAGACTACAGATATTTAGCTCTACCCGTGGGATTGCGATTTGTCCGTCGTCCATCCGTCGTCCATTAACTTTTACCTCGTTAACACGATAGGGGCTTCATTTTCATCCGCTCATTTCCAAACTTGGCGAGATCGTTGATATCAATAAAAGCTCGGAGAAGTTCGAGGACCAGCCAGATCGAACCAGTAACACCGGAGTTATGACCCTTGATTTAGTTAAATAGGCTATATGTTGCCTCGTTAACACGATAGAGCCTTCATTTTTGACATGATATTCACCAAACTTGGAAAAATTGTTGATATTTATCAAAGCTCGGAAACTGTTGAAAAACAGCCAGATCGGACTAGTAACACCTGAGCTATGACCCTTGATTTTCTTAAATATGCCATATTTTGCCTCGTTAAGACGGCAAGGCCTTCATTTTTGTATCGCCTGCTGTGTAGGTAGCTTTAATACGGAAAGGAAGCTTGATATTGCACTTGAGGTCACTGGGTCAAGGTCAAGGCCGTTGTTACTAAAAATAGAAAAAAAACAATGCTGGACAATAATTTTAGTTAGGGATAAGATATGGCAACGACACTTGCTGTGTAGGTAACTTAGATGGAAAGGAAGCTTGGGATTGCATTTGAGGTCCCTCGGGTCAAGGTCGCTGTAACGCTATTAGTAAAAAATACAAACTTCAGGCGACACATTAATTCTGCTAAATTCTAGTTCATCTGATCTTTACCAAACTTTGCCAGATTGTTGCTATTAATGAAAGCTTGAACAAGCGTTATTTGACTTGATTTCAGGAAATAGCCCCTGGGCCGTTGACATCCCAACCCTATAACCACATATACACTTACAGGGCATGAACAGACGGATACAACCATCCAACCAGAATCGGCCCCGGGGTCCATCCCCATTCCTGGGGAAATAATCCCTGTGTCATCACCTATAAACCGTTGAGATCCAATACACTTAATGGGCATGAACAGACGGAAACAACCATCCAATCAGCATTGGCCCTGGGTTCTATCTCCACCCCTGGAGACATAACCGCTTGGTCATAACTTGGAAACTGTTGAGATCCCCACCCTATAACCATATATACACTTACTGGGCATAAACAAACGGATACAACAATCCAACCAGCAACTGTACCGGGGTCATTCTCCACTCCTGGGGACATAGCCCCTGGGTCATAACTTGGAAACCGTTGAGATCCCCACCCTATAACTATATTAACACTTACTGGGCCTGAACACTTTAAGGCGGGCGCGGGAATTCGCGATGGCGTGTCATCAACTGCGTAATCACATTCTATTATAAAATTATAAGATTTTCTGACATTTTTCATCATTGCGAAGATCGTCGGTTGAGCAATTCAGGATATTCAGGGCCAAAATGGCCCTCTTGTTCAGAGCATGGAAGCTTTGCTTTTCACTTGAAATCCACCAAATGTGTATAGTAAGTAGAGCGATACAGGCCCTCTTCGGCCTCTTGTTAGTCGGGGTGACATTTTACAGCCGCCAATCAGCACTATTGAATGTCAATACACACTGAAAATGGGAGCTCTTGGAAGCAACAAAGACAAACAAGAGAGAAACTCTATAAAGTCGAACAGGAAATGTTTAAGGACCAGCCAAACAAAAACACGCAAACAAACAACAATAACCATGATAATTAAAAGGCAAGTCATGTGGCATCAAATGGGTTTATGATGGTGTAACACCTCACACATTTTCCACGTATCTAAGGTTTGGATAACGATATTCTATAGGATTAATATATTCTTTACTGAGTGTTACAGATACGGATATCCAGCCAGAGGACTAAGTTATTTCCATGTATCTAATTTAAAGACATCCATGTATCTAATTCAAAGGCATCCATGATCTAATTCAAAGGCATTGATCAAATTATATGTGATAAAGATAGTATTTACCGAGTGATGTATGAAGGAATAACCACACAAGGACCGAGTTATTTAAACGTATCTAATTCCTAGGCTTCGAGAAATATTCTATTCGAGAAAAGTAGCATGGACGTGTTCGATTGTGTTTTGTGCAGAGTCTGTTCGGACATGAATATATTGATGTTACCGTGCGTGTAGCTGTATTAGTCTTACAAGACGGTTGTCACCGGTTTCCGAATATTCGGAAATGGGCTTCGTGAAAACTAGGATGGGGGATACTTCGTCAATTTCTGAGAAAACCAAAACCAAAACGTTCTTATGTTAACATTTTAACCTAGGCAAGATTTGCGTCGCACATTGTTTGAACTTACATGAACATTTTGCAACGAATGTGTTACAGAACCTACAATTTGGAAATGTTGTCTATTTTTCGATATTTGAATATTTTTTCTTTTAAAGCGGCAATATTGGTTTGGGGGAACTTGTTTACGCTTTCAAATTTTCGTTTGCTTCTATGACAATGTTCCTTGTTTTAAGGAGGCTCGCGAAAATACACTGCTAAAGGGACTGGAGGCGATCTGGAAAAGTAATTCCCGGGAGTGGTGCCAATTCAAATATAAGAGGAAACACCTAATAATGTGCTTCAGTTTCATATGAAATATTCACATGCATTAAAAATACGTTCGGTTGAATTATTATTTATGAAAACATTTGGACTGGGACACATTGTTGTTGTAAAGTCGTCAATATTAATTCATATGGGGTTCATATTGCTAACAGTAGTAAATATTATTAGATAAAAGTGTAGTAAGATCACAAAACACAAACATCATATGAATTAATATTAATGATACACCAAAAACTAGCCTAGACATTGAGTTTTTCCGACCAAACTATTTCAAAATATGTGCAATCAGGAATAAATGTGCACATGTTGAATATTTATCGTAAACACTTCATATATAGAGGATCTTAAACGAGTTCCAATTTCATATAAGATTTATGAAACGAGTTATGAATTATTTTAATTTTAACGAGCCTTTTGGCGAGTTAAAATTAAAAATAATTCACAACGAGTTTCATAAATCTTATATGGAATGGGAACGAGTTTAAGATCCTTTTTATCACATAACAATGCAATCAAATTAGTAAAAAATAATTCAGATGAACATAGATCCGCCACGACGTCAGACACACTTTAGCGCCAAAACGTCATAAAATATGTGACGTCGTAACGTCGCGTCTCACACATAACGTTGCGTATAAAAGAGTTCGTGTTTTACCTCTTTACAAAATAGCAGTTTACGCCAACTTTTTAACAAACCAACTCCAATGTTTTGTATAATGTGCATTATTTTTATAAGCTGTCACAAATAATAAGTTTATGACTCAGATCTGGGTGAATTTGTAATAAATTAAATAGTTTCAGTCAATAAACTTGCGTAGTGTTACAGGTTTAACTCAACCAATCAAAATCGAGCCAGGTTGTATGACACGTGTGTCATACAATAGAATATTAAATGGGTGTTCGACACTGTTAACAAGGGACGTTATGTGATAAAAAACACTATTCGTAAAATTCAAAATAAGAGTGGTAGATCTTTTATTTTCTTCCATTGGGAGAGCCTTAATACATTATATGCAATAAGCTATGGGGCGCCGTTTTACTATTTAGTTAGTATTTTGTGATATCAAGAATACATATTTTTGATATAAAAAACCCCGAATTATTGATATCACAAAATCGATTTCTTGATATCAGAAAATCAACTTTCCTGATATCAAAAAATACATTTCTGCAAGAATTCGATTTTTTTTGATATCAAGAAACGATTTTCTAATATCATAAAATGTATTTCTTGATATCAAGAAATGCATTTTTTTGATATCAGAAAATCATTCTATTTCTTGATATCAAGAAATCGATTACTTGATATCAAGAATTAAAATTAAAATGATAGAATTGGAATTAATTATCGCTTCCCAATTTCGCTGTGCACTAGTGCGGAAAACAAGACTATCACTTCATTGAAGGCAGTATTCAGTACCTATGAAGTGATAATTTAGCAGCCAATGAAATGATTTTCTTATGTTACGCGTAACTTAAGCAGCCACTGCAATGTTTTTCCTAAGTTACGAGTGTGTCTTATGACGGTGGCCAGAACGGCATCATGTACGCTACATTAACTGTGATTACGCGTAACTTAAGCCTATGTTACGCGTAACTTAAGCTTATGTTACGCGTAATATAGGAACGTGATTTCATTGGTTAGTTATGTTACGCGTAACATAATTTGGTTACGCGTAACAGCTTCAGCGTTATGACCCTGATGGCATACCATAGACGTGACGTTGGGGGTGTTTTCCCATAACAAACTGAAGTTGACCAATCAGCCAGCATACGACCTCGTAAAGAAGCGTAGTCTCTATCATCCAGACAGACAAGCTGACTGCGAGCGCTATAGTCTATGTAATAACAGAATGTTTAAAAGTTTATATCATTATCATTGTCTGAGGCAATCTTATTACACAACAATGCGTGTAACGTCACGTACGTCGTCGTGATGTTTAACAAACTGACGTTGACCGAAGTTGACCAGTCAGCGATCATACCCGTTGTTTTGTTATGACCCGTTTTGAAATCACCAAAGTTAAAGAAGCGTTACTGTAATCTCTACACAGAGTTGTGGTTCCTTTCATTCACCTTACAATATAATGATGAACTCTGAGGGAGAATGGCGTTACTCCTGACTATCGTATGGACTTCTCGGAAGTCTCGCGAGAGGTCTTGATGATCGAGACTAAAAGAAGCGTTACTCTAGTCTAGATCATCACTTTTCTAGACAAACCAAACGACGTTATCTTCCCACCTTTCAGGCGTGTGCGCATATAATATTTGTTGTAATATCGTGAATATAGGATTTATTTTCATCTCAGAATAAGAGAAATAAAATATATTATTATGAAAAATAATATTTTTCTCAATTTTCGATGAAAATAAATCCCTGTATGCACGATATTACAACAAATATCCTCTATGTAAAGTTATGTATCCAATGCATACAACTGATATTCATCCTGGAACCTAAAGAAGATGGGATATGAAACAAGAATGCAGTTTCTATTTTTTTTTTTGTATTTATATATACACACGAGCATCTTTGAGTTTTATTGATATTGCCTATTAATGCTGCCTTGTTGGTTAGAGAATAGTTCATGGCGGGGATATCTTTATTTACACTGTCCCGTTTTATTGGGTTGACAATGGGGTAAGTGTGAGGTTTGGTGCACCCTAGAACCTGGTTTAAACCCCCAGCGGCCTTTTTTGCCACTGACCTTTCCAAGGCGGTAGCCCTATTGTCAACCCTGTTTTTGTGTTTGTGATGTCTTATTAGGCATTTTATTCATCTTTAATGTTCTTCTTTGTTTCTGTGTGTGTTTGTGGTTGACTGTCGTCCTTGAATGCTACTTTTCCTGTTCAATTTTTATATCTGTATTTATTATGTGTGTAGTTTGATGGTGATGGCAATGTGCTGTAGTTTATTAAAGAAGGAAGAGCTTGACTAGGCATATCGGTAGACCACTCAACTTCTGAATATTTACTGGATAGAAACCAGTTCTATATATATCCCATCAGCTGTACGAATTGACTCTCATTACCAAGACCAGCTTCAAGTGGAATTCAAACCTGCTACAGTGAGAGATGAGTGTACTCCAGTCTTTACCCTCTCGGCTGCATAGCCAGTGCCAATGCTCAACATAAATGTTTTTTATGAACTTCATTGAATTACAAAACCAGTACCTTTCATTGAATTGACAAATACCTTATTATGAAATTAACAATGTCCCGTTAACAAATGGTTTAACCTACCATGATCAGGATTTGAACATTGGTCATCTTGGCCACAACTGTAAGTACTAACCACAACACTATCACGACTATTACAGCCGAGGTGAGGGAGATGTATATGAGAATTGTTAAAAGTATATATATATATACAATTTTAACCAGCCCTCACTTAACAATTCTAACCAGCCCCCGATTAAAAAGACCGTGGCGTGGCTTATTGGTAGAGCGTCCACCTTGCATGAGGGAGGTCGTGGGTTCAATCCCCGGCCAGATCATACCAAAGACTATATAAAAATGGTAATAGTAGCTCCCTTGCTTGACGCTCAGCATATAAAGGGTAGTTCTAGGACTGGTTGGCCCCGGTGTCAGTATAATATATGACTGGGTGGGGTATCATATCACGTGTGTCTACGGCATGGTATTCTAGTGTGGCAGCTCTATAAAGTTGAGCATAGAGTTCACTGTCTCAAGTCAACGTCGTGATATGTAAAAGCGATGTGTTCACACACACACACACACACACACACGCACACGCACACTCACACGCACACAAACAACACATAATCTATTTGTATGATTCCTATCACCGACACCATTTAATATGCCTGTTGTTATGAAAAAACACAGTTCGATATAATACTTACCATTTGAGGAACGAGGAGCTGAAAATGCATTCTGCTGGGTTCCGGTCTGAACGATTTGTATTTTTAGTTAAATCTGCTAAATTAATGCTGTAATCGTTGCATCAACAGCGCGGACATTTTTTGGACTACAGTAAATAAGCGTGCCACTACGTTGCGCTTGTCTCAACTCAACAAGCACTCGGTTACAGTCTGTGTCGGAACTTTCTAAACACCTATTTGCATTTACAATTGCAGGTTTCATCTGTTTTAAAATGTATTTCTCTAATTCACCTCTTCTGTCGGCCATTTTGACACTAAAGGAGACATCACATTCGCAACATCTCGTACACTGCTTGGCGGGATTGGCCGAGCGTTCACGATGGGGAGACATCATTGCAATCACGGTATTTCTTTTCATTTCCTGATATCAAGAATTCGATTTTTTGATATCAAGAAAAAGACTGATTTTTTGATATCGAGAAATACATTTTTGATATAAAAAATCGATATCAAGAATTCGATTTTTTGGAAGCGATATAATTCTTGATATCAAAAAAATCAGTATAATTCTTGATATCAAAAAATCGTTTTTTGATATCAAGAAATACATTTCTTGAACATTTCTTGATATCAAAAAAAACCCACTCAGGCTATATTGCAATGATGTTCTAGGTTTATTCATTGCTTACATTTTGGATCTTTAGAAATGATTAATAGTGACAAAATTTGAAACAAAATGACTGATATGTGTGTAAAGACTTAGTTAACAACACTGGGAAAAAATATTTGAAATAGAGATTTTAGTTTAGAAGAAAATAGCAAAAAACTGAAGTTTTTTCAAGTTTTTCTTTGTTTGAATTGATCACTTTTTTGGATATAAGGTGTTTTGATACTCTCCCAAAGAGTATTACAGGATTAAAGGATTACTGTGGATAACTGCCATTGTCTGTCAACATGAGCAACAAAGGTGAAATAACAATGAAGCCAGCCAAACCATTTGCAAAGGGAAACTCTGGCAACACAGCCTCGGGCAAACAACCCACACCAAAGAGACCACTCAGTGAAGTTTCTCCAAACTGCAGTGTAGAGGAAATTACTGTTATCACTCACCAACTTGAGGGATTAACAGATGACATGAAACACCTTAGGGAAGATTTCAAAATGGTTATGAAGAAAGATGATAAAAAGACACTGTGAAATCAATAATCTCGGACCTCTATGAGAACATGGAAGTTACCATTGACATTCAGGTTACAGAGAAAACTAAGGTATTAAATGAAAAGTTGGCACAAATTCAGAAGGAAAATGACCAGCTGAAAAAAAACATTACCACCTTAAAATCTCAAATGTCAAAGACAACAAGTCTAAGCCACGAGACTGAAATTAGATCAAAGGAAGCTCTAGCTAAGGCCAACTTCAACGAGCAATACTCGAGAAAAAACAATTTCAAGATCTTCAATATTGAAGAGCAGCCAGGAGAATCTGTGGAGAACCTTCAGTATAAAGTATGTGACTTGATGGAAGCCAAGGGGGTTACACTTGATTCTTCTAAGATTATAGCCATACATCGTATCCCTGGGAAGGAAAACCACCAACGACCTGTACTCGTAAAGCTACTGAACAACAATGAGAAGGCAAAGGTCATGAGAAAGCGAAAGGAATTCAAGGAGTCAGGACACCGCCTCGTAGATGATGTGACAAAGCTTAATGCAGAGCTTATAAAAACACTATGGGACCATAAGGAAGTAGAACAAGCGTGGTACTTTAACGGATCCGTATATGGGAAGACCAACTCAGGAACACGTCAAAAGTTTGACATATTTGACAATATCAACAGTGTGTTGAGAAAATAGGTCAGGAAGTGAAATTTATAGAACTAAGTGAGATTTTGTATGGATCACTTCTTTACAGTTACAAAGTGTTTTTAATTTGTGATTGTGTCTGTTTGTGATACTATGGTTTCTGTTATCTGTGAAACAATTTAGAACTCAGTGAGACATTCATACATCACTGCATAATAATTTATTACATATGTTTAACTAAATTGTCACCTGGTTTATGACGGTTTACATGCCAACAGTTATAGACGGAGATAGACGTGTGAATAGGTCGCTTACAAAGAAAGCTCTCTCCCATATGTTTCGGATTGTGTTTCAACGCATGACCCCCAAGACGCTGGGATAATATATTGAATATAATTTATGTTTGCCATCTATCCGTGTCATTATCGAATTGTTAATATTGTAAATATATTGATGGGCCATATGTGGCTTAAATAAATGAATAAAGAATAAAATAAAAAAAATAAAAATATATATATATTTTAGAAATCAGTGAAACATTTAAGGGTCACTGGATATAGCCTATAATAATTCACAACTAACTGGAATTATCACATCTTGTGAATATTGGATATGGATTTACCCCATGACACAGGATCATAACCTTTTATTTACTTAAATGACCTGATGGTATATTGACAGCAAAATATACCTTGTTGCATATAATAGCCAATCATTAACTCTGCTGTAAATAAACAGTTATTATAAATACTCCCCAATAGCCAACCATTAACCCTGCTGTATATAAACAGTTATTATAAATACTCCCCTTTTGCACATTACCCAATTATTGACCCCATCTTGTATAAAAAACTACATATGCAATGACTCCATGGCATGTACTCCATGCCACATGTGATCAGTGGTGCTTCCCAACTGATTACAAACATGCTAATATACTCTCTGTGATGTATGACCCAGTTAAACCCATGCATTGTTGGAAAAAATGATCGAAATGATCCCATGTAACAGGACCCTTACATTGGCCCCATTGCGCATTACACTACTCCCATATACATTGACTCCTTTGAGTTTAAACATTACCCCTTATTGCATTTAACTTAAAATGTGTACTTATTGTTTAAAATTACTCTGCATACTACCTGTTGCTCCAAATGACCCAATTATTGAACCATTTGGTTATAACATTTTACTATACCATCCCCCTTGCTGCATTTGACCTAAAATTGGAACCCATTATTTAAAAGAATTTCATATTAGTACATAGTAGCTCAAATAATGCAATTATTGAATGGTTAATCCATCTGTTTTATAAACATTTAATTGTACTCCCAGTTGCAGATGATACATATAACATTCCCTCCAAAATTTATAATCCAATCAATAAGCCCATTGTTTTAAGAGTTTACCATATTCCCCATGTCTCTGTATGTCACATTACTGACCGTAATTATCATAAATATTGCCTTTTTTATAAGTAATATTCATTATTTCTTTTTTCTTTGTTTAAAAAAAAAAAGGACTTTACTGTTACCCAGCTGTTTTAAGTCTTAACAATAATGCTTCCTTTTAAACCAAATATTGAATACATGAATAGATAAACTAAATTCAGAATCATCAAAGAAATGAATAGATAATTAAATTATAATATTCAGCTTATTTTAAGTGAAGACCAAAATGTTAATTTTTATCACTCCATTACCTTTTTCATATGCAAATATATTTTATTATTATTTTGCATCTCCATTTACACTTTTGTTTATCACACTTCAAAATGTTGTTCAATGTGTTCTCATTTGGCCCTTTCTTGTTTTACATATAACCTTTGTTGATGGAACTTAAACTGTTATCGTTCAACTGTCAGGGTCTTGGCTCTGTCTCAAAACGATTAGATGTATTTAACTATCTAAAATCTAAAAACTGTGATATATACTGTTTACAAGATATACATTCATCAGTGGCTACAGAGAAATTTATTCGCACTCAATGGGGTAATGACTGTCTTTTCAGTTCAGGCACATCAAATTCGAGAGGTGTGGCAATATTATTTAACAAAAACATTGATTATAAATACACACATACAAATCTGACCCTGAGGGAAACTTTATTAATGTAGATAATAATCGATTTTCATTAATTAGTTTATATGGACCAAACTCGGATTCACCTTCCTTTTTTGAGACCATTATGAATATTACAGTGAATTTTAACAATGATAAATTCATAATATGTGGAGATTTTAATATTGTTCAAGACCCATTAATAGACTATTTTAACTATAAAAATATAAATAATGCAAAGGCGCAAGAAATTATAGAACAATTTAATTTAATAGATCCATATCGAGAAATTTACCCAACACTTAAACGATATACATGGAGAAGAAAAAATCCTATTAAACAGGCTAGACTCGATTTTTTTCTCATGTCTGAAATACTTTTCTCATTAGTAAATAAATGCAAAATTCAACCAGGTTATAGGTCAGACCACTCAATGATCATTTTAAATATCTCATTAAATCACAACTTAATCACAAAATGACCCCGACATTTCCTTTTCATCATGAGTTCTAATGAACTTTCTTTGTCCATAAAGGCTTAATGACAGAAGTTTAACAGTACTCCTATCTTAAGTTTGTATTGTCAATATTGAATTGGTTTATGTTGAACTCTCTGTCTCAAATTTACTGTTAGTTTCCATCTTCAGGTGTTTGGAACTCAAAGGGGCTGCTTACGGTGACTTGACATGTTTATGTATCATGGACCAGTCTGGCAAGCTGTTCCCATGCTATGGTTTCAGTCTGTCATGGTGCTTATCTCAAACAAAAGGTCACTAATTTACCTTTGAACAATGTAAGGTCCCTGCAATATTTTTGGATCAATTTTCTTACAATGCCCTTTAGTTCTAGATTTGTCTAAACATAATACTAAATCTCCCAATTTGTACTTGTTAGCACTTATTCTGGTGTCATAATACCGTTTCTGCCGTTTTGCGTGTTGTTTTTTTCCAAAGCCTGCCTTGCAATGTCATACATTTTGCACAATTTATCTTCCATCAATTTATACCAGTAGAATTTCTGTCTAAGCTTCGAACAGCATATGTCTATGTATGCCTAAGTGTGCTCCAGTATTTTAGTCATGTGCTGAGACTAACACTTCTTTTCTCAAAACTCGAGGACAAATTAACTAACATATTCCTCTTTATTGATCATAATGTGTCTCTTAAATAATACACCATCAATCAATTCCAACAATTCTCAATGCAACCACATATTTCAACACTGCTGTGGAATACCTGCAATTGTGTCCCTTGGGGGTCGTTTACTGTCCTACTTGAGCCACTTAACAAGAGGAGCAATATCAGGATATTGGTGCTGAAGTTTTGTCATTCTTTCTGGTGAATAGTTAACTGTACAGAAATCTTTCAAGCTGCCTGATGACTGTGATGTTTGGGGTGCTGCATTTTCGGACAATGAGCCATCAACTTTGTCAGAATTTATGCCATTTCTGCCCATTAACGTTACTTTCACGAGAAATGAAATTGCTGTCATATAATAATCCTTTACTTTCAGAACACTGTCGGATACGCAATTGGCTCACGCCACAGCGACTAAATTCCTTGATTCTAAGTAATCCATTGTACAATGACACACTGCAAACCCACGTTTTTACAACAAGAAGTTGTAAAATAAGGAGTATCCAACTCCATAATTCACCTGACCGTAACTTCACTCTGGAAATCCTTGCAACTGACGATTTGTCCAAACTTTCAGTCCTCTGCACACTATCCTTTTCAAACAAGGGAACAACATCGTCAAATTGCGTAATGTCTGCACCCATTACACGGTGAATTCCCAATAATGTCCACTCAACGACCACTGTCAACACTTGACATTTGACAATCATGTTCTCCAAGACACAGTTGACAGTACACCAACAGAAACATTTCAAACAAAATATTCATCAAACAAAAATTCATTTGTGAAAACAGAATCCTCTAAGGAGGTCTCTGACCTGTGTTTAAATTAATCCACCTTCAATACAAACAGAAGTTGCATTTGTTTCAAACGAACATTCCGAAACTATACTCAAACACATCAAAAGTAACATCATGATTTTCATGGTGATTGTTACTATTCTAATACGTGTACAAGTCCGATCTGCAGAGTTTTGCTAAAATAATTTCCCCTTCAGAATTGTGTTAAAGTTTAGATCGCGCCGCTGCCACCAGTTTTACAATTTCTTACCCCTGAAGGTAAAAAGACATATATAGGTCCAATTCTATAACTTTATTTCTACATGCTACCAACTATAATGGTGAATAAATATTTACAACAGTTTACTAGTAATGATAGTGTCTATATCTCACATGATTACTGATCTCTTGTATCCAGGAAAAGGCCAGGAAAAAGCCACGAACAAAGAAAACCCTCTCTTTTGTATAAGTTCCATTCCAAATAAGAGGTTAGCATGGTCGTCAATATTAGCATGCTTACTCATCAATCTTATAGCATCTACAAATAAGGAATGCTAACACATAAATCATGTAGCATTAGCATTAGCCTGGTTCATAGAGAATCTCCCAAATAAGGGATGCTAACCCATAAATTATGATCATCAGCATTAGCCTGAGTTAGCCCTGCAGAGAGATACACATCTAGATGTATGGTGCTAATCGAAGACAGACATACTATCCTCAGTAACCAGGCTTGAATACTGGTACCTGTACAAAATTACAACACTATTCATTTCTGCACCGCGTGTCTAATACATTTAACATTGGTTGTAAACTTATTTCGTTTTCTGGCATAAGCACTAAATCGCCAGCATATAATAAAGTCATCAATTTAAATCACAATTTAAACCAATTTTAATATCAGTTGCCAGATACTTATATTTTGCCAGATATTTATACTTTGTATTATTCGGAAGAGCGATGTCAGCCTGTAACTTACATGAAACTAATGTGCTATCTTTATTTCAGCTTGGCATACTGTTTTATCAGTAGACTTTAAACTGAGTCGCCATATTGGATACTTTCTTATCAACGTCTATGTACCATGTTGTCTACTGGTTATTTTATCATGGGTCGCGTTTTGGATCAACAGAGAGGCAACATCAGACAGAATTGCTCTTGGTTTGCTATCCTTTTATAATTCTTCATTTATATATAATTTATTTTGTACTCGTAGTTCTCAATATTCGGGAAATTGTGAGCATGTAACTGGCATATAAGTATGTATTTTAAAAGATTAAATTCACCTTTCCAGGCTAAATACGTGTGAGAGTACACCCTATTTGTTGTATCTTATTTTTGTTTGTTAATACATAATATATTATAACTGGGATCTGTCATTAAATGCCGATGTTAAATATCACCGTGCACTCATAATAATGCAAACATCTCACCGAGTCAACAATAAAATGATGGATGGTATTAAAGTAAAATAAAATTACCACGCAGAATGAACATCAAGTTCGTTAGAATAATATAAAGATACTATTTAGAAAATCACTTTATAATAATATTTCTTTTGTCCTGACATTATAATGTATTGTATATGTTGTATACATTAATAAACTATTCCAATGTTTACCCAAAGACACTAAGACATGCAAACTACTATTTTCATATGTGAACATGTGTCTGTTATTCGTTTTAGGAACAATGACCGTGCTAACCATGACGTTTCTTGGCCTGGAGAGCCGCAGTGACCTTCCTCGTGTTTCTTACACAACGGCGCTCGATATTTACATAGCAATGGCTTTCGTTTTTGTCCTGGCTACCATGGTACAGTTTGCGGCTGTGCATAATTTTACAAAGCATGGCTACGGGGAGCCAATCCACCCTCCGCCAATAAACCATTACACTGATGGAGAGGAAGAAGAGGAGGAAGAAAAACTGGTAAGATATAAAATCCGGGTAATTCAAAGAAACAAAATCATGTGGACGCTGTCTAATCAAGGATTTACGCACTGGCATTGTGTTACACATGTAAGACCTGGAGATTCTTACAAGAGCGGTCGTTTCATGTATCGAGTTGAATAATTGGTATATTTTACGATCCTAAACATATAAAAGTTATTTAACATGTTTCATATTTTCTCATATAAAGCGAACACGAATGTAAGGTTATTTAATCATATGACATCATTTGTTTGAGTCTGGGTATGACGTATGTTATAATGAATGGCATGCACACGACATCATAATGCAACTGGCATTGTCTGTGTTACATATACACGGTAATGCCATCATAATGTAACTGGTATTGTCTGTGTTACATATACACGGTTATGCCATCATAATGCAACTGGCATTGTCTGTGTTACATATACACGGTAATGCCATCATAATGCAATTGGCATTGTCTGTGTTACATATACACGTTAATGTCATCATAATGCAACTGGCATTGTCTTTGTTACATATACACGGTAATGCCAGCATAATGCAACTGGCATTGTCTGTGTTACATATGCACGGTAATGCCATCATAATGCAACTGGCATTGCTATGTTACATATACACGGTAATGCCATCATAATGCAGCTGGCATTGTCTGTGTTACATATACACGGTAATGCCATCATAATGCAACTGACATTGTGTTACATATACACGGTAATGCCATCAAAATGCAACTGGCATTGTCTGTATTACATATACACGGTCATGCCATCATAATGCAACTGGCATTGTCTGTGTTACATATACACGGTCATGCCATCATAATGCAACTGGCATTGTCTGTATTACATATACACGGTCATGCCATCATAATGCAACTGGCATTGTCTGTGTTACATATACACGGTCATGCCATCATAATGCAACTGGCATTGTCTGTGTTACATATACACGGTAATGTCATCATAATGCTACTGGCATTGTATATGTTACATATACACGGTAATGCCATCATAATGCAACTGGCATTGTCTATGTTACATTTACACGGTCTATGTTACATTTACACAGTAATGCCATCATAATGCAACTGGCATTGTCTGTGTTATATATACACGGTAATGCCATCATCATGCAACTGGCATTGTATATGTTACATTTACACGGTAATGCCATCATAATGAAACTGGCATTGTCTGTGTTACATATACACGGTAATGCCATCATAATGCAACTGGCATTGTCTGTGTTACATATACACGGTAATGTCATCATAATGCAACTGGCATTGTTTGTGTTACATATTCGCGGTAATGACATCATTACATATACACGGTAATGCCATCATAATGCAACTGGTATTGTCTATGTTACATATACGCGGTAATGTCATCATAATGCAACTGGCATTGTCTGTGTTACATATACGCGGCAATGCCATCATAATGCAACTGGTATTGACTATATTACATATACACGGTAATGCCATCATAATGCAACTGGTATTGTCTATAATACATATACACGGTAATGCCATCATAATGCAACTGGCATTGTCTATGTTACATATACACGGTAATGCCATCATAATGCATCTGGCATTGTCTATGTTACATATACACGTTATTGCCATCATAATGCAACTGGCATTGTTTGTGTTACATATACACGGTAATGCCATCATAATGCAACTGGCATTGTCTGTGTTATATATGCACGGTAATGCCATCATAATGCAACTGGCATTTGCTATGTTACATATATACGGTAATGCCATCATAATGCAGCTGGCATTGTCGGTGTTACATATACACGGTAATGCCATCATAATGCAACTGGCATTGTCTGTGTTACATATACACGGTAATGCCATCATCATGCAACTGGCATTGTATATGTTACATTTACACGGTAATGCCATCATAATGCAACTGGCATTGTCTGTGTTACATATACACGGTAATGCCATCATAATGCAACTGGCATTGTCTGTATTACATATACACGGTAACGCCATCGTAATGCAACTGGCATTGTCTATGTTACATATACACGGTCATGCCATCGTAATGCAACTGGCATTGTCTGTGTTACATATACACGGTAATGCCATCATAATGCAACTGGCATTGTCTGTGTT
This sequence comes from Cyrtodaria siliqua, assembly GCA_037043455.1. Lineage (NCBI taxonomy): Eukaryota > Metazoa > Mollusca > Bivalvia > Adapedonta > Hiatellidae > Cyrtodaria > Cyrtodaria siliqua. The sequence goes on from JAWPHD010000910.1 coordinate 193,563, forward strand.
ACATATACGCGGTAATGCCATCATAATGCAACTGGCATTGTCTGTGTTACATATACGCGGCAATGCCATCATAATGCAACTGGCATTGTCTATATTACATATACACAGTAATGCCATCATAATGCAACTGGCATTGTCTATGTTACATATACACGGTAATGCCATCATAATGCAACTGGCATTGTCTATGTTACAGATACACGGTAATGCCATCATAATGGAACTGGCATTGTCTGTGTTACATATACACGTTAATGCCATCATAATGCTTTGGGTACATATATCAAACAGTGACGAGTGAGAATGACGTTCTTTACTGATCTTATTACACTTGAAGGAGCTTGTGTATTATATATACTCATTTACCCTTCATTACAACCTATCTAATGAATGTCAGGACAATGTAAGCATAAACTACTCTCATTTTGAGTCTATATGGCATTATCGAAGAATTGAATTGAATTGAATTGGGTTTTAAGGCGCACCAACACAAGAAATGTTATATGGCGCCTAACAGGCATGAACATGCCAGGCTCATCCTCCATGTACATCGAGATAAAATATGGAAAACTGGCCTAGAACCTTCTCACCCTGAACTGCAGAGTTGCTGCAAATTCTATCGTAGAAACTCCATTTACGCTGGAGCCGCGTTTATTGTTTTTCTGCCACTGCGCTTTTGATGTGGCATTATCGATGAAGCAGCTTCATTAATTTAGTCGTACAGTAAAATATATATACCATTTTCAAACGTTTGTTTAATTATTACAATTTTATTTTTTCAATTAAGCTACCAAAGCGGCATATAACGAGAACTGCAAGACTGAAACGTGCACATCTGAATGCGAAACAAAAACAAACCAATGGCGGGCCTCATATCACGAGGGCCTCGATGAAAAGGGCTGCTTCCAAAGTTTGGAAACGATTAACAAGAAAGTCAAAGCGGAAGTCGCCAGAGGAGATTAACAGTGTCAGCAAGATAGACAAAGCGTCCAGGATATTGTTTCCTTTGATATTTTTTCTATTTAATGTGTTATATTGTTTGTTTTATTATTCATTATAGAAACTATGCTGCTGAAATATTTAAAAAGGCGATTCACGATTTTCGGAATCCTGTTTTGCATGTTTATCTTTTAGTAAGTGTTTCATAGCAGCGGAAGTGATATAATTAAACCAATAGTTAATAGGTTTGAAACCACCAATTATTATCCCCATTGACACCAATGTTGAAATGTCACCTATTAATGACTTGCTGCAACTTCAATTCAAGTACGGATAATGCAGCAGTGTAACTTTTTTATAGAAAAATAGCGTTCCACTTGAAAAATTGCCTTAGAAAAGGTGGGATCACAATATATTTATTAGGCCAGTGAATGTCTTATTCTCTAAATTACTTGATGTGCTCGTCTGGTGCCATCCAAAATAGTTCTCTATTAACATAAAGAGTGCTAACCTCTTTTTCTTTAAAATAATATTTTATCGCAGTTTCCTGTTATGTATTGGCTTAACTGTATTCTTGACATGTTATTGACATTTGGAAATGGAGCTCATTTGACAGATATAGATTTAAAAAGCAGAAAGGGTATGCAATTGCAACGGGTTAAACCAATGTTGACCTTTTCCCCCGGTATAAGTATACAGCGGAAGAAATCTTTCTCAGAAGATAGTCAAACCCACCCCACCCCCACACCCCACCCCAAACCTCCTCCCCACCCCTCATTTCCTTGGTTTATAATAGGCATGCATTTTGCATGGTAATTCAATTTCCCTAGAATTCTAACGATGTTTGAGTTTTTTTACAGGATTTTAATATGCTAAATTTACTATGGCAGAAAGGGCACGGAGGCCAGGAAAAAAACAAACAATAAACTTGCATAACAGGATCATATTTGGTAAAGTCTGCAAAAGGTAAAGTCTGCAAAATCTAAAGAGTTGTACATGTAGTACGGATAAGAATAAAAAAGCGAGTGACATAACCAAAACATCCGGACAAATTGCAACAGAATATTTATCCATAATTAATTGCAACAGAATATTTGTTTATATATAAAAAAAACTATGGATACATATTCTGTTGCAATTTGTCCGGCTGTTTCGGTTATGTCACTTGCTTTAAAGGGACACATGGCAATTTTGAGTTTTATTCAAACATTAAAATTTGCTCCTCAATTTACTTATCCTGCGTCATTTTGGCTTTAAAACTGCTTGCATATGATTAAATAAAAACTTGAAATTTCAATTATCTTCATTATTTCACCAATTTTTTAAATGTATTATTGATGCACTATTATAAAATGTTAGTAATATGTAAAAATAATTTGCTTTGAACTATTCGAACAATTAATATTAATGATTGAACAAATGCAAGTGAAGAGAAAAACTAACGGGACGCCGTGAGTTTTTAAAAAATCAAGATTGCCGTGTGTCCCTTTAAAGTACCCCACTGTGAGATCGACTTGCAAGTGATGAATTGTCGATTCTTACGGATGGCGGGAGGCGTACTCTACTGGTTCTACCCAGGAATAGGGTCTGCCTCCACCACAAAAAAATCGACAGTGATATATAACCTTACATGTGTTGAAAATGACGTAAAACGCCATACAAACAGACAAACAGCTAGTGCCCATTTATTGTCTTGTAATATTAGCATTTCCTAACCCAATACAACGGGTTAAAGCAGCTTATTCGGATGTAGTTGAATCGGTTCATATGGTGAATTTACCATACAACTTGTTTTCTAATACGTGTCTGTTAACTAATAAATGTCTAATAAAATGTCTAATAAATGTCTGTTTTTTTTTTAGTTTTCCATGCTATGTATTACCGTTTGTTTCATTTGAGTCAGTAACGATTGTCATTTTATTAAAAAAGATCAGTTCATATGTTCCTGTATAAGCATTCATTTTTATTACAATTTAAAATACCATTTTTATTTCAATTAAAAAAAATCAAATGTTTTCACGACACATATTTTATATATTTGTAATGTAATTCTACGCTGGTTAGACTCACCAAACACTTATACTAATATTTAAAGGATAGTTAGTTGGTTGAATTCAGCACATTTGAAGTTATATCTGACGGTCGTTTCTGTTTTGACAATAATTGAACTGCTACCATCGCATGACATTATTTTCTTTGATAGTTGTGTTGTTGTTGTTAATGTCATTGTCTTCATGTACGGTCGTCATAAAAAGTAATGTTTCTGTATTTCCTCATGCGCTTATTAGCCGAATGGTTGCCCATCAAACAATCCACTATTGTTCAAACATCGACAAACATTGTTGACATCTCAATGTAGTTTGTTGAAATCTCAATGTAGTTTGTTGAAATCTCAATGTAGTTTGTTGAAATCTCAATGTAGTTTGTTGAAATCTCAATGTAGTTTGTTGAAATCTCAATGTAGTTTGTTGACATCTCAATGTAGTTTGTTGAAATCTCAATGTAGTTTACATATAGAAATAATGTAGTATGTTAAAATATGTTTTCCTTTTTTTGTGACACCTTACAATTCCTTCATGTGCGAGACATTTCTTGATTTTGCTAAGGAAAGTAAAACTTGTGTTTGTTAGAGATTTACAAAGATTATCAGCATGGACATCACATGACATGTTACCCCTAATAACGTTTGACTCTGTGCATTATCCATTGAAATGCTCTTAATTTATAATTGTTTTACTTTATCATTAAGTTTTGTGCAACTTTTGAGATTGCCAAATGCATTTTCTTCTTTTTGTTTTCAATTCATTTATGAACATGTTATTTTGCTGTGTCCATTTCTCTGTTCGTCTGAGGTTAAGTTGGATATGCATTTGTATACTTTCAAGATTAGGACCAGAAATAGACAATGTTAAATCACCAGACAATATGTCTGTATTTTCGACATGAAGTTGTGTATCATTAACACAGGCGATAAATAAAAGTCAAACCCATGTGTTAACACTGCTGTGGTAAGACTATGCTGTGAAAGCATTGTGACAATTTGTATATTTTAGTATCGTATCTTAAGATGTAGATAAATAATTTTAAGTGCATTTATCAAAATTATTAGTTAATATTTGTTTATTAAAGTTCATAGTTAACTAGTTCAAAATACCTTTTTAAAGGGTTCTGGGTCATTTCTCTCTAAAACTGTTTTCTCCCTCAAGTTGTTTCACTCAAAGTCTGTTTCCTCCCTGGTCGTTTCACTTCTGTTTTTGAAATTGTATATAAAAGTGTATTTAAAGAAACTAAATGATTTTATTTATATGTATTTCGTCAACAAATGTTTGTTTTACTAAAATACATATTTTTCATGCAACGTCGTTAACCCCTCGGCCACGGAGATGCTTCAAAAATAGGGGAAGAGGCCCTGGACCTTAAATAGGGGGAAAACGCGATTTTCGAGATACCAATTTATTTTAAAAACAGTTTTATTACAGACGACCCGGCATGATTGTCAAATAACGGTACCTTATATAGTATACAGGGTGACACGACTAGGGTGAACAGACTAGGGATGAAACCGATATAGAGTAAAATGACCAGTTACCCATTTGAAGTTCAATACAACAGGCTAATTCATTGACGTTGCAATTTTCAATTCTTGCAGTAACATATCTGTTAGCTTTGCCAATTCTGTATGACATGAATGCTATTTTCTTAAGCTGGACTTTCCCTTATAAATAATACCGTGCATTTCAAGATAGTCAAGGTTGGCCATATGCCTTTCAGGTATATTGATACTGTGGGTGCAATAGACATTCAGCTGTAATTGCCGGGATCATCACCCGATTTATATACCGCAATGACTCTTGCATTTGTTTTATGTTTCTGGGAATATCATAATACTGATATATACGTTTATCATATTGTAATAAGGGCCTATGCCATCTAAACCAGTTGATTCTTAGAATCAAGCTGATTTATGTTTCTGTGATTCTGTGTTAGTTAATATTGTCAGAATAAGAAATAATTTGTTTAAAGGTTTTTGAAATAATTATTAAATATTTATTCAAGTTTTATTTTGTTTTGCTATTTTGACTATGTTTTTCATGATTTAGGTTCATTCACATACCTCCACATGGTCACATATGCTTTTTATGTTATCTTCTATAGCCTTCATGTACTAAATCGTTTTATTTTGTGTCGTCTGCGTTGCATGACAAACACGTAGGGATCACTTTGTCCATCCTCCATCACACTTTAACCTGCAACCTAACCTTGGCCATTACTTGCACCCAAGTAGACCTGTTCATTAAACTTCACACACATGTTCATTTTATCTCAAGGAATGAGCAATAACCCTGACTTTCATTTCAGAAGGACTTTCATTTCAGAAGTGTTATCTCTATAAAACTTTTACCTGCAACTTAACCAAGCTCATAACTGGACATAACTTAAAATGTATGTTAACCTATGTTCATGAAACTTCACACACATCTTCATATTACCCCCAAATAATGTTGTTACACATGTCAAATAACTCGACTAGCTCATATAACATGGCAAAATATTGACCTATGGTCATAACAGTTATTCTTTATCAGTTATTCGATGCCACCAGCTCTGACTTTCAGTCAACTAACCCGGCAACATGTTGCTTGTAATTATTTTTGTTTGTATATGTGCAAGACGAGAATGTTTGCATATATCAAACTGTATACTCACAATTACAAGAGTTAAACATACATTTCAAGTGTCATTTATAAATGTTTAATACACAAGTGTAGTTAATAATTACATTTATTAATTATTATTATTGCCACACATAAGTATTATACAATAATTGTATGTTGTACATATGATACATATTATATAATACTTACATACAAGGAGCAGTGCATGAGTCTTATATAAAACATATGAGAATCACGAATCTATCATGCCAAATACCAGTTGACAAATATGTTTTTCATGATAATATATTGATGAAAGTGTGGGTTTTAAAAACGAAACTTTTATGAATTTATTCCCAAATGAAAATTATATAAAACTGCAATTTTTAAATATGTATGATAGAAAGATACTTTTATGGACTTAAACTATTACAGTTTTTCATCATTACAAATAATGATGTTTTTAGTGATGATAATTGTATCTGGCTCCTTTAATATAATAATCTTATGAGAATACTTGCATATATTGCCAAAAACATTTTCTATGTATAAATGGTTAAGTGATTTATATCAAAGCAAAACAAAACAGTGTATAGTCTAGTTGTTACATTAAAAAACATCTATACTATTAGTCAAAGAAATCGACATGTTAAAGTTTCTTTGTGACGGGATATCACGCAATGTTTTTTATGTTTTGTGAAAAATGCCACAAGTTCGAACCCATTCCCCCAACATACATTCAACAAACTTTCTAATTACTCACTTTTCTATCTTAATTAATCTTGTTATTTTAAATATATTTAGAATAATTGTGTAATAAGTATTTTGTTTTGACCAATAGTTTGTAAAATATTTATTTCTTGTTTAAATTGAGAGTTACCCTCCCTTTAAACGAAAACTTGAAATGTGCTGAAAACACACATAACATGAACCGTAGTCCGCTTAAATATAAAAAGAACACATAAAAGTTTGACCCGTCTATTTCAGATGTTCCGTCTATAATAAAATGAAACATGAATAAGTAATAGATAGAGTCTGGTCTCAGCGAGTTGGCTTATTTAAACACCTTGATGGGCTACGCCCATCTCGGTGTTTAAATAACCAAGTACAAGTACTAAGTACACCATGCTACAAAAAAGATAGAGTCTGTCTCAGCTCGAGACAGACTCTATCTTTTTTGTAGCATGGTGTACTTAGTAACACTGTGACGTCATAATGACCGTACTCTAAATTCCAATATCCGGTAGTTGTAGTACGGCTTAGCCACGCCCCTTTAGTTACCCTAAATTAAACGATTTAATGCTCTGCATTCATCAAAGGAAATGTCACCGACCATGCTACAATTCTAAATTACCTCCCTTTTAATTGAATATCGTTTGAAATTCATGTAATACAGTTAATTCAGCGTTAATTCCTCGTTAACATTAAATATTTCGAAATTTCTTTTGCAAACACATTTATAGTGGTAATGATAGTTTTAGAATTAGGAACATCGAAAGCTGCACTAATTCGAAGTACTTAACGAAACCCAATGTACCCAGATGTATAAGTGTTTTAATTTATTTCTAAAAAAAACATCGACTTGAAAGTTTTAAAATGTGTTCATTCAATCAGAGCGCACGACTTAAACTCGTTATTTTGCAGTTCAACCGTATCTCTAATCAAACGTGAACTACGCAAAACAATGAGAATAGTATTGACATATTCTTAGCTGGGTACTTAGGAATGTTGACTAGTATATATATCTTGACTAATATACTCTGATAAGGGCATACATGCACGTATAATACATGTTATTACATGTGTATTCGTTTTGTACTAAAATAAAGTAATTTATCATTTGATTGATGTTAACTAATGAGTCTATAATATGTCCATTACATTCGATGTTAGTCTAAAACCTGTGCTAATTTATCCATTACATTCAATGTTAGCCTAACACCGGTGTTAATGTGTCCATTACATTCAATGTTAGTCTAACACCGGTGCTAATGTGTCCATTACATTCGATGTTAGCCTAACACCGGTGCTAATGTGTCCATTACATTCGATGTTAGCCTAACACCGGTGCTAATGTGTCCAATACATTCGATTTTAGACTAAAACCGGTGCTTATGTATCTGTTACATTCGATGTTAGACTAAAACCGGTGCTTATGTGTCCATTACATTCGATGTTAGTCTAAAACCGGTGCTAATGTGTCCATAACATTCGATGCTAGACTAAAACCGGTACTTATGTGTCCATTACATTCGATGTTAGTCTAAAACCTGTGCTAATGTGTCAATTACATTCGATGTTAGACTAAAACCGGTGCTTATGGATCCATTACATTCGATGTTAGCCTTACAACGGTGTTGATGTGTCCATTACGTTCGTTGTTAGACTAAAACCGGTGCTTATGTGTCCATTACATTTGATGTTAGTCTAAAACCCGTGCTAATGTGTCCATTACATTGGATGTAAGACTAAAACCGGTGATTATGTTTCCATTACATTCGATGTTAGTCTAAAACCGGTGCTAATGTGTCCATTACATTCGATATTCGTCTAAAACCGGTGCTTATGTATCCATTACATTCGATGTTAGCCTAACAACGGTGTTAATGTGTCCATTACATTCGATGTTAGACTAAAACCGGTGCTTATGTGTCCATTACATTCGATGTTAGTCTAAAGCCGGTGCTAATGTGTCCATTACATTCGATGTTACTAAAACCGGTGCTTATGTGTCCATTACATTCAATGTTAGTCTAAAACCGGTGCTAATGTGTCCATTACATTAGATGATAGCCTAACAACGGTGTTAATGTGTCCATTACATTCGATGTTAGACTAAAACCGGTACTTATGTGTCTATTACATTCGATGTTAGTCTAACAACGGTGTTAATGTGTCCATTACATTCGATGTTAGACTAAAACCGGTGCTAATGTATCCATTACATTCGATGTTAGTCTAAAACCGGTGCTAATATATATATATTACATTCGATGTTATACTAAAACCGGTGCTAATGTTTATATTACATTCGATGTTTGTCTAAAACCGGTGCTATGTATCCATTACATTCGATGCTATTCTAAAACCGATGCTAATGTGTCCATAACATTTGAAGTTAGTCTAAAATCCGTACTTATGTGTCCACAAGATTTGATGTTAGTCTACCAGTACTTGTGTGTCCAGAAGATTTGATGTTAGTCTAAAACCGGTGCTAATGTGTTCAGAAACTAACGGTACTATTGCGTTCATAACATTTGGTGTAAGTCTACCGGTACTAATGTGTCCAGAACATTTGATGTTAGTCTACCGGTACTAATGTGTCCAGAAATTTGATATTAGTCTAAAGTCGTTACCTATGTTTCAACAACATTTGACGTTAGTCTAAAGTCGCTACTAATGTGTCCAGAACATTTGACGTTAATCTGACGGTACTGATGTGTCCAGAACATTTGATGTTAGCCTACCGGTACTAATCTCCAAAGCCTCAATTCGGAGTTCTGTTTCTCCAAATACTCTAATTATTTCAAAGTTTCTCCATTCTATTGGCCAGTGAAATAATAATCGTGATTATTACTTCACTGTGTTGGCACACTTGTGTCCATAACCTCAATCATGATAGTACCGAGTAAACTGCAGCCATGACCAGAAGCTAGTATTGTTTCGTAGAAGTTCAAATGAATGCGGTCCTGGTCATCCCTCACAGGATTAATTGAAAACGGCAGCAGTCTTCGTCCATGTGCATCAAGGTATTCTCCAACTTCAGCAATTTTCACTGCAGCATCTTTGCAATACTTTTTGCCGAAGTAACAAAATGCTTCACTTTCCGGGTGATGACCTTTTTAGAACGGGACATTCGTTTTGCAGAAAAACGTTTTTCTACAGATTCTCCTCTTTATCATATCTTTTCGATGACCAAATATTTCAGCGCCTTTGAGAACAACCAAACTCGACTCTGGCGCAGCAAGAAACTTGATATGGGGAAAACGGCTTTTAATTGTTTGTGTTAGTAGCTAGGACTCTGAAAATCCTCCCGCCATAATTATGGTACTCAAGCCATTAGCTGCTGGTAATCTAAGAATTTCATCAATATGGTCTGAAATACTTTGTATTGTGGCAAAGAAGAACCCTTTCATTACGGAGGCGTCTAATGATAGCTTGTTTCCCCTCATTAATGTCACCCTTCTTGAGTAAGACGTTTGCTCTATCGTTTCATTTAGATTTTCCCCAAATCTACTTTGAAACAAGTTCGCTAAACTTGATGGAAGAGGAAATTTGAATGTTTTGTCATTTTCGAGTGAACACTATCGCTTCTTTATCTCAAATAGTCGAAATATATCAATGTAGTCATCCATGCGGTGTTCGTAGAAATCTTCAAATATGTCTACTCCGAATAAAATTTTCAAAAATTCTCTGAATTTATCGTCTACTTTTTGTCCCACCCCAATCTCCTTCACTTGCCTTGTGTAACTCTTTCACTTCTCCGTCTTCCAAAACCTCATGAACGGATATGGGGGGCACTCCACAGTTTAATGTACATTTCTCAATCATCAAACCCATGACAAGCTCTTAGCCTGAATCCTTGAGCAAAAATAAATCACATCATCATTGTGTCATACATTTCTGAGAAGACAATAAAATTACCCATGTTTCCATACCAAACAAAAGTATCAAAAAGCATTTTCTGTACAACTTTAGGTTTACCACCACCAATTACATGTAAACCTCCGAGGTGTAGTCGAATGTAGTTCCTATAATAAAAAGTAATCCCTCCTTGTTCGATGGAAATGGGCATTATAAGTAGGGGAAAACTGCCCATTTCTATTCGATTTTGTGGTTATATGTATAAGAAGCGTATTAATAGGTTTTACTGGATCACCGATGAACATTTTCGAAATTTCGACTCTATGCTTACACTTTGTCAGCAATGAAAACAGTCGATCAATAAAAACAGCTGTACCCTTGACCTGTTTAGTAAACAAGCAAGAACTTTCTTACATGTCTTGTGACCCCACGTTTTCTGGTGATTTTTCAAGTGGAAAAATAGTTTTCTATATGAACATTACACTGCTGCATTATCCATACTTGAGTTGAATTTGCAGCAAGTCATTAATATGTGACACTTCAACATTGGTGTCTATGGGGAAAATAATTAGTGCTTTCATACCTATAAGAGATGCGTGCAGTAATTAGGACTCGCTCAGATTCGTACCTAGGGACACTTTTCCGATTACAGTTGGTAAATAAGCTCAGAAATAAGTTTTCCATAGTTTATTACATAGGTTTTGAGCGTTTTTAGTCCAATTTTGTCTATAAAAGCCGTAATTTTGAGTTTCATTTTTTGTTCGTGTTTAAAATGACGTACTGGTGAAGTGTTTGCAGTTGAACTATGTCTTTTTGGTATCAACATGTAGGGTTGCATGTTTGCAATATGTTTTCATGAATTAAATCTGCATGACAACAGGTTTGGTAGGCATGACACCACTAAATCTTTCCCCTACCCCCCTAAAATAGGATACTGTGAAAAATGAAGATTTGTGTAAAAGGTAAAATATTATTCTTTATCATTCAAACTCGACTTGGTAGCGTTTAGCTAGTATCAATTCTGATTTTAGCGGTATTTTTGGCATTCTTAAGCTCGTATTCGCTACTATAATCAGGTATGGTACCACCAATTTTGATGAATTTGACTGAAAAATCAATTTTGGCATGAAAATCGACATAAATTGGCATATTCATCGTCCTAATTGTACCTAAAATGCATATTTTATTTATGTCCATTGAATGTTCTAAACATTTGATCTATTTAATATGGTGTATTGACAAGAAATGCTGTTTGGTATGACAATTCAGATAGTGTAAAATTAAAAAAAATATCTCTGACTTTTGTCGATTTCAGACTATTGTCCTTGGTATTCACAAGACCATATCTCGGCAAATAATCATTCGATTTGCATGAAGTAGGTGTTTTTAAGCTTGTTATGAAAATGACAACACAAAATCCTCATTTAAGAAACATCTGATCATGTTTTCTCCTCTTATAGGTTTACCACCACCAATTACATGTAAACCTCCGAGGTGTAGTCGAATGTAGTTCCTATAATAAAAAGTAATCCCTCCTTGTTCGATGGAAATGGGCATTATAAGTAGGGGAAAACTGCCCATTTCTATTCGATTTTGTGGTTATATGTATAAGAAGCGTATTAATAGGTTTTACTGGATCACTGATGAACATTTTCGAAATTTCGAATCTATGCTTACACTTTGTCAGCAATGAAAACAGTCGATCAATAAAAACAGCTGTACCCTTGACCTGTTTAGTAAACAAGCAAGAACTTTCTTACATGTCTTGTGACCCCACGTTTTCTGGTGATTTTTCAAGTGGAAAAATAGTTTTCTATATGAACATTACACTGCTGCATTATCCATACTTGAGTTGAATTTGCAGCAAGTCATTAATATGTGACACTTTAACATTGGTGTCTATGGGGAAAATAATTAGTGCTTTCATACCTTTAGTCCCATTTCTTTAAGATTACCCCACCCCTTAAAACATGCTAAAAATGCAATTTTAGCAATATTTCAAATGTCAATAAATAAAAATAAAAAAAAATCCTACACATATCAGGGTCATGTCATCACTCATAATGCTCTTGCATATCAGGAAATGCTAAATTTTACATACCTAGTCCGGCATTTTAAAAAGTTATTCCACGCTGATCTCTTCGTCAGTGAAAATCAACCATTTTAACTACTTTTAGGAAGTTTTTGATTGGTTCACATTTTTCTATTTATAGCCTCCAAAAAAACCAAAGAATGCATATTCCAATACACCAAAATAAACTTAGAAGTAATCAAAACTGAATAAAACATCAAACATGTGCTTCATAATTATTATAAAGACCATCCATGGACCTAACAGATGCTTAGTTGATTTCTTTCTGATTTACACCATGGACATTCATGCGAAACTGAGGACTGCCCCCTATGATAGATCAAAAAGACCTTTAGTATGGATACGCTAGGTGTACGCATGTAGAATTAAGAGTAGAGAGTGTGTTTACGATCTGAGAATTTCGTTTTAAAATATAATGTTTTGTTATAGAACTCCTATTGTCAACCCTTTTGTGTTTGTGATGTCGTTTACTTTTATTATTACTTTTGCCTTCTTGTTTGTCTGTTTCCATGTTTGTTTCTGTGTTTTGTGGTTGACTGTCCTCCTTGAATGCTACTTTCCCTGTCCGATCTTTTTATATTTCTTCATAATATTGAAGGGAATGTAGCGACACAGCCATACAGCTCTTTTATTGAGAGTTCTGAAAAACTTGCAAAATGGTGAAAGAATTATCAAAATCGGATGATAAACAAAAACGATATGTCCCTTTGAAGGTTGTTCTAAAATGGATATGGGAGCCGCCATTTTGAAAACTATGACATCATAGTTCCATATGACCATATACGGATTATTGATAAATATCATTTAAAGCAAAGCAAATCACTGCAAATGAATGCAAACTCCTTAACTGGTCATATAAAGCATTATTGCCATTAGTTATACAATTCTTCATACCGTTACTTTAATTTTGCCCCCCACACCCACCCCACACCCCACCTATAAATGAGTAAATATTCATTTTTATCAATAATCCATATAATATTATGGTCATTGAAAACTGTGATGTCATAGCTCTAAAACTGGCGGCATCCATATCCGTTTCAACAGAACCTTCAAACGATCATATCTTCTTTGTTTATAATCTGATTTTGATAATTATTTCACCTTTTTCCAAGTTGTTCAGAATCCTCAATAATAAAGATTATTTGGCAGTGTCGCTGTATTCCCTTTAAGGGTATGCTTGAGGGTTGATCGAAACAAAAATACCCAATATTGAATTAACAGGAAAACGAGAGACAACTCAGTGTTTAAAATGTGTAGTGAGTATTCTGACTGTAAACAAAACCAGTACATTACCATGTCTGTGTCGCAAGATGACCCTAGTGGTTGGGGCTAACTCAGGAAAGAATCAATGACGGTGAATGCATTGACATAAGTTTAATGCTACTTTTAAAATATGTTAAATATATATACAATTATCAAAAAAAAAACAAGCCAATACACAGATGAAATATGAAAAGACTGTTCTCATGAACGTTTAAGACGTTCTTAGTGTCGACTGACTATATACGACACTAACGTGTTGTTAAAGTTATAACAATGTTGATGTGCACAAGAATTATGGTCTAGCGCGATGAAGGTGATGCGCGAGAGCTCATGAAGATGATGATGCGCGAATCCACTAGAACCCAGTCACGGGGACCGTCTCCATCGCTCGTATCATTATACGTTTTAGCTTAGCTCCACTCCGGAAGGCTTATCTCCACACCGGGAGGCTTATCTGTACCGGACGGTTTATCTGCACCGGACGGGTTATCTGCACCGGACGGGTTATTTGCACCGGACGGGTTAGGCTGTAATAATACATACGTTGTAGATGTCGGTTGATAAACACACCAATCTTATATTATTATCATTACACCAACAAATCATTATCTAATAAATATATGCAAGCCACTCTCTAATTATGATGAGTAGCAATGGATGCATATTCTACAACGCCATGTATACGCGTCGAACATTTATACTAGTCACTCATCTCATTGTTAACTAATGCACCTAATATATAACGTTATCAATTCAATCGTGTATTACAATCACTGAGTTATACGCCAACGTTAACTACTGCACCTATTATACAACGTTATCAAATTAATATTGTTTTACATGATCAATGACAATAATTACATCTAATAAAGTTAATGTTTGAGAAACATAAAACCTAACCGGATGTTGTAACATCGCCAACCAAGATATACAAATGTACGATAAAAGTTTATAAAATAAATACTGACCACATATTGCCTGTGAATTTCGCCGGTTCCAACCTCTGTTCAAACAAAGTAACTTTCAATCAATCCCGGCCAGGACTTCAGAACAATGCATTTTATAACCGACGTTCCGCCCAAAACATTATTTCCAACGTTCATTCCGTGACACATGTGGCAACATGCGCAGTATTAACATCTACACGAAAGGACCCTTAAACAACTTTTCCCTTTAAATAGATAGACCTATACTTTTACATGCATTAGCACAAAACTAAACTTATTAAACGGTCCTTCCGGACGCCCTCTAGCGGCCACTTAAAATTGCACGCTTTTCCGTGTTACCTGAATATATCATGGACATTGTGAATTGGTTTCAACTGAACAATGGATTAGGGTGTGACTGACAGGTGCTTGCAAGAGCTGTGTACGACCAATACGCTCTACTCGTGATTATTTTGTGACAACATCTCCCCACTTAAAGAAAGTGCTACACTTTTTGATATTCAACACAATCATAATTAATATGTACATGTTAATAAACTATTAATAAGTCCTAGCAAAAGACATGGTTGCATAATAAGCAACATTAAAATTTCAACAATATTCTGCAGTTGTACACTACACTGTCGTAACATACACTGCTATTGTACAATACACTGCAATACACTATTATACTATTGTATTCTTCTATTGTATTAGACCTGTCATTTTGTGCGGCGACTTAAATAGTCTGCCCCAATATTGTGCTTTCCACGGTCTATTACACCAACTCTACTGTTACTAATAACACTACTTCCTGCCACTACAAGAACTCCAACTTTACACATCGCATCCATCGCATTACCAGTATACTGTTTGCGAAATGGAGTAGGGTCTCCCGTTTTCCCAATCGGCTTTGCTAACGTGTGCTTAAAGCTACACTGCACTACATCTGTTGGTCTCGACGCATCGGACCGGACAGCACTACACTCAGAGTGTAAACGACCTACCTCTCGTTTCTCTACTACACTAAGCATGCCCGATATGTCTACATCGGCAGCTGTCTGCTTACCTACACTAGTTGGAAAATACATGGGACTAGTGTCCTCACTACTGCCTTCCTCACTATCCTCAATAACTGCAACATTAACTACATTTAACACCCCTTGTTGCACATTATCGGTTCTACTGATATACTCTTTCAGCATATTCGCATGGAAGGTCTTTAACTTTCCGTTTATCTCGATACGATAATCCATAGTGTTCACTATCCCTCTAACGTCTAACGGACCTTTCCATTGTAATAACAGCTTGTTATTGTCGGTCGGGAGTAACAGTAACACCTGGTCATCTATCTTAAATTTCCTGGCTCTAGCTTTCTGGTCATAGTACCGTTTGTACTTGGTACTTGCCTTAACCAACTGACGTTGAGCTATCTTATAAGTCTCCTCTAGTTTCTACTTCAGGTCTAAAACATACTGACATGTAGTCTTAACCTCATCACTATCTACTTCACCTGCCCACATCTCTCTAAGAATCCTCATGGGACCTTTAACTGATCTACCGTACGATAACTCAAACGGAGAAAATCCTAAACTCTCTTGTGGAACCTCTCTAAATGCAAACAGCAAAGCATTGAGATACTTGTCCCAATCTTTGGGTCTCTCTGTACACATACGCCGTAACATTTGCTTTAACGTCCCGTTAAATCGTTCGACTAACCCGTTACACATAGGGTGATATGGTGTTGTCGTGATTTGACGCAAAGACAAAAACCTGCTAACTTCAGCCATAAGTTCTGACGTAAACTGCGACCCACAATCAGTCAGCGTTTCCTCTGGTACACCTAGCCTACTGAACATATCAACTAATGCCTCAGCTACTCTTTCAGTTTCAATTCAGGGCAATGCTACTGTCTCCGGATACCTAGTTGCATAGTCTACCATCGTTAAAATATATTTTTCCTATCCGACACTGGAAAAATTGGTCCAACTATGTCTACGGCTACCCGCTTAAATGGTGTATCTATCAGTGGCATCTGACCTAAATGTACTTTGGTCACTCGACCTTTTGGTACTGTCCTTTGGCATACATCGCAGGACCTACAATACCTAGTTACATCTCCACTAACGCCTGGCCAATAACATTCTGCCAATACTCTATCTGACGTTTTCTTTACGCTTAAATGACCTCCCATAATCGACTCATGAGCTACCTTAAGCACTGTCGTTCTATACTGGGTAGGTACCACTAATTGGTGAAACTGTCTACCACCACTATCTTCAAATTCTCTGTACAATAAACTATTCTTATGTACAAACTTAGAACTACCGGACCTTTTACACTTCTTCACTAAACCATCTTTGGCCTTCACTTTACAAGGATCTAATGACTCGTCTTGAGTTTGTGCTTCAATAAACCCCGCTTTGGATATGTCACCTACGGCTGCAGGAACCTTTACTTTTCTATAAGTCTTAGCTTGCTTCTGAACCTGCGCTCTAGTCTCTACTGCATTACTTGTGCTACTCCTAAAATCGGACACTACCGGAAGTGCTAAACCTTCTATGTTCCCTATCGTTAACTCATACATCGGGTCGTCCATACATAGTGCCTCTGTAGTCCCTTTAAAGAAAGGTGTATCTACATCTATTCTCGCTATCGGCACGTACTCTACCGACTTATTTAACAACATACACGGTGACTGTTTACCTACCGACTGGTCATCCGTAACTAAACTACGCTTAACTACCACCCCTGTACAACCTGTATCCCTCATTACAATTACGTCCGTGCCATTCACTCTACCATCTGCCGTTGGAAGATGTGCATACGGAAAGAGACATGTTCCGATCTTCGCCATTACGCCATCCGATTTAACACAACAGCTACTACTCTCGGCTTTAATAACCGGACTATTACTACCTCTTCCTCTATCTCTACCTCGGTTTTGACCACCTCTACCTCTACCGAAATTCTATGGGTTGTTAAAACCTTGGTGTTCTGACTACATACCTTGTTGTCTACTTTACTATTGTCACTAAAATTGTCTACGACAGCGGATACTTTCACCGCTTTCCTACACTCATGTGAAGCATGATTACCATTACAGTGACGACAACGAATAAAAGGTCTACCTATGTTGTTACCACTATTGCTACCTTCTCTAGCACCCATCGAACTACCTCCAACTCTATAGCTCTTGAATTTTTGTTTATTACTATGATCGACCCCTTGCCTATCTCTAAAAGTTCTGTCTTTCGACACTACATTATTAGCTCAACCTAGCCTCGGCAAACTGATCTGCTTACGTTGCCATTTCTTCTACACTAGCTAATTTTCTTTCTTTCAGAAATAAGAACAGATCTCTACTACAAACATTGAATAGCTGGTCCCGCAACAAGAAATCTATGAGGCATTGATAAGTCTTCGCTACCTTCCCTAACTCTAACCACCTATCTAAATAATTTCTAGACCTACTAATGAACTGAATAAATGACTCGCCTTTCTCAGGCAAACAAGCTCTAAACCGCTTTCTAAAACCTTCTTCAGTTAACTCAAATCTCTTTAAAAGAGCATCCTTTAACTTGTCATAGTCAAGAGAATCTGAACTAGGTAATCTAGAAAATACATCTAAGGTCTTGCCTCTCAATAACGCACTTAAATGAACTGCCCACTTATTCTTGGTCCATTCCTGTAACTCCGCATAACGTTCAAACCGTAACAAGTAAATGTCCATGTTATCTTTGTCAGCATCAAAGTATGGTAACTTCGGAACTTTTTCTTCCCAGAATTACTATCTTTACCTACAGTTTTACTGTCCCCACTATCTTTCTTTGCTGCTAACAACAACTCTAAAGGTAACTTATGATCTAACGCTGCTTTCTCCATCTCCATCTTAGCCTTAGCTAGTCTACCATTCGTTTCGAACCTCTCCTGTTCTAACTGCTTTGCTAATCTACTTTCTAATTCTAGCTTCTCCTTATCCGACTATTGCTTCTCCCTTGCTAATCTACTTTCTAATTCTAGCTTCTCCTTATCCTCATATCGCTTCTCTTAGGCCTTGAGCCAGGACCCAAAATTTTCGATATTGTTACCAACTCAAGGGACAAATTCTACCATCACTTTTTGAAAAGAGCAATGTATATAGATTACATTTTTCCATGATAGCAATCTGGAACAGGTAGCTTATATAAAAAAAATCGAACATTAATAGGTTATCATTGTAGCGCTTTCATATAAGTTTCTGATGTTCATTTTTGAATGTCATGCTTGTGTGAATAATTATTGATACACTTTTTAAAGATGCACTTAAGTTTACAATTCATTGAGTTACATAAAGCGTAAATAAGCTCTTTTTAGCACGGAATTCAGTTTAAAATCTCTATTTTGCTTCAAATTAGAAGTCAATTTACCCCACCCACTATTGACACATATTTATGCATTTAGTTTAGTTAATATTTTTTACAATATATGTGTAAACTTGTAAGAATCAGTAATTTACAACCTTTCTACATGATTTAAATAATATTATAATATGAATAAGGGATTGTTATGATATATTGATGAAATTAAGTACTAAGCAATGTTCATGGCATTGCACATATGTGTTCAGCAAGCCTGATAAGTTGAGACACATGCCAAACTGGAAGTATAAGCCTTCCTCAAAGTAACTGCAACAGAAATAGTATTAACATGTTCTGATATATACATATATTGCACAGACGACACATAGTCCAAAGGATTCTAGATAAAGGAAATGTGCGGTTTAACGTGTTTTTTTTTAACAAAAGTCTTTTTTAGGTGTATGCGTCATAGCAATACTTATTATGACTACACATTTGGATTATGTATTACACATCAATACATGAATTAAACATTGCACATTGCAGCGCAAAATCTTAAACGTTTTCTATTTCAATACTTTTTAATTACAATGTATGCATATTTTAAGGATTTTTACACTTGAATTACCCCACCCATATACAACACAATGAAGAATTCTGAATATGAAATGTAAAAATAGTAGTATATGCATTTGCACGAATCATTCTTGTGTTACTGAAAAAAGAATCGACTAAAATGAATTGATTTGAATTGGGGTTCTACGGCGCACCAACACAAACATGTTTATGGCGCCAACAGGAATGAACATTCGACCCGGCTCACTCTTCATTAACATCTAGATAAACATTTGCAGAATGTGCCTAGAACCTTCTTAACTGCAGAACTGCAGAGTTGCTGCAAATTCTCTAGTAAACACTCCATTTTTCGGTGGAGCCACGATCACTGCCACCACTGAAGTAGCACCTGAAACAATACAGGTTCATAATGAACAAAAATGACAAAATTAACATGAATTCGGGGAAATTTTACCCCTATGCCTGGATATGCAGTGGTCATATTCTTGCCCGGGAACCACACGGCGTCGACGAAGAAATATCTTTAGGGTGATACCCAGATCACTGTACTAACTACTTACCATGGCAACTATTTGTTAGTATTGGTGCAGTTGTTACAATATCACCTGCTTAGGATATGTATCTAAAGAGTATGATAATGGACCTTTGGAAACGGCCGAGCACGACACATACGAAATATTGCAGTCTCGGTTTGATTGAGACTGTTCACGAGCGGTAGTGAAATATGCTAGCTACCGCTCACGCCCTCCAGCCCCGGGTTGAGCAGCTCAATATTCATAAAATCAATAGTACACAATTTTAACCATCCCGAAGATGGCATGCTTACGGCGGTGGACATGGAGTTATATGCTTCCCCATGTCGTACGGCGTATGGTCCCATTATCTAATAAAATTAAATGCCCCGAAGAGCGAAATATACATAATGGAATTTAGTTGGGAGCAGCGGTTATGAAGCCTGCGTATCACAAGTAACAGCCAAAAGACTAAACATAGGTTGTGATGTTCTCTGTACTTGATTTAGAGTATGGAATTAACCTAGGATAGTAAGCATCAACCCTACTTTTGCGTATGCATGTGCAAGTGGAATGATTATTACCTAAAAAAGAAGGTGTATTGCCAATGAAGAGAGAGAGAGGGAGTGTGTGTGTGTTGTGGTGGGTGGAGAGGGGGAGGGGGGGGGATCGCCTGGTTTACGTCCCCATCCGACGGACGAGTGTTAAAGTGTCTTGCCTAAGAACACACCGACAAAATTCACTGGCTCCGGTGAGGCTTGAACCAGGGTCCTCTGAATTTGAAGTCTCCCGTGCTATCCACTGCATCAAAAGGCTGTATGCGCTCAAGCAGGATGACTGCATTAAAATACATACAACTAAAATGTTAATCCGTCATCAAGGTTATATCCAAGAAGCTGGGTTCACAACGGTCTCTCTTATCTAGCAAGTTAACATCAAGTTCATGTATGTGCCTGCAAGCCTTATATATGCCCAGCTCATTGCTGTTTTGATAAACTTGGCAATTAATGCCTTGGTATAAAACAGGACAATTACGAATACTCAGTACATATTATCTGATTTAAATAATATAACTTAATGTGACAATATAACATACATATAAGATATAAAAAAAATTAAACGCTTCCAGATAAGAATCGGTACCCAGTGCATCGAGATAGATTACATTTAGTGATCACGGTTAGTTTACTGATGTTTACTCTAAAAGTTATATCCGACATACAGGTGCTACTGCAGTTAAAGTAACTATCCCGCCAACAACAGACACATTTTACAACATATGTACATCGTTTCTAAACCTACTGACCACGAGGTATATACATAACTTACATCGTTTGAGAATCAAAACTCTATAGATACAATATAAAAAGCTTTAACCAGACAGACAAAAAAAATTGGATAATTCATTTTACACTTATTCAATTATGGATATTACAAAAAACCATGAATAAACATATACTTTTAATATATATATATGCATTATTATATGAGATGAACATCTGGATAAAGTTCTGATAAACTGTGTAATTTTGTCGTAATTTGGCAGGTTATTTAAAAATTTGTATAACAAACACCTAAAAATCAACAGTTAAACCGTAAATGCCTTTTCTTTTTCTTTCTGTTTTTTTTTTTGCAATTTGTCGAAAATGCAGTGGTCTACTTTGTGATTTTAGTTCGTGGATTTATTCAATATGCGATTTGTAAACATGGTTAAATCTTCATAATGGAATACCTTATCAAAAGTCACATTCTCTATATATTTCAGTTCGCTTAAAACGTTTGAAGTGATTTATGAAAAGTATACAACTTCAAGCCATAAACAAGAGACCCACTCGCCTTGTCTCAAAGTGCTCTCATGTTTTAAGAAACAACAACAATTTCTTTATTTAAATCTGTAAAACTATGACCCCCGTAGTGGCCATATTTGACCCCATTGTCGCCATTTGAACAAACTAGGTAGAGGATCATAAGCTTATGGTACATGCGAACTATTATTTAGCTTTTGAAGTATCAGAATAGCTGTTTTAATATGTTTTCCTTTATAATTCAATGTTATAGTGTGACCCCCGGGACAGGGCCAAATCTGAATCCAGGCTTGATTCAAGGGACACCATTTAAATTATTTGGTACAGGACAATAATCTTAAGCTACATGTAGCTTATTACACCTCTAGCTCTTGTAGTTTCAGAGAAGATGTTTATAGACGAACCTACATAACTATGTAAATATGTGACCCCCGGGACCGGGAGAAATTTGACCATAAGATCACCATTTGAACACCTTTAACCCCAGAACCGGGCCATAGTTGGACACAGAGTCACGATTTGAACAAAAGTGGTAGAAAACCATAAGCTTGTACAATATGCAAAATAGTAGACCTCTGGCTCTTGTTTTTTTTAAAGAAGAGTTTTTAAAGATGTTTCTATATGACTCTATGTAAATATATGATCTTTGGGGCGGATCCAAATATGACCCCAGGGTCAACATTTTAACAAACTTGCTAGTGGACCATAAGCTTATGCTTCATGCATAATATGGGACCTCTAGCTCTTACAGTTTTAGAGAAAATTATTTATTGTTAAAGATTTACTATATAAATGTATGAAAAAATGTTACCCCCGGGGCTGGACCATATTTGACCCTGGGTTCACCATTTTATAAATACTTGGTAGAGGACCCTAACTGTATAACACATGCAAACTATTAGACCTGTAGCTCTTCTAGTTTCAGCGAAAACCATTTTTTAAAAAAACAAGAGTTTTGCTTAAAAGGGGGAGATAACTCTAATAACAGGAATCAGCTACCCTGTTCACACTGCTATCATGGATTTTTTGTTTCTCTACAAGGTACTCAATAACATGGTACTAGTAAGAATTTGTCCCTTGACATGGTAACAAAAAAGTGTATGGCTCACGGTCTATCTTTAGCTAATCTATCTTCTTCATCTAGCTTCTCTTTAGCTAATCTACTTTCGAATTCTAGCTTCTCTGTGGCTAATCTACTTTCTAATTCTAGCTTCTCCTTATCCGACTCTTGCTTCTCCCTTGCTAATCTACTTTCTAATTCTAGCTTCTCTGTAGCTAATCTACTTTCTTCATCTCTTTCCTGCTTTGCTAATTCTCTTTCCTTAAGTCTAAATTCCCTTTCCCTAGCCTGTTCGTCTTTAACAAAGGTTCTAAGTTCCTCTCCAGCATACCCTAATTCCTTACCCATATCCGTAAGTTCCTTTATGGACGTCACGGTTATAGACATTGTGGAATACTCACTACAATAACTACAATACACAAGTCACTAATAATTCTACTCTACTAACTACTAATGGTAAGTCACTGTGTCCTCAGTAAATACCAGGGATCATCATAGGACAAGTTACATACACATTTGTACTAGCGCTAACTACTAACGGTTATGTATAGATAGTATATAGCTTCCACAAAACATATACACTGCATAAATTATATATTTGATATTGGACATAAACCTTTAACAATCATAGAAATGTGTATAGCATGTACATGTATATTTACTTCTCCCATCAATATAATTATACTCGAGTGTCACAAAAGAGTAGAACGTCTTGTTCGCCAATCTCATTGGATACTATTGGTATATCAAGGGAGGTAAAACAAACACCCAAATTATGGAGCAAAAAGTGCCTCAGACCCAATCGTGTAGACCACTGCGACCTCGTGCCAAGGAAAGAACGTACACAACAACAGTTTGGACTTACCCTACCCTTGTCATGTCTTGACTTGTCTTCCAAACTGTGGCCGTGATCGTCTCCAGTCGCCTTGATGGATCAGAGGGTGGTACACATTTCTAAAATGATAAGTAGACATTTAGTATATCATAATAAAGATCACTTATTGATTCTTTTCCTCCGTAGTTGCAAAAATCCCACTTCTGGCACCAGTTGTCGCAAGATGACCCTAGTGGTTAGGGCTAACTCAGGAAAGAATCAATGACGGTGAATGCATTTACATAAGTTTAATGCAACTTTTAAAATATGTTAAATATATATACAATTATCAAAAAACAAACAAGCGAATACACAGATGAAATATGAAAAGACTGTTCTCATGAACGTTTAAGACGTTCTTAGTATTATCACAAATACTAAATGTGTCGACTGACTATATACGACACTAAAGTGTTGTTAAAGTTATAACAATGTTGAAGTGCACAAGAATTATGGTCTAGCGCGATGAAGGTGATGCGCGAGAGCTCATGAAGATGATGATGTGCGAATCCGATGGGTGATTGTCATCAAATGCCTTCTATAAGGGTTGAGGACGCGATAGATGTGGTAATTAACCTCCACCGAGGTTGTGAATGACGTTCCTCCAGTGAGGACAGATAACGGGCCCACCTCGTGTCCCGGGGGTTGTCGATACTAGAACCTGGCCATGTTGCACAGGTACGGGGACAGTCTCCTCCGCTCGTAACGTTATACGTGGAAGCTTAGCTCCACTCCGGAAGGCTTATCTCCACACCGGGAGGCTTATCTGCACCGGACGGTTTATCTGCACCGGACGGGTTATATGTACCGGACGGGTTATCTGCACCGGACGGGTTATCTGCACCAGACGGGTTAGGCTGTAATAATACATACGTTGTAGATGTCGGTTCAAAAACACACCAATCTTATATAATTATCATTACACCAACAAATCAATATCTAATAAATATATGCAAGCCACTCTCTAATTATGATGAGTAGCAATGGATGCATATTCTACAATGCCATGTATACACGTCGAACCGTTATACTAGTCACTCATCTCATTGTTAACTAATGTACCTAATATACAACGTTATCAATTCAATCGTGTATTACAATCACTGAAGTATACGCCAACGTTAACTAATGCACCTTTTATACAACGTTATCAAATTAATATTGTTTTACCATTAATGATCAATGACAATAATTACATCTAATAAATGTAACTTCAAAATCATATGCTAGTCTCAAGTTAATGTTTGAGAAACATAAAAGCTAACCGGAGCCAACCAAGATGGCGCCGCCCACAGACTACAAATGTACGATAAAAGTTCATAAAATAAATACTGATCACATATTGCCTGTGAATTTCGCCGGTTCCAACCTCTGCTCTAACAAATTAACTTTCAATCAATCCCGGCCAGGACTTGAGAACAATGGGATTTGTTCTACTAGGGAACAAATACTAATTATTTCATGGGGTGGAAATCAGAGGTTATTATGAACGTGTAATTCTAACGCGTACACCTCTTTGCAGTGAGCGCCAATTGGTCAGTATCGATCTGTTTTTGTGTTCTAAAAATCGGTATTTAATTGTTATCTCCAAACTACTTGTTGATAATACGCATCAAATATTAGTGTTGAATGCTTGTTACATGTCGGTATACCCTGCTTATGTTCGCAGCTACGATGTTAACAGATAGGAATATGCAAAAGGAACGACAACTCTGGTTATTGATTGGAATTTGGAGTCGTGCAGGATGGGAGATGACGTTTGCCAAGGCTGTGAACTTATTTAGACATAGATAAGTATGTGTAACATTATGTTTAAATAATATCCGACAGGTATTTAAGTGTATAATAACAGTTTTGAAACGGGAGTGTTTATTTCGATTCTTCTGTCATAGCCTAACAGAAGTACGACAGTGTATGTGCTATTGCTTTAAAATGAAAGTTGATTCCAGCTTATTATTTTGTCATTTCTGTATCGAACACAAGTCGACAACAAGTCGTCAATATTGTCGACAATATTACAATATTGTACAAGCAAGGTTTTACGCAAGCGTAAAATAGCTGCCGAGAGAAAAGAAGTTAACATAATAATATATCAAGTGTTAAAACAATATTGAAAATAATAAATGTTGTCGCGGAGACATAAACACGCCACGACCGTTTTTTTCTTACATTCTTTGATAAGCATACTTATTGAAGCTCACGACATTATTAAGGATTCATAGGTGGGGAAGAAAAAGTAATAATAATAATTATAAAAATAACAAAAAAAAATAAATAAATAAAAATAAATATCTATATATCTATATATAAACCTTATCAAATATATAAACCTATCCTGTCTTACTGGAGTAGCATCATTACACCCTTTGCCACTGGTTTAATGCCAAAACGGGTATCGAAAAGTCCGTATGCTCGGGGGAGAGGGACAAAAGAAGTGCAAGATAGAGTGGATCTGAAGATAATGGTTCTAACGGCACTCCAGCACTTTTGACCAAGTAACACTGGTCCCGTGGCATAACTGGGACAGTGGACATAAAATCTGCATTTAAACGGTTGCAACTCAATTTCATAGCTTTTAAGTTGTTGAGTTATAAAATATTTTATAGTTTTAATCAATATTATAGTGAGCAAATATGCTTTTATATTGTGCTTTAATTTCTGTATTTGCTTCACCTTCACAGGGATAAATTACAGGGTCAAACATGCTTCTGTTAAGATAAATTTGTCAGGTGTTTTTCATTTTAGCAATTTATTTCAGTAAACAGTTTTGCCGAAAATACAGTCTAAGAGCCCATGATTTATGTAAAGCCACTTGGTTTACAGCAGGATTTCGTGGTGTGGGAAAATGTTTAATTGTGTGATGCTGATCATGGGAAGTCAACCAGCATCAAATGTGTAAGGTGAAGACGCAGACGCAGACTGCGAGTGTAGTAGCAAACTGGGATCGCAAATTTGTGGCTAAATGAACAGATGTCACAACGCTAAGGGAACAGGGGTCATTTTTAACCACTTTATTATAGCTTTTAATTCAATTAAAAACTACAGCAACAACAGATAACAAAAACGAAGAACATACATTATTTCTATTCACTTTAGAGAAATACGCACTTTCTACAGTGGGTGTCGGCAACTGGCCTAGAATTAAAGTGAATTGAATTGAATTGGGTTTTAAGGCGCACCAAAACATGAAAGGTTATATGGCGCCTAACAGGAATGAATTAAAGTGAACCATATTCTGAGTGTGTGTAAAGTGGTGCGCTTTTTGTTGTCGGTATAAATTGTCACTTTTTACACTTGGAGTATGCAAATGCATGAATGTTGGTTAATGAATATACAATCTTTACACCAGGAGACTTAAAATGGCTGAAAACGGTATATACTACCCGTTATGTTATTTTACACCAAGAGTGTGAGTATGTCGATGAGCATGTAATTAACATGTCGTCAGTCCTTAGATATCTCCGCCCTAGTGTTTATTTAAAAGTATATTGACAATAGGTTCTAATACAACTGCATGTGCTTTATTATTGACAACTGGCGGCGTGTTGATTGCAGGTCTATGCTATTGTTCTTTTGTCAATTTGTGATAGATATATGTCACAGTTTGTTTTGCTTATTACAGATATTTTTACTTACTGCTGTGTCTGCCGCTGCTATAACAGTATAATGTCCTACATTTTTTCGTCTAGCAGTCAGCTTTACACATTTATTCTGTTTGCGTACACTGATCTTTTCATTCAGTGGCTGTTGTTTTTATACAGAGCGTTGGCTGATGCTGTTTTAATTATAATTAGATCTCTGTGTTATAGGTTATTTTACGACATACCTTGCACTTCAGTTTGTGTCACCATCACGATGTCGAAAGGCCAATCAACAATGTTCCTATGTCGAATAACTGGGTATTGGACATGCGGTTGCGAGACGTACCATAGAGACCTTCAGTAGTTTGTATCATATGTTAAGCTCTCTGTTTACAATTTGCTGGTATAAATAATAGCCATGAACAAACATTTAGACCTGGTTTATGAACTAAGTTAATTGCAGACCAGACTCGTACTATGAAAGCCAAAGTGACTATGTCGCACGGAACTGTATACATTTGGGCTCCTGCGGTTTTTGATCGAAGAGTTTATGGACATTTAGTTTTCTATTGTGAAGGTCAAAGTAGGCCTATAACACTTATTTTGTGTTGAATTTGGAAATATATATTGAACTGCTTAATTTCTTGCCAATGAGTGTATATAGTGGCATTTCATTGTTCAGGAACAAGGAAGTAGATGATGCATTGTTGCCTGGTACTTTGTATTTCTATTAAGGATGATACATAGTGGGGCCTGCCCTCACATTAGTTTAACTTGGGGCTTTTAAATTAATTCTAACGAGCAAAAGTCGATGTTTTTTTATGTTAAATATTGAAATCTTATAAAAGTTTATTTGTTTGTTGTTTTAAGACAATGCTGTATTGGGATGATGTACACTTATCAAGGCAAGCCTTGTTTGTGAATGGTTTACAACACGGAATTCAATGTTTATAAGTTAAATTGAAGAAATTATACATTCAACCTTTAAGCTTGGCTGTGGCTTGGCAATCGTATAGATACTTTTTATATTTACCCTATTTGGGTTATATTAGCTCTCCGTAGCTATTTTATCGCAACAAACTGTTGTTGAGCCTTTTTGTAACTTTTATATATTACTTATAACTTTTGACCTGACACAATCGCTTCATTGGTTGAAGTATGTCTGTTATACCTCTTTGGAGGTTTTTGTTTGTGCTTTTTGTAGCTTTTTGTACATGACATGACACAATCGCTTCATTGGTTGAAGTATGTCTGTTGTATCTCTTTGGAGGTTTTGTGGCTGATTTTTAAAGTTTTTTGACTTTGTTTATGTATATGACATAACACAATCGCTTCATTGGTGGCATACACATGCCGAGTGGCATGTGGCGGTATTTCGCGGACACAGCATAGTGTAGTTAAAATATTCTTAGACCTTTGTTATTTTCTATGCAAGAAGTTTTTAATTTTAAGACTTGTGTTTGTGAACATCTGTTCCCAGGGTTCCCAGTATTCTAAGAACTTTGTTATTTTCTATGCAAGAAGTTTTTAATTTTAAGACTTGTCTTTGTGAACATCTGTTCCCAGGGTTTACACTTTTAAACTTAGTTTGGACTATGAACATTGGATTTACCTGAAATGTTCCAATTTGATTAACTACACATTTTATTTTACACTATATATTGCTGAAGCCATGGCCAGCTTATTCCAATAAATATAAACTAGTAACATTTTGTTTTATTTGTAACCCATCTTAAATAATGGGATTTGTTCTACTAGGGAACAAATACTAATTATTTCAGGGGGTGGAAATCAGAGGTTATTATGAACGTGTAATTCTAACGCGTACACCTCTTGGCAGTGAGCGCCATTTGGTCAGTATCGATCTGTTTTTGTGTTCTAAAAATCGGTATTTAATTGTTATCTCCAAACTAACCCACCCACCCTCCCCTGTGTTTGTCGTTTATATTGTATTTTGTACCAGTGTCTTTGGCTTGTCGTGTATATATTTCAGTGAAAAGCATGAGGAGATGAGATGCCTAGTGGTCTGTCGTCGTCGTGATGGCTCCATCCGAATCTCGTTTGCGGTGGTATACATTGGTGCAGTCTTTGGGGATACAGATACAAGAAGTTTTCAAAAACTACTATTGGCGGTGCAAGACGTTGTGGTATCGATGCTTGAGGAGATGAGATGCCTAGTGGTCTGTCGTCGTCGTCATGGCTTCATCCGGATCTCGTTTGCGGTGGTCCACATTGGTGCAATCTTTGGGGATACACCTACACGAAGTTTTCAAATACTACTATTGACGGTGCAAGACGTTGTGGTATCGGAACGCGAAGAACTTTAAAATCATCTATGAACTTTGTGTCGCGGTATTTCGCGGACACAGTATAGTGTAGTTAAAATATTCTAAGAACTTTGTTATTTTCTGTGCAAGAAGTTTTTAATTTTAAGACGTCTTGTGAACATCTGTTCCCAGGGTTTACACTGTATAGAATTCTAAGAACTTTGTTATTTTCTATGCAAGAAGTTTTTAATTTTAAGACTTGTCTTTGTGAACATCTGTTCCCAGGGTTTACACTTTTAAACTTAGTTTGGACTATGAACATTGGATTTACCTGAAATGTTCCAGTTTGATTAACTACACATTTTATTTTACACTATATATTGTTGAAGCCATGGCCAGCTTATTCCAATAAATATAAACTAGTAACATTTTGTTTTATTTGTAACCCATCTTAAATAATGCATTTTATAACCGACGTTTCGCCCAAAACATTATTTCCCACGTTCATTCCGTGACACACGTGGCTACATGCGCAGTATTAACATCTACACGAAAGGACCCTTAAACAACTTTTCCCTTTAAGAGAAAGACCTATACTTTTACATTCATTAGCAAACAACTAAACTTATTAAACGGCCCTTCCGGACGCCCTCTAGCGGCCACTTAAAATTGCACGCTTTTCCGTGTTACCTGAATATATCATGGACATTGTGAATTGGTTTCAACTGAACAATGGATTAGCGTGTGACTGACAGGTGCTTACAAGAGCTGTGTACGACCAATACGCGCTACTCATGATTATTTTGTGACAGTCTGTAACGGCAAAGGAGTCTGTAACATAAGATGGCGTAACAGCCTTCGTATTTTTCAATTTGAAAAATTGTATACATTGCGTATTAATAAGGTAATATAAACTTCCTTGTGTTATCACCAAAACTCATATGAAATATATAATATGTTGAATGAAATGCATGTAACATATTAACTTATTTAAAGAATCAATTTACCTCCTGCATTTAATACAATATATTTTGAGCTGGGCGAGAACGCCTCCATTGTCAGTCCATCAGCATCTTGTTTCTTTACCATAGACAACAGTTTGCAAAATAAAGACGCTGTCTCTGGTTCTAGTGCGATGGTTAGTTGTTCGTTATTAATGCCAGCCTGATGAGTATAGTACAAAATATGTTCGTTCTTAATGCCTGGTGGATATATTACAATGGTCAGCCGTTCGTTCTTAATGCCAGCCTGATGGATATATTACAATGGTCAACTGTTCGTCCCTAATGCCAGCCTGATTTATATATTACAATGGTCAACTGTTCGTTCCTAATGCGAGCCTGATGGATATTTTACAATGGTCAACTGTTCGTTCATAATGCGAGCCTGATGGATGTATTACAATGGTCAACTGTTCGTTCCTAATGCCAGCCTGAAGGATATATTACAATGGTCGTTGTTCGTTCTTAATGCCAGTCTTATGGACACATATTACAATGCTAACTTTCGTTCTTAATGCCAGCCTGGTGGATATATTACAATGGCCAGCTGCTCGTTCTTAATGATAGCCTGGTGGCTGTATTACAGTGATAGATATTCGTACTTACTGCCAGCCTGGTGGATATATTACTATGTTAGATGTTCGTTCTTAATGCCGGTCTATATTAGCCGGTTGCTGTTAGTTTTTAATACCCGTGTGGTAGCTATATTAGAATGCTAACTGTTCGTTTGTAATGCCAGCCTCGCGGATATATTATAATGGTCATCTCTTTGTTCTTAATGTAAGCCTGATGGATATGTAACCGTGCCTTTAACAAGTGTTTCAAGGGAAACAACTACTATAATTCACTGTAGTATGTGTACTCATATTTATGTCACTTATTCCACAAGTATATAGCTGGCCATGTTCACGGTGCTGAGTAATAACTGTAAAAGTTAATGAGACCAATTATCATGAGGTCAATGTATTATTTATATTGTATACGTTTGTCATGTATGTCTTGACAAACTGGTTATTGTACTAATATAGCTTGGTTGGCAGGAGTGAAATCTAACTTAGGTCATCCCTACTAATACTGCATGATAACTAACTAACTCAGTATATGCCTACCTTCTCTAAGAGAAACACCTGATTTCAGTATAGCTCTGTATTAGAATATGTTTAATAGTAATATTTAGACTTGTGAAGGTCCGTTTGATAATGTAGTTATATATATTCTACATCTATATTCTATTTGATTCTTGGTATATATTTGGTTGCAGAACCTAAATATGGATTTGTCTGGTGAGTTCCCGATTGTTTGGAATTATAGTGAAATTGCCGAGTTTGTAGATAATGTATTTCTGTAATGGCTGCAATGTCATTCATGTTGTAATTGTTTGTTAAATGTGATGTTTGTATATATTATATACCCGTGTAAAGAACCCTATAAATCATGGATTGGTGTTTTGAATAATTACCCCCATAAGACCATGGTTACAGATATATTACGAAATATATTTGTTTATTCTTAATGCCAGCTTGTTGAATATATTACAATGGTCAGTTGTTTGTTCTTAATGCCAGCCTGACGGATATATTACAATGTTAGCTGTTCGTTTTTAATGTTAGCTGTTCGTTTTTAATGCCAGCCTGGTGGATATATTACAATGTTAGCTGTTCGGTCTTAATGCTCGTGGGTATATTACAATCATGATGGTCAGCTGTTTGGTTTTAGTCCCAGCCTGGTGGATATATTACAATCAGGGGTTTAATCAAAACTTAAATTTGCTGAAATGTCATTAAATTTCATGTGTGGGATTTAGTTGGAATTTAATTACACTTAAAGGTAAAATAAAAGTTTGCAACTTGTATTTGGAATTTAAGTGCATTTAATCGCAATTTAAGGTAACGATACATCATGATGCACATTTAACGAAAGCTTAAATGTAGCGGTGTATTTCATACCGAATTTTATGGCATTTACTTGCAATTACATTTTAAAGATATATTTTCTATACAGTGCGTAACGCCAAGATATCATGCTTACAAGATGTTCATTTTCTGCCAAAAGATGATCCGTATATTAAATCACTATGGGGTTATGATTGTATTATTAATTCAGTCTCGTCTCAAGCGATAGGTGTTGCCTTTCTTTTTAATAATACTTTGAATATAAATTACATAATACAATTATGGACGATATGGATAATAAAATAATTTTAGATATTACAATAAATGGTAGACGAATGTCTCTGTGTAATATACACGGACCAAATAAAGACGAATCAGACTTTTACACTCAGTTGAAGATCGAATTGCTTAAGCTTGTAATGATTACACTATAATGGGAGGCGACTTTAATTTTGCAATCAGTCATGATCTAGACACGGATAATTATTTACATGAAAATAACAAAAAAGCAAGAGATGATAAATATTCTATCTGAGTTAAATATTCTCGACATATGGCGGGGATTTGAATTTAGAAAAAAATCTTTACATGGTTTCAAAGATCCCAACTAAAGAGGGCAAAATTAGACTATTTTTTATATCTGATAACTTATATACCGACGTAAACGACTCATACATAGCACCCAGTTACAGAACTGACCATTCAAAGGTCATATTCAACTTTACTATAGGTAAATTTAAACCCGGGAAATCTTTTTGGAAATTTAATAATTCATTGTTGAGAGATTTTGAATACATAGACCTAGTTAAAACTACTTTAAACAATACAAAATAACAATATTCAATTCACCAATTTATAGACGGCACGCCAGACTGTGATATACAGTTCTCAATAAGCCATCATTTATTTTTTAGATACTCTTTCAATGGAAATTAGAGGTAAAAGCATATCATATGCAGCTTATATAAAAAAAGAAAAGAATGAAACCGAAGAAATGCTGATTAAAGAAATTGATATTTT
The DNA here is from genome assembly GCA_037043455.1 of Cyrtodaria siliqua. Taxonomy (NCBI): domain Eukaryota; kingdom Metazoa; phylum Mollusca; class Bivalvia; order Adapedonta; family Hiatellidae; genus Cyrtodaria; species Cyrtodaria siliqua. The sequence goes on from JAWPHD010000910.1 coordinate 226,953, forward strand.
GGAAAAACAAAACATTGTAGATGGAGACATCCTTGCACAAAAACAAAAACAATTATTTGAATTAAGACAAGAAAAAATGGAGGTAGTCAAAATAAGAAACAGAGTCCAATGGAGAAAAAAATAACTAAATACTTCTGCACCTTAGAAAATAATTTGTTTTATCTGTATGTCAATGACAAAACTTCAGTCTAGTCAAGGTAACACTATGCTCACAAATTGAAATAATTAATGAAACCAAAACATACTATGATAATCTATACAGCTTCCATGATGTGGAAAATGTTGATCTAAATCAACTGATTACCAACAATAATATAAACAAATTAACAGATGAACAACAACTTTCTATTGATGGCAAAATTACTAACCTAGAAGCCGGCCAATCTTTAAGGGCATTCCAGAACAATAAATCCCCGGGTTCTGACGGATATACAGCAGATGTCTTAAAAAGAAATTGGAAGGATTTGGGTCAATTTGTTGTCAGATTTCTAAATTTTGGTTACCAAAATGAAGAACTGTCAAGCACCCAAAAAGAAGGAGTAATTACATGTATCCCAAAAGGGTGATAAAGATAAAACATTACTGAAAACTTGAGACCCATATTTCTACTGAATACTACATATAAAACAGGTTCTGCTTGTATGGCAAACGGAATAAAACCATTTTTACCATTAATTATTGATGCAATTCAGACAGGTTGTATTTTAGTACGTTAGATGGGTGAAACCACAAGAACTATCTATGACCTTTTTCATTTTGCAGACAAAAACAATTGGGGGTCTATTACTTACGATAGATTTTGAAAAAGCATTTGACTCCCTCTCATGGTCTTTTATTCAAGAAGTTCTTACTTTTTTAATTTTGGCAATTCCATTAAAAGGTGGGTAAGAACGTTTTATAATAATATTAAATCATGTGTTGTAGTAATGCATCACATTTCTTAATACACATAGAGGTTGCAGACAAGGGGACCCGTTGTCTCCTTACATATTTGTAGCATGTGCGGAAGTACTGGCCATCTTGATTAGAACAAATAAAAATAGTACAGGTATTAAGGTAGATGGTATTGCGTTACTGGTAAATCAGTATGCGGGCGACACCAGTCTCACATTAGATGACTCTGAAAAGTCATTAAAACATACATGATTGGTTTTAACATTTTATGCAAAGATTTCTGGTCTTAAATGTAACATTGAGAAAACAATAATTGTCTGGTTTGGAGCAAAAAAGGAAGTAATGAGATATTTTATGCCCAGAGGTTAAATTAAACTGGGACCAAAGCAATTCCAAACTACTAGGAATCAACTTTTCAACAAATCCGGGAGATATGATAACTTTAAACTATGATAATAATATTAAAGAAATCAAAGAACTTATATCTAGATGGTCAATGAGAAGGCTCAGCCCATATGGTAAACTCATTGTGATCAAAAGCCTTGCTCTGTCAAAAATCAAGCACTTCATATTAACCATCCCAAACCCACCAAAAATAATAATCAAACAGTTAAACTCGTTATTTTGTGCATATATATGGAATAGTCCAGTCGACAAAATAAAAAGAGACATTATAAATCAGCCTTATAGTGAAGGGGGACCAAAGATATTAAATATAGAATATGTTATGAAATCTCTAAAGGTCACTTGGATAAGAAGATAGAACATGGTCAATAAAAAATGGTGCCACCTTTTCGAAACTATGTATCCTTTTGCAAAAGCACATGCTAAATTTGGACATAACTTTATAGACAACAACCTGAACAAGATAGACAACCCATTTTGGAATGAAGTATATTGTGCATTGAGTCAGTTAAAAAAAATGAACTTACCCCAAATTCATGGAATGATATATTAATGGAACCAGTTTTTCTCAATGATACAATTAAGACTGAAAATAATTGTTTATATAGTTAGGAATATTACTTGTGTTAATGATTTTTTTCTGCCTTTTGACTTGTTTCAAGAAAAATATGGATATTTTTCGAACTTTATTGTGTATGAACGTGTTATAAGGGCAATAAAATCAACAATTAGCCGATTAGAAATCAAAAAAGATAAATATAAAATATTTGGCCCCATTCAAATCTTAATCTTACATCTAATTAAGAAAGATGATAAGGGGTTCAAAAATATTTACAAAAGTCTGAATAGAAAAACAACTGAACCAAAAGCAATACTAAAATGGAATCAAGAAAAATTAGAAAAAAACAAAGAAGAATGGAGAAATATATTTTCACTCCCTTTTAACATAACGAAAGACACTCACTTATTTGGTTACAGACACGATTATTACACCGTATCGTAATAGCAACAAATAAACTTCTTGTTAAAATGCATATTACTAACAATGACAGATGATTTTTCTGTAATGCAGACACAGAATCGTTAATTCATTTATGCTGGCACTGTAGAAATGTGCAATCTTTTTGGAATAGTGTTTGCAACTGGTTTAAAAACGGTGCAGACATCTTAATAATTTAACATTAGACATAAGTAAAATTATATTTGGAGATATTACACTAGATAATACTCTAAATCTAGTAGCCAAGAAATGTATTTACTTTTGCAGAATAGATAAGAGATTACCATGTGTAAACAATGTATAAAAAAACTCAGTTCTCTACCAATATAACACAGAAAAAGTAATAGCTTCCAGAACAAATTCTACTGACAGATTTAATGAGAAATGGCAAAAATACACTAGTCTTTTTGAACAAGATTTGATTAAGGGTCTTTTAAAATCAATGAGGAAGTGTTTTTTTTCTTACACTTTTTTTTTGTATTGTCACTGTAGCAAGGGAAACAACCCGTTCAGGAAAATATGGACGGCATTTAACATGAATTACTTTCCATTCTTTTACTAAGGGGTCGACCAGGAGGGGGCCTGGCATTTGCCTTTGAGTACTTTTTCACCCAATTGTTTTTGAACCAGATTTGTTTATTTTTAACCTTCAGAAATTGGACCGGGTTACTGTAACCCATTTTCAGTACCCCAATCCCTCGCCCACCCCTCCAGAGGTTGAAATGTCCGGTGCCTAACATGTATTATCTCCCATTTACATATAGCAGGTTATTGGTGACACCAAAGAGAATAGGAAAAAAACACTTCTCCATCATCTTATAACTTATTCGTATTTTGGGCATACAATAACAAAATTGGAATTGTGCTCTTTGATCTTGTACCTATGTATTTGGCTGGCATGTATTATGAATGCTTTGTTGCTTAGATATATAAAGATTTATTACAATTATTGACTATTGTACGGTACCACGGGGGATGATTCTCCGACCCCATGTACCTATGACGGGCAAAATAAATGGGCCGTCTTTATATATACAGATGGCCGGAAAAAGAAAGAAAAATATATCATGCTTACAATTTAATTAAAATTAAATGTAATGACATATCATGTTGCAGATTTAGTGAATACTTAAAGTGATATTTCATATTGAAATTAATGGTATTTAATTGTTATTAAATAAACATGAATATGTGCAAGTGTTATATTATATAAATGTATAATTAGAAATAAAGCAGTGTAGGATCTATTCTTGGTGAATCTGACTTCAAGTGTATGGGTGAGTTGTGCTACAGTATTCTATATGTCGCTTCCAACATCAAGACATTCGTTGGAACGTTTTAATTCTGTACTTAGTACTAGTGTTTTAGCATAATTATTTGAAATGAGGATGAATATATACACTTCAGTATAGGATCCTACTGGACAGTAGTGTAAAATAAAGAGAAAAACGCAACATATATTTAAATGTATTGACTAGTGGTTACGGACATAATCTAGAACTTGAAAAGGGAATATTAATGTACACATAATGTAGCATATTGTATAGTATGAACAGTAAATGATTACAGCATCAGCATACAGAAAAGTATGAACTGCAAATGCTTAAACACAATAAATTATTTGTGATTAAAGTGTATATACTTTACTAACATTACTAAGGTTATGAAATTTCAATGTTGGTTATTATTGTTCGAAATTAGTATTTACATCATTAATAATTACTAATGAATAATGTATACAACATAATTATATTGACTATTGTTTTCCTTTATCCAGTTGAATATCCTACTTAGCATATTATTGCTAATTCATAGAATAATATAATACTAATTTGCACATACAGTTAGTTATAACTGAGATTGCAGATCAAAGATTTAAAGTCTGCACTAACATATGATTAAAGAGACACTGCCTGTAAGTAATCGGATATTAAGCATAGCCAAATAACTGTCTGATTTTTATTCAGTGAAATGTATGCATGAAAACATGAGCATAGACTCAGATAAGTCGGTAGTAATACATTCGTGAGGTTGAAAAAAAAAAGGAGTTTTATTTATTATTTGTAAACAATGTGGGACCCACAATATTTACAGTTTGTGCTGATCACGTGACAGCCATTAGCGCTGTAGGTTTTCTACAGAATATGCATTACGTAATACATCTGGCCCATTTAGCTCAGTCGGGAGCGAGCTCCACTATTGCGACGTTCGACTATAATTACCCGGGAGTGTAATTTTAGTGTGGGTTACGAGTTCAACCCGACGAAACGGTTATTTTTTTTGTACCATTATTGAATTCCGTCAAACAATCTTGGTTTTATTAAGTAAATATTCAATAATGGTTGGTGTGTTATGTTTGTTAACGTAATTATTTGTTGTTTTATAAGCTAACAGTTACGGACATTGTCCCTTTAATAATTGTAGGAATAACAGAGAAAACGTATATTGTGTCGATACACAAGCAGGCTATATAACATGGTTAGTTAATTACTAATTGATGCATTTGTTGAAGACCGCTTTGACCAATAGGCAATATGGTGTTGCGGCATATCTGTGAAGAAAATTCACGGTTGGGGAGGCAGTTATAAACACAGTAGGTCGTGATGTATGTATACATGGGCTATTTGAAGCTAATTACATAAACATCTTGTCTCAGTCCTATATAAAATAGTTATACCCTATATCGGATCAGACATCTATACACGTTTCATGGGTCATGACACACACACTATCGGACTGAGAATGGTATGTGAACAATATCACACTAACACAAGTAGAGTGTGCGCTAAGGAATAAATCTAACATTGAGACAATGGGATTTAGAATATGACAGAAATGCGACCCCTGAAAAGATTGACCTTGGAATCTACTAATAGTTTAATATCTATATATCGTGTTATACATGAGTTAAGTGGAACAAACATGTATATGTACAAGTATTATATAAATGTATAATTGGAAATTAAGCAGTGCAGTGTATATGCTTAGATGAATCTGACTTTGTGCAAGAGTTGGGCTACAGTATTATATATATAAATTTCATATCAAATTGGAGTTTAAGTGAAATTTTAAGCGCACAGTCCAGGGTTTCCTACACAGAATTTAACCTCAACCAAAATTCCATTAAATTTCATAACTTGGAGTTTAAGTGAAATTTAAGCAGACACCAGTGTTTCCTACATCACATGTATCCGCAATAAAATTTCATGTAATAGTGGGGTTTAAGTGAAATTTACGCGGTCCGAGTATTAACTTTCATACCCCATCTAACCCCTTCTCCAAGAAGCGAAAACGGGGTTGGCTGGGGTATGAAATGAAATCTTAATTTCGGCTTAAAAAGTTTCCATATTATAAAATTAAAACATTTAATAGGTAATTTTAAACAGGATATCGCATTTTTCAGTAATAATGTTTTTAAACATGCTTTATTGTCGAAATATCTGTTATAAAATCCTGCTCATATACGCTTTCCGATCGCTTAATGGAATTAAGACGGAACCATGAGTGTTTCCTAAACCATATTTATCCGCAATAAAATGTCATTAAATTTTATGTAAAAGTGGAGTTTAAGTGAAATTTTAGCGGACAACAGTGTTTTTACATCACATTTAATCTCAACAAAATTCCATTAAATTTCATATTAAAGAGGAGTTTAACTTAAACTATAACAAAATTCAGGTATTTTGTGAAAAATTGAAATTTAAGGGAGAATTAAAATTGCTGATTTCTCATTATACTAGGAATTTAAGTGTAGTTTAATTGAGGTTTAAGTTGTGATTACATTATTTCATGCAGTGAATGTTAGCTGTTCGTTCTTAATTCGAGACTCGTGGATATATTGCAATGCTAACTATTCGTTCTTGATACCAGTCTGGTGGATATATTACAATGGTTAGCTGTTCCTTCTTAATTCCAGACTCGTGCATACATTGCAATGCTAACTATTCGTTCTTAATACCACTCTGGTGGATATATTACAATGGTTAGCTGTTCCTTCTTAATTCCAGACTCGTGCATACATTGCAATGCTAACTATTCGTTCTTAATACCACTCTGGTGGATATATTACAATGGTTAGCTGTTCCTTCTTAATTCCAGACTCGTGCATACATTGCAATGCTAACTATTCGTTCTTAATACCAGTCTGGTGGATACATTACAATGGTTAGCTGTTCCTTCTTAATACTATCCTCGTGGATATATTGCAATGCTAACTATTAATACCAGTCTAGTGGATATATTACAATGGTTAGCTGTTCCTGCTTAATTCCAGCCTGGTGGATATATTACAATTGATAGCCGTTCGTTCTTGATACCACTAATGGATATATTACAATAGTTAGTTGTTCTTTCTTAATGCCAGTATGATGGATATAGTCAGCTCTTCGTTGTTAATGCCAGCCTTTTATTTAACAATACCATCGAAGTACTACTTGTTTATTGTAAGATATATTTTCATGTAACATTTGGAGAAAGTCATATAATAATAATTAATTACGAATATTCAGCATACTCATCGCATTATCAATACATGGTTACTTAGTCTCAGTTTTAACATATTGTATTATTAATGTACTATTATATAGTTGTTGTTTCACTATCTAAAAGATAGACTTCCCATAAATTCATTTCAGCAAATGACCTTACCCGCTTTCACGTGTCGCAATTTATCAGTACTCCTTTCAGATTATATTATCATAATTGTGTGTTATCTCTTGTATATAAACATTATAAATAACGTATATAAAATGAGCATTTAAAATATATGGCTATGATTAAAAGGTGTAAATAATGTTTTTTAACGTATGAAGAGAGACGAAAGTAATAGTGTACATTATCTTTGTCATAGACACTGAAACACAATATGTTTAGCGAAATAAATTCTAAATGTTAGCCATACCTAAGATGAAAGGAGAAACAGACGTAATCATGGCAACATGCTATTGCAACAGAGAAAACAAAAGGCATACTGCACTGTAATACGGAGAATATCATATTCACGTTATTTAGCTTATATTCGGTCTAAACATACTTAATGTATAACAACATGTAAAAGGATTGTATCGAAACACAAATTGTATAATATACTCGGTACTTAATTAAGTGTTCGTTTGAAAGAAATATAATTATATACTTACCATAATAGTGCTGTCGTCGTCTTTTCAAAGCGCATACAACTAAAGAAAAACGATACTGCCAATCGAATGATGCATTTCAAATAAACAATTTCACTCCAATACTAAAATATGAAATTTCACTTAAGACCACACATATATAATACAACATTGTACAATATAACACCTGATATATAATAATATAACACGTGATATGTATCACTGTTCAAGTTAAGTGGCATCGATAGCTCAGTGGATAAGGTCTTGGGCAGGCCTTTACCCCGCGTGCGTTCGCTCCCTGATGGAGGCATACCTCATCTGATCTCCCTCTGAGGTCGATGTCCCATTATAACCTAATTGTATGTGTTGACGGGACGTAAAACTACATTTCATTTAATTTCTGTTCTAAGTATAAATGGTATACACAGATATAAATACAACTCAATACAGTTTAGACACATGACATTAAATACATAGCATACATATTGGAATATACATTTTTATATCCATATGTTTAATTTTAGTATAATCTTACTACGCATACAAACTTCATTTTACTTTAATTCACATATCGCAATTTTTATTTCGTTACTTCACCCGTCAAATATCTACCAAGATTATATATATATAAGATTGTTATTCTTACCAGGTCATAGTCGAATATGTAAGAAAAAAAGCGAAACAAGACGAGCCTTATAATTTTCCTTTAGGTCATAGACCACTATTGCATTTCCCATAGACTTACTGTTTAATGTTTTCCCATCTGCATGCAAACAAAATACCCAGGCTTGCTTTTGCTAATTCTGTTGCACAGACATGATAAAAATGAACTTCTTTTCAGGTGATGACCTATTTTTAATGCCGCTTCCACGTGTTCGAAGGTCATGACCCTACACTTTTAGGGAATCCCCAAACAAATTTATGAAAATAACATACTCTGCCATATCATAGAATCAAATCATAGCAATGAAAGCTTTTCTAAATAATAATCAGAAATCAATTATTAATTTTAAACATAATTGAATTTCCCACCTAGCCTCTCATCCAATCCAAATGAGGCTTATGTATGCTTTAGACATGGCAGTTTTCATATACTTTTTCTGCCAATCAGACCGTCTGTTACAATAGGGTACTGTAACCTAAAGCAAAACCCAAATAGCTTCAAGCTTGTTATTAACTACTTTTTTTTCAAACAATAAACTACACCAAACATGACCAAAAAGAGTGTTTTTGCAATTTCCCCAGTACACATTTATGGACAATTTTTAAAGTTGCCTGTGAGAGCCATAAATTCCTTACTAAATCAATGAAGAATAAAATGTATGTTCTAACTTGGTAGTGTTGGAATATTTTCATATTTCCCTTATGCATTATTCAGTGTTGATGAAACTTAATATGTATACAAGTCATACTGACAGCTCCAACCAGAGCACATTTGAAAGCTGGGAGTCTTGATATTAAGCACAAAAGTCCTTAACTTACCCCACCCGCCTAATATACATATATAAAAAAAGAAAAAGAAGGTTTTAACATACTCCACATGGGCCTGAACTGTCATTTCTTCTTCAAACACATTCAAAATGGAAGTTAATTCAAAGCTATCAAGCTAGGATGTCATTTCTGTACCATCCCACCTAATGTGACATAATATAGCAATGATAGATGGCAGTGCCTTGTCTAATAGCAATGATATATGGCAGTGCCTTGTCTAATAGCAATGATAGATGGCAGTGCCTTGTCTAATATAGCAATGATAGATGGCAGTGCCTTGTCTGATATAGCAATGATAGATGGCAGTGCCTTGTCTGATATAGCAATGATAGATGGCAGTGCCTTGTCTAGTATAGCAATGATAGATGGCAGTGCCTTGTCTAATAGCAATGATAGATGGCAGTGCCTTGTCTAATATAGCCATGATAGATGGCAGTGCCTTGTCTAATATAGCAATGATAGATGGCAGTGCCTTGTCAAATATAGCCATGATAGATGGCAGTGCCTTGTCAATTATAGCCATGATAGATGGCAGTGCCTTGTCTAATATAGCCATGATAGATGGCAGTGCCTTGTCTAATATAGCAATGCTAGATGACAGTGCCTTGTCTAATAGCAATGATAGATGGCAGTGCCTTGTCTAATAGGTTTGATGAGCCACACACATAACTTATCAACAGTTTTGGTCCAGGGTATCAAATTATCCCTAATTAGAACAACACAATAAACTGTTAGCTGTTGTTTTGTCTTTCCAGTACTAAATAGCACATAGTTATATTGTCAATATATGTTTTTTGTATTTTAAAATCATGAAAGGTGACTCAAAAATGAGGAAATCGTGTTCAAGAAAGGAGAAAAGCCGCCTGTTAAAGTAAAAAACAACAACAAGCAACTGGTAAGGATCTTCAACCTGAACATGTGCGGTACTTTAGACAGACACCCGATGAGGAGAAACGGGTAACTTGTGATCCAGTATTGTCGGAAGCCATGCCACCGAGACTGGCTCGGACAAACCCGCTGCGAAGTCGAGATATGTGTGAAGCCCCTGTGGAAATAGATAAATCTAACATATCACGTATTTTATGCAATATTTATATTTACTTTTATTTCTGTCAACTGACTAAATGTAAATATGTACAGACACATATTTTTAAACTACTTAAATTAGCAAAATGTGCAATTTGTTTCCGCATTGTTTCCGATAAAAAGCTTCTTATTTTACAAAGAAATCTATAATTCTTTGGAAATAATATAATAAAAAAACTGAAATCACATATTGCATGTTTTATTGCCGTTACTTTTTGTTGAATTTAAAAAAATCGGTGCCAATTTTAGCCAACAAGGACCCTCGCAATCATATATAATACAGTAAAAGGGAGGTAACTCCATTTTACATAGCAAGACTGCAAAAGCTTTCACATACATGAGATTAACTTTCATGTCATTTTTTTCAATGATTTCTGATTGCTTTTATTAGTCCCCCACCGGTCCCGTGGGGACTATAGGTTTGCACCCTGTCCGTCCGTCCGTCCGTCCGTCCGTCCGTCCTTCCTTCCTTCCTTCCTTCCTTCCTTCCTTCCTTCCTTCCTTCCTTCCGTCCGTCCGTCCGTCCGTCCTTCCGAAATGCTTGTCCGGGCCATATTTTCAATACTATAAGACTTTGAGATACCAAACTTGGTATGTAGATACATCTTGGGATAGCGGTGTGTCGCGTACCAAAAATAGGTCACTGTGACCTTGACCTTGACCTGTGACCTCTGTCATAGAAAATGCTTGTCCGGACCGTATTTTCAATACTATAACACTTAGAGATAACAAACTTGATATTTGAATACATCTTGGGATAGCAGTTATCGCATACCAAAATAAGTTCACAGTGATCTTGACCTTGACCTGTGACCTCTGTCATAGAAAATGTTCCGAAAATGCTTGTCCGGGCCATATTTTCAATACTATAATACTTTGAGATACCAAACTTGGTATGTGGATACATCTTGCGATAGTGGTGTGTCGCGTACCAAAATAAGGTCACTGTGACCTTGACCTGTGACGTCTGTCAACTGCTTGTTCGGACCGTATTTTCAATACTATAACACCTAGAGATACCAAACTTAGTATTTGAATACATCTTGGGATAGCGGTGTGTCGCGTACCAAAAATAGGTCATTGTGACCTTGACCTGTGACCTGTGAACTCTGTCATAGAAAATGCTTGTCCGGACCGTATTTTCACTACTATAACACTTAGAGATACCAAACTTGGTATTTGAATACATCTTGGGATAGCGGTATGTCGCGTACCAAAATAAGGTCACTGTGATCTTGACCTTGACCTGTGACCTCTGTCATAGAAAATGTTTGTCCGGACCGTATTTTCAATACTATAACACTTGGAGATACCAATCTTGGTATGTGGATACATCTTGGGATAGCGGTGTGTCGCGTACCAAAATAAGGTCACTATGACCTTGACCTTGACCTGTGACCTCTGTCATAGAAAATGCTTGTCCGGACCGTATTTTCAATACTATAACACTTAAGAGATACCAAACTTGGTATTTGAATACATCTTGGGATAGCGGTGTGTCGCGTACCAAAATAAGGTCATTGTGACCTTGACCTGTGACCTCTGTCGTAGAAAATGCTTGTCCGGACCTTATTTTCAATACTATAACACCTAGAGATACCAAACTTGGGATGTGGATACATCTTGGGATAGCGGTGCGTCGCGTACCAAAATAAGGTCACTGTGACCTTGACCTATGACCTCTGTCATAGAAAATGCTTGTGCGGACCGTATTTTCAATGCTATAACACTTAGAGATACCAAACTTGGTATGTGAATACATCTTGGGATAGCGATGTGTCGCGTACCAAAATAAGGTCATTTTGACCTTGACCTGTAACCTCTGTCATAGAAAATGCTTGTCCGGACCGTATTTTCAATACTATAACTCTTAGAGATACCAAACTTGGTATGTGAATACATCTTGGGATAGCGGTGTGCCGCGTACCAAAATAAGGTCATTGTGACCTTGACCTGTGACCTCTGTCATAGAAATTGCTTGTCCGGACCGTATTTTCAATACTATAACACTTAGAGACACCAAACTGGGTATGTGAATACATCTTGGGATAGCGGTGTGTCGCGTACTAAAATAAGGTCATTGTGACTTTGACCTTGATCTTTGACCTACATCATAGAAAATGTCTGGAAAATGTTTGTCTGGGTCGGTCGGGGATTATGGATTGCCCTGCAATTCTTGATGCTCTTGTTTTTCAGTACACAGGCCAGCTGTTACCGTACATACACTGGGAAACTGTGGGAAATGTTTAATTTCGCATCAAAAGAACACTCCGCAAGAAGTGAGAAGTGTAGCGGAAATCTGAATTTTGACTTTAAGTCAGAAAAAAACGAGGTAATGGTTTGCGGGAGAGTGTTATATGTGACCGCTGCGCATACCGGTCAAATTTTGTTACTCTGTACGAAGAAAATAATACCGGAAAACGTGGCAGAAAAGCAGCCTCCATCAATGTCGGTTTGAACATTGCCATGTCACAAACTCCAGTGGAACCGACCAGTGTAAGAAAACTCTGTCTGGCAAGCGACAGTCCAGCACCAACAAGGTCAGGACTTGCGGGAGAGTGTTATATGTGACCGCTGCGCATACCGGTCAAATTTTGTTACTCTGTACGAAGAAAATAATACCGGAAAACGTGGCAGAAAAGCAGCCTCCATCAATGTCGGTTTGAACATTGCCATGTCACAAACTCCAGTGGAACCGACCAGTGTAAGAAAACTCTGTCTGGCAAGCGACAGTCCAGCACCAACAAGGTCAGGACTTCAAAAATGTGCAACTAAAGTCAGCAATTTAATAAAAGAAGCTAACATCAGTGATATGAAAGCAATGCGACAACAATTAAAGACAATAAATCGACTAAGAAACACGGCTGAAAATGAAATGTACAAGCTAATGGCCTTTATAATAATGCATTATATTCTGGTGTGGGAAAAACTCCATTTCAACCAGCTACTGTACATATTATACTGTGGGAGAAAATGGTACCCATAAGAAACAAATAATTTCACTTGAATGTGTCAACAAACTGTGCTCTAAGCATGAATTTCACTCTGCAGAGAATGAAGTGTGTGACATCAAATCGGGCCAATGTTCATCAACGGCATGTATGGAAACAACAATCGGTGACGAAGCGTGCTGAGCCAAACAGTGCTTTCTTGATCTTAAAGATGATGGCCTTGAAGTGAAATATATCATCACTGATCCAGATACAGCTGCATATCAAGCTGCCACTGAACTTTATGACAACAAACTCACAACAACAGAGCCAGAACATCAAATGGATGCGCCATCTGTCAGAAAATCACAGAAAATTCATAAAAAACAGCAACAATGTGATTTTAATGATGCCCGGGCACACAAAAGCTTATCAGCAGCATCTTCAAAACCGGTTTGCAGTTGATCTCAGCATCGGAATGTAACTCCATTCACTCTCAAGAGCAATTGAATTGAATTGAATTGGATTTTATAGTCGCACCAACAGCTAAGGTCATATGGCGACTTTCCAGCTTCCACTGGTGGAGGAAGACCCCAGGTGCCCCTCCGGGCAATTTTCGTGCACGGGCGGGCACCTGGGTAGAACCACCGACGTTCCGCAAGCCAGCTGGATAGCTTCCTCACATAAAGATTCCTAGGCCCCTGAGGGATCGAACCTACAGCGGTGAGGGGCAAGTGATTGCAAGTCAGAGACTCTAACCACTCGGCCACGGACGCCCCCTCTCAAAAAGGAAATTTCAGTAAAGTTTTAGCACGTATAGTTTCATGTATTGAAGCAATTAATCACTGCTATACTGGTGATCACAGCCCTTGTGTACTATATTCAAATGTATGCAAAGGAGTTGACAATGAAAACTTGATAGCAGAAAGTGCCTTATTGCCCAAGAACTTTAAGATAAACATTAGAAAACCAGAACATGATGAAACCTAAGTGTCTTGCATATCGTACATACTCGGTGACAAAATGTTACGAAAAACAACTCAACCTAAACACACAGAAAGTTGAGGCTAAAAACCGGTCAATAAAAAGGTCCTTACCGAAAACTGTGACGTTTTCTCGCAACTTTGCAGGCAAAGCACACAGCGCTATTCACAATATGAACAATGGTCCTGGCAACTCAATAATAGACCTATGCAAGTATGTCGGATGTTCTCTCACTCCGCGCGGAAGGGTGGTATCAGCCTCCACAAAGACCAATCTGAGTCTGAAAAACAGAAAGAAAGAAAGAATACGTTCAATGGAGAGAAGACATAAACGCAAAATGAGACGAGTGCGACTATTTAAGTTGTATGAGGAACATCAGGAAAAAGGAAAATACATCAAAGCTCAATTACTGAAGCAACCGTCTTCTGAAAAACAAAAACACCAATCAACTACGTAACATTTTAAAGAGCATGAAACAAATAGAGCACTCTTAGGTAAAATCCAACAATCAGTGACCGAGTAGACAGGAAGGAACATGTTGGAGACTGCAGTATCCAATTGCCAGACAATGAAGGCGCGACACGGTTGACTCATGATTTTCAAGGATCAGGTGTGAATTCTTTATGCAAGCCTTTTGGTGGCACAGGTGGCTAACTTCAGTCAACTGACCCGTACCATCCATCTGAGGTACTTGACGTTTTAACATATGCCTTCCAACCATATAGGAAACCCTATGTGCCTTTTCCAAATAACTATTTACTTATTGACCTTCTGGAGGTGCCCACCTTCAGTGAACTATCAGAGGCTGAAAGCATCAAATTACCCTCAATTTACTCGTGATTTGTAAGTGTAAGATAATTCTTTCAGAAAAGTTATTGTTTTCTTTTTCATCTAATGGGATTTAGGAATAGTGGTTGTAGGCCAAAAGGCTACAATATAAGGCTATGGGAAATACAATAGTGGTATTAGACCATAAATGTATGGAGTAGTACTTGTGTAGTTCTTGTGTGCATACGCCTGTCTGTTTACATCTTTGGATTTGTTGAATATGTGTCAAATGCTATAGACTAATATACAAAAAACAGCCTATATGCTTATTTCGAATAGCATATCGTATTCATTCCGTTTGCATTTCGGTGGCAAACAATCAAACGTTGTTGTTACAGCGAGCGAAAAAAGGACCGTAATTTCATAACTATTTCTTTATTTGTATCTATACCAAACGAGTTGTCCGTCGTCCGTCGTCTGTCGTCCGTCTGTTAACTTTTACCTCGTTAAGACGATAGGGCCTTCAGTTTTCATCCGATCTTTACCAAACTTTAACAGGTTGTTAATATCAATGAAAGCTCGGTCAAGTTCGAAAACAAGCCAGATCAGACGAGTAACAGCGGAGTTATGGCCCTTGATTTAGTTAAAAATGCTATATTGCTATATTTGGCCTCGTTAAGACGATAGGGCCTTAATTTTTCATCCTATCTTTACCAAACTTTACCACATTGTTAATATAAATAAAAGCTCGGACAAGTTCGAAAAACAGCAAGATCGGACCAGTAACAACGGAGTTATGGCCCTTGATTTAGTTAAAAATGCTATATTGCTATACTTTGCCTCGTTAAGACAATAGGGCCTTCATTTTTCATCCTATCTTTACCAAACTTTATCACATTGTTAATATCAATGAAAGCTCGGACAAGTTCGAAAACCAGCTAGATCGAACAAGTAACAGCGGAGTTATGGTCCTTGATTTAGTTACAAATGCTATATTTTGCCTCGTTAAGACGATAGGAGCTTCATTATTTATCCGATCTTTACCAAACTTTATCAGATTATTAACGTCGTTAAACAAGTTCGAAAACCAGCCATATCGGATTAGTAACAACAGAGTTATGGCCCTCGATTTAGTTAAATATGCTATATTTTCCTCGTTAAGACGATAGGAGCTTCATTGTTCATCCGATCTTTACCAAACTTTATCAGATTGTTAATATCAATGAAAGCTCAGACGAGTTCGAAAACCATTCATATTGGACCAGTAACAGCGGAGTTATGGCCCTTGATTCAGTTCAAAATGCCCCATTTTGCCTCGTTAAGACGATAGGTGCTTCATTGTTCATACGATCTTTACCAAAATTAATCAGATTGTTAATGTTATTGAAAGTTCGAACAAGTTCGAAAACCAGCCATATCAGATCAGTAACAGCGGAGTTATGGCCCTTGATTTAGTTAAAAATGCTATATTTCGCCTCGTTAAGACGATAGGGGCTTCATTGTTCATCCGATCTTTACCAAACTTTATCAGATTGTTAATATCAATGAAAGCTCGGACAAGTTCAAAAAACATTTATATCGGACCAGTAACAGCGGAGTTATGGCCCTTGATTTAGTTAAAAATGCTATATTTTGCCTCGTTAAGACGATAGGGCCTTCATTTTTCATCCGATATTTACCAAATTTTATAAGATTGTTAATGTCAATGAAAGTTCGGTCAAGTTCGAAAACCAGCCAGGACGGACCAGTAACAGTGAAGTTATGGCCCTTGATTTTGTTAAAAATGCTATAATTTGCCTCGTCATACGATAGGGCCTTCATTTTGCATCTGATCTTTGCCAAACTTTACCAGATTTTATGACTTTTTTTTTTTTTTTTTTTTTTTTTAGCTCTACTGATGGCGAGATGTCCGTCGTCCGTCGTCCGTCTGTTAACTTTTTCCTCGTTAAGACGACAGGGCCTTCGTTTTTCATCCGACCTTGACAAAACTTTAACATATTGTTAATATCAATGAAAGCTCGGACAAGTTCGAAAACCAGCTATATCGGACCAGGAACACCAGAGTTATGTGCCCTTGAATTATTGAAAAATGATATATTTTGCCTCGTTAAGACGATAGGGCCTTTATTTTTCATCCGATCTTTACCAAAGCTCATGAGATTGTTAATATCAATGAAAGCTCGCACAAGTTCGAAAACCAGCTATATCAAACCAGGAACACCAGAGTTATGTGCCCTTGAATTATTGAAAAATGATATATTTTGCCTCGTTAAGACGATATGGCCTTAATTTTTCATCCGATCTTTACCAAACTTTATCAGATTGTTAATGTCAATGAAAGCTCGAACATATTTGAAAACCAGCCAGATCGGATCAGTAACAGCGGAGTTATGGCCCTTGCTTTTGTTAAAAATGCTATATTTTGCCTCGTTAAGACGATAGGGCCTTCATTTTTCATCCGATCTTTACCAAACTTTATCAGATTGCTATAAATTGCCTCGCTAGTACGTTATCAACCACAGAGATGAAGTATAGAAAGAGACACTATAATATTTAGTTATCACTTGAGTACTCGCATATTGCGAACTGATTTCGGAAAATGCAAGTCGGAATGCGTACATGCATTATTGCAAGTTGTTATTGATTTAGCCTTGAATAACAGCTAAAATTAGAATAGATGTAAACATGTTTACCATGTAACTTGTTTACAATGTATAAGCAAATTATTTTATGCAAATTCATTTATGATGATGTTGACTGTTCTCTGGCTTTGAATAACAGCTAAAATTGGAATAGATGTAAACATGTTTACCATGTAACTTGTTTACAATGTATATGCAAATTATTTTATGCAAATTCATTTATGATGATGTAGACTGTTCTCATTGGACTGTGTTATGCAAATTCTTATTTTTATGATGAAATTTGGACTATTTTCATTGGACTGTTTTGGTGGAGCAGGGTTGGAGCACTATATAAACAGACACTTTGTCTAAATTGTATGATAATCCCCGTGAGGGGTTGCTGCAGTATCAATAGATAGATAGATAGTATGAATATTTTGTAGCGGGAGGGCTCGATTTCTAATGTTGTAATAACTTGTGGTCCTACCAATGTTTTCTTGTGGTTGCCATGTTTATTTTTTGTTCATTTGTTTTTTTAACCAGCCATATCGGACCAGTAACGGCAGAGTTATGGTGCTTGATGTATTTAAAAATGTTATATTTTGTCTTTTTAAGATGATAGGGCCTTCATTTTTCATCCGATCTTTACCAAACTTTACCAGATTGTTAATATCAATGAAAGCTCTGAAAAATTTGAAAAAGAGCCAGATTAGTTATGGCCCTTGATTTTCTGAAATATTCTTTATTTTGGCCTCATTAAGACGAAAGAGCCTTCATTTGGACGGATTTCAGTGAAACTTTTCAGGGATGATCAGTACCAAGCCTAGTTGTACATATCGTCACCGTGTTCCGATTGAATGATTTTGGCGGTGTTATGTCCCTTTAAAGGTTTTAATACACAAACTTTATCCTGAACCCCTGGCCGGATTTAAACGAAACTTTTTAGGGATGATCAGTTCCTGGTCTAGTTGTGCAAATCATCGCTGTGTTCCGGTTGAATGATTTTTGGCAGAGTTATGGCCCTTTAAAGGTTTTAATACACAAACTTTGTCTGAACTAGTTCTCCTGAACCCCTCGCCAGATTTCAACGAAACTTTACAGGGATGATCAGCACCAAGTCTAGTTGTGCATATCATCGTCGCGTTCCGGTTTACAGATTTTTGGCAGAGTTATGGCCCTTTAAAGGTTTTTGATACACAAACATGTTCCGGGTTAATTCTCCTGAACTGGGTTTCAACGGAACTTGACAAGGATGATCAGTATCAAGCCTAGTTATGCATATCATTGCCATATTTCGGTTGAATGATTTTTGGCAGAGTTATGGCCCTTTAAAGGTTCTAATAGACAAATTTGTCCAGATCAGTCTCTCTGAACTCCTTGCCGAATTTCAACGAATCTTGGTGGGGATGATCAGTACCTAGCCTAGTTGCGTATGTCATCCCCATGTTCCGGTTGAATGATATTATACATAAACTTTATGTTTAGCCAGTAGAGCGTCCACAGGCCCTCTTGGGCCTCTTGTTTTTGTATTTACTAGCCTAGTTGACGTCCGTCATTACACATACTTATTGGCCTTTCTTTTGATGTTGGTAATATTGTGAAAGTTCAAAGCTGTTGGGTTAACTGTAACTCCTTTTTTCTTTTGTATTTATTGTTTTTGTCAATTTCCAAACTATTTTACTATATGTAACATGCCCGTTCGTGGGGTCTTAAATAGTCCAGGTTAACATCAGTTGTTTTACTATATGTAGCATGTCCGTTCGTAAGTTCTTAAATCGTCCAGGTTAACATCAGTTGTTTTACTATATGTAGCATGTCCGTTCGTAGGTTCTTAAATAGTCCAGGTTACCATCAGTTACATCAGTTGTTTTACTATATGTATCTTGTCCGTTCGTAAGTTCTTAAATAGTCCAGGTTAACATTCAGTTGTTTTACTATATGTAGCATGTCCGTTCGTAGGTTCTTAAATCGTCCAGGTTAACATCAGTTGTTTTACTATATGTAGCATGTCCGTTCGTAAGTTCTTAAATAGTCCAGGTTAACATCAGTTGTTTTACTATATGTAGCATGTCCGTTCGTAAGTTCTTAAATAGTCCAGGTTAACATCAGTTGTTTTACTATATGTAGCATGTCCGTTCGTAAGTTTTTAAATAGTCCAGGTTAACATCAGTTGTTTTACTATATGTAGCATGTCCGTTCGTAAGTTCTTAAATAGTCCAGGTTAAACATCAGTTGTTTTACTATATGTAGCATGTCCGTTCGTAGGTTCTTAAATCGTCCAGGTTAGCATCAGTTGTTTTACTATATGTAGCATGTCTGTTCGTGGGTTCTTAAATAGCCCAGGTTACCGTTAGTTGTTTTGTTATATGTAGCATGTCGGTTCGCTGGGTCTTAAATAGCACAGGTTATTATTAGTGTAGCATTATCCGTTCGCCGGGTCTTAAATAGCCCAGGTTAACATTAGTTATTGGAGAGCAGCGTAATAACAACACATAAACATATTTTTAAAACTTAATTTTAATAGCTCTGGCAAATAAATTGGGCGAGGCATAGATTGAAAAACAGCCCCAAGCATGGGGCTTAACAATTGGGCTGCCGGTAAGCACAAACGACCATTATGGCAAGCCCTTACAGTAGAAGCAAATTGAATATTACAATATTAAGGACATACATGTGCACCAAATTAAAAGTAACTTTTCTGATAAGCAGACGAGGGTTTAACGCTAAACTATTGTAATTCACTTTTAGAAATTTTTACAGGAGAAGCAAAAACATCTTATTTTCATCATAAATGCATTTAAGAAACTTGATTCTGTGGCATGTAATAAAGAAATGGTATCCATTTCTTATTTGAGAAGAAAAGAAATAATTCATGTAATTCTGTACTAGATATTTAAGAAATATTGACTTACAATAGTTTCGCGTTAAATATTTAAAGATGTAGATGAAATTTTTCAGGTCGGATCTATTGTAACTAACATTATTTAGCAGTTATTGATACATTTTTTCAGATTTTTTTTATAAAAACTACATATTTCAATGAAAACTATTGGACAGTATAGCTTTAAGCAGTAAGTTTGTATGTTAAGGCTCATTTTGGACAAACTTAAACAATGGTATGCAACCCGAAATCCCTTAAGTTCTTGTTATCTTTATTTTAAGTTTAGTTTCACAATTGAAGCATACAATTAACAGTTATCATTATCTTCCTTTGACATAGTTAATATTAAATCTTTTCCCTCTTCATTAAGTTATATGAGAACTAATTTGACTTTATAATTGTTTTATGCGAAACTATTGTAAGTCAATATTATTTTAAATAACTGATTTTTAAACAAACGATACATCGAAATATGCTGTAGACAATACTTGTTATAGACAATACTTGTTATTAAGATCATTTAATATAGTAAAGTCACATAATTCAGACAAGATGAAGATAAGAACACTTATATGGAGTGCAGTATCTTATAGTTTCTTTATAAAGCTAAAAAGTGTTTGTAAAAATTACTTATGGCAAGTGGCTATTTTAACAAACACGTTTTTTGTAGCGATTAGCTTATTGTAGGGACAATGTATTTTACTGAATAGGTGAACCTCTAGCTTCTTGCACCACTGTGTCTCCTCTCGGTTTAGGAGGTGGAGGGGGGTGTGTTGTTTGTAGAAGGGTGGGGTAGGGGTATTGGAAGTAAAAACTTTAAGAATTGGACCACATGAGTCTTCCAGTATTATTAAACTTGACTGAATAGTCCCATATAAAATAGTGTCTTAGTTGCAACTGCACAGTTCTGCATATATTATAATTTTGTTAGTTTAAATTGCAAAATGACTTTAACCTGTCCTGGATAGAACCATTCACTTGAAGAGGCACGCGGCAATCTTGATGTATTTAAAAATCATGGCGTCGGGTTAATTTTCCCAAATATCTTGCATATTTTAAATAATTATTGATAATTATTTCAATAATTCAAAGCAATTGTTTTTACATGTTATTAATTGTTGATTATATTTCACCAACACTATATTTAAAACCTATGACAGAAGAAAGAAGTAGAAATTGAAATTATATTTCCTTTAATATAATTATATGCAAGCAGGTTTAAAGTTACACTTATACTGGATTCATAATTTAAACTTTGACGAATACTTCAAGATTGCTATGGATCCCTTAATGCGAAGCAGTTGGTAAAATATGTACCTTCCTACATACCTACCCACTTATGAAATCTTGGGCAGGGAAACCGCAAACAAACTGTTTATTAAGGATGGCCTAAATACTTTATACCAGACCTGACCTTTGATATTATAGGTATTACTTACTGCTTTATATAATAGATGAAACTATCCTGGCGAAAACTATTATAAAGTTGTTTTATCATACTTATGTTGTTCTAAGTCATTTTCGGCTAAAATTTTAATATTTTAAGCTATATCTATTGGCCATGAATCACCTGAACGTGGGTACTAAGAACAATCAACATTCGCAAAGCAATGGGAAAACTTGTTCACCTTATTAATACTAGTAAATAATTTATAAGGTTACGAAATAATTAATTACTAATCATTTAAAAATCCCTAAACACATGAGGGTAAGTAATATTAATAAAACAGTGTTGTTTTTCATTGAACTTAGAAAAACAACTAAAATTTCTACTCAATTACCACAAATTTTTTAACATTATTAGCTTTGAAGTATAAAACAATTTGTCCACTTTACAGATAGAAATACTTAAATTGAGTCGCGAAAAATTTCAAAACATCATTAATTTTACCTAATTAGACCCCGGAAAATACATATTTACTCCTGGAATTCACAAATAAATGAAAATCTGTAAATAAACCGCACTAAAAGTTTAAAATATTAATCTGTTTCATGACTTTTGTACATCCTATCAATACTTTACACAGAAAAACATACGTGCACATGATGTTTCGGCAATGTTTAAAAAGACTTTTCACAATATATATTTTTGCCAGATAAACAACACAAAATACAACAGTTCATTAACTTCATATCAGTTAGCAAAGCTTGGAAAAAAAGGGGCTTGGCAATAATTATTAATTCTTCTGTGGAACCACTGATATCCCTAATTCTGTGATCCCAAGTGGAGGCTAAAATGAATAAAAACCAACCTTACATACTTTCATTACCGCGGTTTTAATACAAATAACCTTTAATGTCCTAAGAATGGTATGCAGTAAAACTCCTTAAAGTTCTTCAATCTTTAATTTAACTTATATTTCACATAAGAAACATAGAGCAGTTATTATTACCTTCATGTGGAATAATTATTATGTAAATATTATAAAGTTTAATGAAAATCAAATTTGACTTACAATAGTTTCGCGCAAAATTATTTTTGAAAGCTAAACTAATGTAAATTATTATAATCTTAAATAAATTTCCAAGAAACAACATGATTTTGTTGGCTATAAACTATGCCTTATATGAAGATTTAATCAAAAACAAATGCAAACTATTTTAAATGATTTAAAGCTGAGTTACAATAGTTTCGCATTAAAAAAACAACTGTATGAGATACAATAATATGACACTTTTTATTTTTCTCCACCAAATTTTAGAATCTAGGTCTTAATATTTTGTGACATAATAAAGGGTCAGTATCTGATAAGGATCATGTAAAAAAATCATTTTCAGAAAAAAAAGTGAGTTACAATAGTTTCGCGTTAAGCCCTCGAAGTGTTGAAAGCACGGTTAATATTCAAGCATAAGTGCACCGAATTCAATCAATTCAAATGTTTTTTAGCAATTCATATGGACAGAAAGTTTTTTTTATATAATTTATGTTTAGATTGCAATTCAGTCTCTGGGTTTACAGGAATACAGTTAAACTGAAACATATATGTCCTTTTTTTCACACCTTCGCTGCCCGCCGATAATTAAACACGACAACATGTAAACACATCTAATAGTTGTGATCCAACAGTTCCATCACTCGACAATGCAGGTGCACTTCACGTCCATGTCACGTCAGTAATTGTTGACTAGGTAAGTGGATCCAGATGGAGACCTCAACTGAATATATGTAACTCAGAAAAAGCAACAGGATCTTGCATAAAACATTATCTGTTCAATACAAGTATTGAAAGATAATGAAATGTCTTAAATTCACTTATTATAATTAAAAAATTGACGACATTATTCAGCTGCCAAAGGCAGCTGACTCTTATATTGCTTTTATATCTGTCTATGGTTGACAGACTGTGACTCATGTAAGTGGCAATAAGCATGCTTTACAACTTGAATTCCTAGAGAACTCGTCTGAAAAACTTGAATGGTATAAACACATATTTTGTAACGTTGAAAGGTCCAGTCTAATGTAGCATGTCATTCGCAACATCTCGTACACTGCTTTGCGGGATCCCGAAGAATGACGGGATTGGCCGAGCGTTCACGATTGGTAGCATGTAATCAGCTGAATTACTATTATATGTATATTAGCGCCGGACATTCACAAGCCTCAATAGCGCAGTTGATCGAGGCGCCGTGTTACTGCCTAGGAAGGTAGGGTTCAAGCCTGCTGATTTCCCTATTTTCTCGCGGGATCCCAAAGAATGACGGGATTGGCCGAGCGTTCACGATTGGTAGCATGTAATCAGCTGAATTACTATTATATGTATATTAGCGACGGAACATTCATAAGCCTCATTAGCGCAGTCGGTCGAGGTGCTGTGTTACTGCCCAGAAAGGTAGCGTTCATATGGGAAGCCATAACCGTCAAAATGTGGATATTTACAAACCATTCAATGACAGGCCATTTAATTCAACATGAAGTCATTTGATGACGTACATATTGATTCGATGCGACGTGTAAACTCGGTTCATTCGTTACAAAGTGAATTGATACGGTTCGAAGTGAAATGATACGATGTAAAATTTCAAACCATACGACGCAAAGTCATTTGATGACGTACATATTGATTCGATGCGACGTGTAAACTCTGTTCATTCGTTACAAAGTGAATTGATACGGTTCGAAGTGAAATGATACGATCTAAAATTTCAAACCATACGACGTAAGGTCGTTTGATGACGTACATATTGATTCGATGCGACGTGTAAACTCTGTTCATTCGTTACAAAGTGAACTGATACGGTTCGAAGTGAAATGATCGGGCGAAAACACAGTCGGTGCGATGCAAACGCAATCCGTTCAACAGAAACTGATTTCATTACGTGCAAAGTGAAACGGTGCGACATCTGGCGGCGATATTTGCCACATCACTTGCAGGGTTATTTCCCCTACATAATATATGATAAATCAAAGTGCTAAAAGTACTGAGAATGCAAGGTTTGTTAGGAAAGACTGTATGGATATTTGCAGGATCAAATTTCCATAAATATTACATAGTTTTAGCCAACTTGGCGATCTTTGGCGACCCACCAAAATCTTAGAGGATCAATCCATTCCAAATATATTGTGACAAGGATTTGGCAATTCACAGCATTTAAAATGCTGATGGAAATTGTTGCAAATTATTGGGAAAGCATCATAGATTAAAAAAAAAACTTTAAGCAATTTATTGCAAAATGGTATCTGATTACATTACAAGGGCCCAAACATGGCCCATTTTAAATCCATTGACATCCGAAATTTGTTCAGGAATTCTAAAAATACCATCTATGAAAGGCCAATCATAGGGACAGGTATTCAAAATTATATCATTGCAGTATCTTGATTGGTCTGTGAGTTTTTTCCTTATATAAGTTGTACCGAAAAATGGTACCATTCCCAATTTGGCAAAAAGTAAGTTTTTCCCCCAATTTTTTTGAATATTTTTGAGTGAAACTTTTAACAAAAAAAAGAGTAAAACTATATGCTTTTACGGGAGGGTAATTAAATACTACAAGAGAATGTATAAATGGTAATGTGTATGCAAAGTATTTAAGCATACAATATTTCTTGCTGTTGGTTAATTAAACAATTAAACCTTGTCACTGTTCTTCGAGCTAGCATTTATTGTAATTCTACAACAAATTTATATAAAAACAAGCTTTATAATAAACTTTATTCATTTCTAAGTCGAATTAAGTCAATTAATTACTTGTATAAAGCGAGTAAGTCACGAAAAATAAAGTATTATCGGCATTCACAAATGTCTGTCTTTCGTCCCCGATGTTTTTATCGACGATTTTCTCCAGTCTAACATCGATTTTCTGCATATAAAATGCAAGAAAAAAAGCTTATTGTATTGTTTCCTTGTATTGTAATTTGTACGCACCCATCTTTCGGAAACCTTAAAAGAAGTAAAAAAACTGCGTAATATACAAGGTAAAATACGGTAGCTAGGTAGCTAGATTTGTATTTTATCTTTTTTAGTTAATACTACAGTAAAGTTTCTTTTCAATGTGTGGAACAGACATAGAGAAGTTGAATCAACGGGTAGTGCCTCTTGTTAAGTTATTTGTCCCTGCAGCAGAAGACGTTTTCTGGGTTACGCCACTGAACTTGGACAAGTTCAAAACCAGTTGCATCAGACTAGATACATCAGAGTTATAGCCTTTGATTTTTTAAACAAGAAATTCGTGGATTCACATGTCTCGCCTAACAGGGGCTGGACTTAAAAATAAAACCGTCAATGATGTAAGCATCGTAAACATTGATGTAAGGTCATCGTAAACATTGATGTAAGGTCGTAAACATTTTAGTAACTAAAAACAATGGAGTTTGCCGTTTGCTGAGATGACATTTAAGTGCATTTGTTTAAAAGTAAAATGCCATTCTGTTAAAAGCAAGAGGCCCAAGAGGGCCTGTGGATGCTCTACTGGCTAAAACGGCTCTTACATTAAGGGTTGTCGACATAAAATTCCCAACAGTATTTTTTTTCAAACATTGCAAAAACAGCAGGGATAGGATGGCCTTAGATCGCTCACCTGGTAATCATGGGAAATAAGTCTGCTGTGCCTAGTCTGGCATGGGTATTTTGTAATTTGTCCCACTTCTATGAATGAAATTTTATAAAAATGGGGCGGGGTGGTGGGGGACGGGGTTATATTAACATTCTAAACAAATATGGTAATATGATAGATCAGATAAAAAAATGAAGTAACTACAGATTTAACAAAGGAAATACAACATAGCATTTTTCAGCAAATCAAGGGCCATAACCTGTCGTTACTAACAAGATCTAGCTGGTTTTCGAACTTGTCCAAAATTTCATTGATATACCGCGATTTGCACAACTAGACATCATACTGAGGCTTCCTGCCAAATTTTGTAGAAAGTTTAGGAGGAGTAGCGCCGACAAAAAATTTAAATGTGAAAGTGCCATTACTCCGTCATAAATCAGCGAACTGGGAAAAAGCGCGATATGCACAACTAGACATCGTACCGATGCTTCCTGCCAAGTTTCGTCGAAATCCAACAAGGCTTTAGGAGGAGTAGAGCCGACAAGAAATTTAAAAGTAAAAGTGTCAAGGGACCGTAACTCCATCAAAATCAACGAACTGAAAAAAATAATGAAATAAAAAATAAAAATAAAAAAAATATATATATATAAAAAAAAAAATTAAAACAACAACAAAAAAATAAACAAAAAACATTTAAAACAATAAAACAATAAATATATCAAATACAAATAAAAATGAAAAAAATAAATAAAAATAATCAAAAAATAGATAAATAAATCAAAAATTATATATTTATTTAAACAAATTTAAACAAAAAAAATGTACAAATAATAAAATAAAATATACTAATAATATAAAAAAGGCAAAACATCTGGTAAAGTTTGGTAAAGATCAGATGAAACATGAAAGCCCTGTCGTATTAACGAGGCAAAATATAGCATTTTTTAACTAAATCAAGGGCTCCGCTGTTACTTGTCCGATCTGGCTGGTTTTCGAACTTGTGCGAGCTTTAATTGATATTACCAATATGTTAAAGTTTTGTAAAGATCGGATGAAAAATGAAGGCCCTTAGCCAGTAGAGCTAAAAATCATCAGCTCCAGAAAGTAGGTCAAGGTCATAGATGAAATCCATGGATCCAAAAAGATGCACTACCCAAGACACAACTATGTCGAAATAGAATATGTTTTCTTCCAAAGATTAAGCTATAAATTAGGTTTAAAACATCCAGTGCATAATTATAGTTCATGAGAGAGTGATGTAAATGTAACAATTAAGTTATCTGCCCTTTGCTTGGAGGGTCAAGGTCACTTCCACATTTGCTTTGTCACGTTGCGATGTACCACCCAAGATACAACTATAAGCAAAGTTTGAAAGGTCTAGTGCATACAGTTTATGAAAAAGTGACCTAAACGCAAAAGTTGAACCTACAAATTATTAAGTTATCTGCCCTTTGCTTGGAGGGTCAAGGTCACTTCCACATTTGCTTTGTCACGTTGCAATGTACCACCCAAGATACAACTACAAGCAAATTTTGAAAGGTCTCGTGCATACAGTTTGTGAGAAAATGACCTAAACGCAAAACTTGAATGTTGACGCCTCCGCCGCCGCCGGAGAAGCAACACCTATGTCTCTTTTTTTCTTCGAATAGGCGAGACAAAAACTGTTTTCCGGCCTTAGACTATTCAAGCCAGTAGAGTGATACATGCCCTCTTGTGCATCTTGTTCCCGGAAGACTACTTAATACATGCCACTCTGTAAATGACATAATTTTAGACATGGATGTCATCTTGAGTGACAGTTTGGCTATGAACACAAATCACAAATCTGTCTATCCATCAGCAATTTCATAAAATAATATTCTAGTCTAGATTTGAAACAGTTTAATGACAATTGATCACAATATATTTGGAATGGATTGACCCTCTAAGATTTTGGTAGGTCGCCAAAGATCGCCAAGTTGGCTAAAACTATGTAAAATTTATGGAAATTTGATCGTGCAAATATCCATACAGTCTTTCCTATCAAACCTTGCATTCTCAGTACTTTTAGTACTTTGATTTAGCATATATTATGTAGGGGAAATAACCCTGCATGTGATGTGGCAAATATCGCCGCCAGATGTCGCACCGTTTCACTTTGCACGTAATGAAATCAGTTTCTGTCGAACGGATTGCGTTTGCATCGCACCGACTGTGTTTTCACCCGATCATTTCACTTCGAACCGTATCAGTTCACTTTGTAACGAATGAACCGAGTTTACACGTCGCATCGAATCAATATGTACGTCATCAAACGACTTTGCATCGTATGGTTTGAAATTTTACATCGTATCATTTCACTTCGAAACGTATCAATTCACTTTGTAACGAATGAACCGAGTTTACATGTCGCATCGAATCAATATGTACGTCATCAAATGACTTTGCGTCGTATGGTTTGACATTTTACATCGTATCATTTCACTTCGAACCGTACCAATTCACTTTGTAACGAATGAACCGAGTTTATACCGTATCATTTCACTTCGAACCGTATCAATTCACTTTGTAATGAATGAACAGAGTTCACACGTCGCATCGAATCAATATGTACGTCATCAAAT
Organism: Cyrtodaria siliqua; assembly: GCA_037043455.1. Lineage (NCBI taxonomy): Eukaryota > Metazoa > Mollusca > Bivalvia > Adapedonta > Hiatellidae > Cyrtodaria > Cyrtodaria siliqua. Next base: position 255,724 of record JAWPHD010000910.1, read on the forward strand.
GACTTTTCGTCGTATGGTTTGAAATTTTACATCGTATCAATTCACTTTGTAACGAATGAACCGAGTTTACACGTCGCATCGAATCAATATGTACGTCATCAAATGACTTTGCGTCGTATGGTTTGAAATTTTACATCGTATCATTTCACTTTGAACCGTATCAACTCACTTTGTAACGAATGAACCGAGTTTACACATCGCATCGAATCAATATGTACGTCATCAAATGACTTCATGTTGAATTAAATGGCCTGTCATTGAATGGTTTGTAAATATCCACATTTTGACGGTTATGGCTTCCCATACGTTCAAGCCTGCTGATTGCCCGATTTTTTATTGATTTTTTAAATTTTTCATTGGTTTCATTATTGCTGATGGTAAGGTAGCAACAGTTCCTTAACTAATTACACATGGTAACAGTGAACAGTTTATATGTTTTGTAATGCACACTATTTCTGTGCTGATGTGTACTTTAGCACGTCGTGCTACAAAGGTGAATATGTAATCAATTTGTAAGGCATGTCAAGGATTGCGTAACACAAATTGGGTAAAAAAAAAACGGTCATGGCGGTGTTTATGTCTCCGTGACAACTCTTTTTTTGAATATTGTTTTACCCGTGACTTGGTCTGTTATTATGTTAAACTTTGTTCCAAGAAATAATGCTATTTTCTCTCGGCAGCTATTTTACGCTTGCGTAAAACCTTGCTTGTTATCTATTTAAATCAATGATCCTGTGGGCTGGGAGGGAGGGAATTTAAGTTTTGAATGTAAGCTCTAAGAAACTCTTACCAAATGTGTTACAGGAAGAAGATATAAAGATTTACCACCACTAATTACATGTAAGCCTCCGAGGTGTAGTCGAATGTAGTTCCTATAATAAAAAGTAATTCCTCCTTTTTTGATGAAAACGGGCATTATAAGTAGGGGAAAATTGCCCATTTCTATTCGATTTTGTGGTTGTACGTCTAAGAAGCGTATTAATAAGTTTTACTGGATCACTGATCGGAACATTTTCGAAATTTCGACTCTATGTTTACACTTTGTGAGCAATGAAAACAATCAATGAAAACAGCTGTACCCTTGACCTGTTTAGTAAACAAACAAGAACTTTCTTACATGTCTTGTGACCCCCACCTTTTCTGGTGATTTTTCAAGTGAAAAATTAGTTTTCTATATGAACATTACACTGCTGCATTATCCATACTTCAGTTGAATGTGCAGACAATCATGAATATGTGACACTTTTACATTGGTGTCTATAGGGAAAATAATTAGAGGTATAATACCTAAAAGGGAAAGTATGCGGTGTACATGTACAAACAACTGCACCGTGAGAATTACTCAATCAAGCAAACACCCCAATACGTTTCCTCCAATAACATTGACTAATAATATGAACTAAGGTAAAACCTTGAGGCGAGCACAGAAAATGTGAAAGTAAATTTTAAACAGATAAAACTCAATGAAAGAACAGTACAAATAACTTGTCAAATTGAAAGCAACTCAATAATGAGGTCCTCTCAGGGGTTTTGGGGAAAATGGCCATTTATATTTGGTGAACAAGGGAACAATGGCTGTTATTTTCAGGGAAAAAGAGAACATTGACACATATTTTTAGGGAACAATGGAACATGACTTTACAGGAAATAAAAATTCTAACATCTAGTTTTAAAATTAAAAAAAAAAATCACAAAAAGTTAACATTTCAAGCAATATTTTTGTGATGACAGTGTTGGAACTATAATTACTGTAGGCCAGGATGAATTTTGGGGAACATTAGCAAATATTTTACACATTAAAAATACTTTTAGAGAATAGGGGAACATTGGGAACAAAGCAAAACAATTGTGGGGAACAAGGGAACACTGACTCATATTTTCAGGGAACAAAGGAAGATGTACCCCTTCCATCCTCCTGGGGGCGTCAATAATAATAAGAACAATGAATAAATCATTAAATGCAATGTACGATTTGAAAGGGGCAAATTGCATTTACCGTATTGTTCATACTGAGGGGGCACTGATTAAAACAGGCAAAAAATATGTTCAAAACGGTTTTTGATTATGAAAATAATGAATTCATGTATATATAGTCAGTCGCAAAAGAAAATTTGCACTTTGAAAATTTTACTTTACAACCCTATCCTTTTTATCAAGCAACAGTCCTTAAAGAATCAACCTATTGAAAAACAAATGACAACATGATATTGGCAACAGAATGATAACAATTTTGGTACCAAACATGACGTATATTAATTTTGGAATTATACATTTTATTCTAAAAAATCCTCATTGTACACTTTCTTTCACAACTGAGCTGTATACACTTTCTTTTGCAACTCAGTATAGTTAGATTAAAGCGTTTTAGACTAGTTTGAAAGAAACTAAACTGCCAAATTCAGCATTTACCTCACTGCTTCAAGTATACACTGTCATGATAAAACTAAACTGAAAGATTGTTAACTTTATATATATATACATACATTGTTCCAATTGCTTTTTTACATTTTTTTCTTTTTGCCAGAAATGTTGATATTTTCTATGTTATTATTTATTACTAAATATATGCAAACTGTGATCTGTGTATTTAGCCGATAACACTAAATATGATTCACAAATAGATGAGTTATGGGGATAATTGTTTTAATTTTAACACCACAGTCCATCTGTCGTGATCTTACCTTGAATAAGAACCGGCTGTACAAGATGGCAAGTTGCATTCACTTCAGTGCATGGGTTTGAAGAAATCCAATCTGTGTGTGACCCAATGGGCCACTCCTATCCAATGCTGGTAAGAATTGTAAGAGATATAGATTTGTAAACACAGCTTACACGCAAAATTTGATGTGAAATGGGACACATTTTATGGGCTATCATAATTTGGGTTCCATGGGAGCCCATGGGTTACAGGAACCAAAATTGCTTATGCAGGCCTTAAGATAATGCTATAAGGAAGCCCATGAACAAATTTGGTTGTGCTAGGATAAGAAATGTAAGAGATATAGACTTGTAAACACAGCTTACACGCAAACCTTGATGTGGGACGCCGACGCCGACACCAACACCGACGCCGACGCCGGGGTGATTACATAAGCTCTCTTATTCTTCGAATAGTCGAGCTAAAAATGTATACCAATTTATTCACTCACATATGCCCCTAGTGTTGTTTTAACATTGTGCGCTATGCATGTGTTGACATGTTCAGTATATTCTTGAAGTTATTGACCTTTTTTTTTATTTTACCTCGAAAATGACAGCTTCTCTACAAAGCCTCAGTTTCGCATTTTAACCCTTAACATATTATGCTGCACATATTCTATAGGACTTTGTCAAGGTGTCAGAGAGCTTTTCAAATTATTTCTGAAACTCTATTCTATCCAGTCCTAACGGAAACGTTGCATAGAAAACGGTTTAAAAGAAAATAAATCAGAATTTCGAAACTAAAGATAGAAAAATTACTACCGGTGTCTGCGTTAGAACAGCTTAAAGCGTGACAACGACGATTTACCATCAAAATCGGGATGCATAGATTAGCAATTATCCTTCTTCTTTTTTTTTTCTCCCGTTACCGTAAAGTTCGTTTGCGCTCGAAGTGCCTTCGGCACTACTCGCTAGCTCTGCTCGCTAATATGAAATAGGTTAAACCTATAGGGCGAGCACAGTTTGATTGTGCGGTATATATGCACCGGTATGTGCAAGTCTAGCTGCGAGAATCGTAGCTCCTATAGATACCATGGTAGGTACATACTATAAGAGCCATGATTCTCACGTCTAGTGCAAGTCTACCTGTACGTGTCTTACGAATCGTGACATCCCACCCCCAACAAATTTCAATTTGTGTGTGTGTGTGTATTTCTAAGGATTATAGTCCGTCCGCCTACGACATGCGTCCTACCCGACGATTATAGGCACAATGGAATATGGACTTTTATCTGTGTGTTTGTGTGTGATGTGATGATATGTCTGCTTGAAGCTGCGAACTCAATTGTTTCTTTATAGTGCTGCCACACTGAAATACCACGCCGTAGTAGACTACCCCCCAGTCACATTATTCTGACACTGGTCAATCTGTCGTAGCACTACCCATTATTTGCTCGTCAGGCAAGGGTTACAAATGACTACTCCATTTTTAAAGTCTTTGGTATGACGCGGTCAGGGGACTCGAACCCACGACCTCCCGAATGCAAGGCAAACGCTCTAACCAGTGCACCACAATGCTTCGGCCAAATTTCAATTCGTTCCCAGACAGGACATATATGGCATGGAACGAACTTCGAACGGCTATCTAGTCATGATCCAGTCTGGATCGACATTAGCTGAATCACCAACCGTCATAAAAGCTGCTACTACATCAGCGTATGTAAGATATATATACATAAACGTGATGCACGCGTATACTTTTTGCCGAACAACATGTAATTACGGTTTCAACGTTATGTTATTACGAAAAAATGTATATATATATGATTTATGATTTTTTTTATTCGAATATACGTCTTGTCTTCAACGTGTGTTAAATTGATTCATACGTATTGTCTAATCATTATGATGATGTATGTTTGAGAAAGGTACAATGTTTTTAAAACATAGGAATTTGTTGTTTCCTACTTGACATTTAATAAATGGTGGTCCATTTTCAGAATATTAGTTAAATCAAATTTAGTTGAGTATGTCTGCGGGTGGAGGACACCGGGTCCGACGTTTTTCATCAATATATTCTGAAAATGCACAAAATTCATCAAATGCTATGTAGAAAAGACGTTGGTTTGTTTCACCGTTCTTGATGTTTAGCACTAGCTGTGCTCAAGATACTTATTAGTTTCTACATCTACATTTTAAGAAACTGAGTGTCCTATTTGACCCTTATGTTTCTGTCGGTGGTAGAAAAACAAAAATAGTGAAATGATAGGACAGAGAAAAGCATAGATCGATTGAAGCAGAAGACAGGTAAAGTTTCCAAACCGTGTTTTTATCACCTTTAAATCTGAACTACTCCGTAGCATCAGACCAAACCGGATGACCGGTTACAGGTACACTGGCATAGGAACGTTTCATTTATATGGGGGTCCAGTGGAAACCTCAAACTTTGTTAAACATAACAAAAAAAAGGTGAAGCACCAATAGCGGTGCGAACGCCGGATTGCGAATTTAACATTTTAACTGAAAAATATGTGTGAAAGTGGGGATAGTCCAGGTAAAATACATGACATTGTTAGGGTTGTTTTCATATAACATTTGTAATGATATTGAACAAGTGTCAAGTTTCAAAGCTTTTCGACAATTCATTTTTGAGAAATGAGGAAAAACAAAAACTTTAACGAAAACGTCAAAACTCGTAGACGGACGGACGGATAGACGGACAGACATATGGAAATCGCCAAACTGTAAATCTGGATTTGCTACGCAATCCAGCCAAAAAAAATATAAGAAAAATATTTCTGTACATTATGGTGGAGTCTAAACCCGACAAATTTGCTATTATTTCGGGCGTTTGTTTAAGCCAAAGGTTTTTCAGCTGTGTAAGTGAGTAATTTTAACAAAATGTACATACATTATATAATTGGAACTGGCAATTTTAGTGGTAAATAAAAACACCTTAGTTTCGAAATTCGATTAAAAAATAAATATTTTACAGCCATCAATTTAGATGAGGCTTTTTGTATGTAAATTCCTATCTATCTGTCTACATCCTGCATTACCCTCTTTCGGGTATTATTACATCTGCCGTGTTGCTGGGACAGCAAAAAAATAAGAAATCTCAAATAAAACTTCAGTTAGCCTCAATAGTTTGCTATCAATTTTTCAGGATGTCTTAATTTCGGTTTGCCCAACTCATTCAAACCATTTTTGGATAAAAGGTCGATGCGCCCCAAATTGCAACATAGGGTAAAAATACTTTTTGAACTTCCCCTAACCCCACACGCCAATCAAATTATTGGGATCTCGGGAAGGAGGCTGTTCTTAACCCTGTCAGTGTGAGTAACATATTGGGGCCTAACCATCGTTTAGTCACTCTAGACCTGGTGTTGCTCTAAATACTAGTAGTTATATTTTTTCATAATGGACCATACTGCTGTGCGGTAAACAAGATGCGATGACAGAGTGGTTAGCTTACTTCCCTCTGGATATAGAAGTCTGGGGTTCGACTCCCGGAGGTTCACGTCTCGAGAATTGAAAACGCACTCCCTTAGACCTAGAACTTATTCGTGCAAGATAGTTAAAGTTACTGTGAAAGTATGTAATTCTTCCTACAGATGTAAAGCCGTTGGTCCGCTGTGCAGGGTAGGGAGAGACATACCCTATTCGTCTATTCAGGTTAAAAATCTCGCTGAACTTCTGTGGTTATCACAAAAAAAGCCTGCAGGTAAAATCATCCACAGAAACGAAACTGTGATAATCAAAAGTATGTGTACAATACGTCAATAGTATTGGAAGAAAGAAAGAAAGAAAGAAAGAAAGAGAAAGAAAGAAAGAAAGAAAGAAAGAAAGAAAGAAAGAAAGATGGATCGGTCATAAGCACCGTTTACTAACAGACGATACGTCATAATGTGATGACGTAAATCAATGACGTCTTGTCATTTTATTACAATTTCCGTAACATTTCCGGAACAGGTTGTTCGGGTTTGGCACGAATGAAAACGGAATAACCTCGTCGATTTCCGTCAATGGCTTTCAATAGTGGACGATCCGAATACGGAAATCTGCGAAGAATTCCGATTGCAGTTATGGTTTGAAAACGAGATGGCGATAATGATAAACAAATGAAAGATGTTTTTTAACGGTAGTTATCAAATCATTTGTTTATCCTAATCGGTTAGCAAGACATATCAATTTCTGCGACACGAAATCTACTTTTATTAAATTGTGAATTGTGTTGACGAATTTTGGCCAATGAACAATACATTGCAAGGTAACACTTTGGGCTACGCTTCCGGTTAATGGCCGTTTTGGCGACATAGGTAAAAATGCAATTTCATTGTCATTTTTGGATGGGTTCGAGAAAGGTTTTTAATGTTTTTTCACCTCATTCTGCTTGGAAACCACCATTCTTAATGATTTCTACGAATGCTTATCTTGTTAATTTTGTAACGAAATATGCTACATTCGGTTGTAGTCGCCCATAAGCTACCGTAAATGACCCAAGACTTTTCAAAAGGATGGATTGGTATGTTTACTTTTCGCCTGCATGATACCATAGGAGCTCGCTTGCGCTCGCGTCGCTTCGCGACGCAAGCTGTGCTCGCTATAATATAGATTATAATCAGTGTTGTTTTGCTATATGTAGCATGTCCGTTCGCGGGGTATGAAATATGGCTTTTGACTCGTAGTACGCACAATGGCCGAGTTCGCGAGATGCACATAACCTTGTTCAGGTCAATACACCGAATTAAATGCTCTGCTTTTACTAAATAAAAATTGCATAAGTTTAAATTATACTTAATTCATCAAATTGATAGTAAATCAAGGATTTCAATAATTACATTCTCCTGGTGAATGGTTACTAACTGAGAAACACTGACTCAAAACCACGCGCCGCTGGTCTCCTGATAAACGGTTACTGAGAACCACTGACTCAGAACTACGCGCCGCTGGTCTCCTGCCGGTGAATGGGTACTGAGAACCACTGACTCAGAACCACGCGCCGCTGGTCTTCTGGTGAATGGGTACTAACTGAGAACCACTGACTCACAACCACGCGCCGTTGGTCTCCTGGTAAACGGTTACTGAGAATCACGCACCACTGTTATCCTGGTGAATGGCTACAGACTGCAAACCACGCTCCGCTGGCCTCCTGATGAAAGGCTATTGACGAGGAACACGCGCCGCTGGTATCCTGGTGAGTGGCTACTAAGAACCTCTGACTCAGAACCACGCGCCACTGGACTCCTGGTCAATGGCTACTAACTGAGAACCACTGATCAGAACCAAGCGCGGCTGGTCTCCTGGTGAATGGCAACAAACTGAGAAAGACTGACTAAGAACCATGCGCCGCTGGTCTCCTGGTCAATGGCTACTAACTGAGAACCACTAATTCAGAACCAAGCACCGCTGGCCTCCTTGTGAATGACTACTAACTGAGAACCACTGACTCAGAACCAAGCGCCGCTAATCTCCATTTAAATGGCTACTAACTGATGAGAACACTGACTCAGAACCAAGCGCCGCTGATCTCCAGGTAAATGGCTACTAACTGCGAACCACTGATTCAGAACCACCGCCGCTGACCTCCTGGTAAATAGGTACTAACTGAAAACCATTGACTCAGAATCACGCGCCGCTGGTCTCCTGGGGATTGGCTACTAAGTGAGAACCAATGGCTCAGAACTACGCACCGCTGGTCTCCTGGTGAATGGGTACTAGCTAAGAACTACTGACTCAAAACCACGCGCCGCTGATCTCCTGGTGAATGATTACTAACTGAGAACCACTGACTTAGAACCACGCGCCGCTGATCTTCTACTGAATGTGTACTAACTGAGGACCACTGATTCAGAACCACGCGCCGCTGGTCTCCTGGTGAATGGCTACTGACTGAAGATCACGCGCCGCTGAACTCCTGGTGAATGACAACTGACTGCGGTTCACGCGCCGATGGTCTCCTGTTGAATAGCTACTGACTGACCATCACATGCCGCTGGGTCTCCTGGCGTATGACTGCTGACTGAGGGCCACACGCTGCTGGTCTTCTGTTGACTGGCTATTGCCTGAGAACAACGCGCCACCGTCTCCTGGCGAATGACGACTGACTGAGGATCACGCACCTCTGATCTACTGGTGAATGGCTACTGATGAAGGTCACGCGCCGATGATCTCCTGGTGAATAACAACTGACTGCTGTCCACGAGCCGCTGGTCTCCTGGTGAATAACTAATGACTGACGATCACGAGCCGCTGGTCTCCTGGTGAATGACTGCTGACTGAGGGCCACGCGCCGCTGATCTCCTGGTGAATGGCTACTGACTTAGAACTACTGACTCAGAACCACGCGCCGCTGATCTCCTGGTCAATGATTACTTACTGAGAACCACTGACTCAGAACCACGCGTCGCTGATCTCCTGGTGAATGGCTGCTAACTGAGAACCACTGACTCAGAACCAAGCGCCACTGGTCTTCTACTGAATGGGTACTTACTGACAACCACTGATTCAGAACTACCTGCCGCTGGTCTCCTTGTGAATTGTTACTGACCCAGGACCACGCGCCGCTGGTCTCCTGGTGAATGGCTATTGACTCAGGAACACGCGCCGCTGGTCTCCTGGTGAATGTTTACTGACTGAGAACATCACGCAGCACTTCGACGAATGACGACTGACTGAGGAGCACGCGTCTCTGGTCTCCTGGTGAATGGCTACTAACTGAAGATCACGCGCCGCTGAACTCCTGCTGAATGACAACTGACTGCGGTCCAAACTGGTCTCCTGGTGAATAGCTACTGACTGACCACACGCCGCTGGTCTCCTGGCGTATGATTGCTGACTGAGGGCCACGCGCCGCTTGTCTCGTGGTGAATGGCTACTGATTGAGGACCAGGCGCCGCTGATCTCCTGATGAAAGGAACCGGCTACTGACTGAGGAACACGAGCCGCTGGTCTCCTGGTGATTGGCTACTAAATAAGAACCTCTGACTCAGAACCAAGCGCGGCTGGTCTCCTGGTGATTGGCTACTAACTAAGAACCTCTGACTCAGAACCACCAGCCACTCGTCTCCTGGTGAATAGCTACTAACTGAGAACCACTGATTCAGAACCAAGCGCGGCTGGTCTCCTGGTGATTGGCTACTAACTAAGAACCTCTGACTCAGAACCACGCGCCGCCGCTTCCTGACGAATGGCGACTGACTGAGGAGCACGCGCCTCTGGTCTCCTGGTAAATGGCTACTGGATGAAGATCACGCGCCGATGAACTCCTGGTGAATGACAACTGACTGAGAGCCACGCGCCGTTGGTCTCCTGGTGAATGGCTACTGATTGAGGACGACACACCGCTGGTCTCCTGGTGAATGACTGCTGACTGAGGGCCTCGCGCCGCTGATCTCCTGGTGAATGGCTACTAACTGAGAACCACTGACCCAGAACCACGCGCCACTGGTCTCCTAGTGTATGGGTACTAACTAAGAACCACTGATTCCGAATCACGCGCCCCTTCTCTCCTGGTGAATGGCTACTGACTGAGGACAAGGCACCGCTGATCTCCTGGTGAATGGCTACTGACTCAGGATCACGCGTCGCTGGTCTTCTGGCTAATGTTTACCGACTGAGAACAACGCGCCGCCGTCTTCTGGCGAATGGCGACTGACTGAGGATCACGCGCCTCTGGTCTCCTGGTGAATGGCTACTGACTAAAGATTACGCGCCGCTGGTCTCCTGATAAATGACTGCTGACTGTGTGCCACGCGCCGCTGGATTCCTGGTGAATAGCTACTGAATGTGAACCACGCGCCACAGGTCTCCTGGGGAATAGCTATTGACTGACGACCACGCGACGCTTGTCTTCTAATGAATTGGCTATTGACTGTGGACCACTCACCGCTGGTCTCCTGGTAAATGGCTACTGACTGAAAATCACGCGCCGCTGGACTCCTGGGTAATGGCTATTGACTGAGGACGACACACCACTGGTCTCCTGGTGAATGGCCACTGACTGTGAACCACGCTCCGCTGGTCTCCTGGTGAATATCTACTGACTGACGACCACGCGCCGCTGGTCTCCATGTGAATAGCTAGTGATTGCAACCACGCGACGCTGGTCTTCTGGTGACTGGCTTTTGGTTGAGAATCACGCGACGCCGGTCTATTGGTAAATGGCTATTGGCTGAGGACCACGCACCGCTGGTCTCCTGACAAATGGCTACTGACTGCGGACCACGCGCCGCTGGTCTTCCTCTTGATGAAAGGCTACTGACTGGCACCGCTGGTCCCCTAATGAATGGCTACTGACTGAGGACCACCCGCCGCTGGTCTCCTGACGATTGGTCACTGACTGTGGGGCACACGCCGCTGGTTTCCTGATTAAAATTACTGACTGAGGACCACGCGCCACTGGTCTCCTGGCGAATGGCTATTACTGAGAACCACTGACTAAGAACCACGCGCCGCTGGTCTCCATGTGAATGATTACTGAGAACCACGCGCCGCTGGTCTCCTGGTGAATGGCTACTGACTGCGGATCACGTGCCGATGGTCTCTTGGCAAAGGGCTACTGACTGAGGACCACACCCCACTGGTCTCCTGGGGAATGTCTACTAACCGAGAACCACTGACTCAGAACCACGCGCCGCTGATCTCCTGGTGAATGGCTACTAACTGACAGACTGAAAAACACTCAAAAATGACCATAAATTGGGGGATAATGCAATGCTTTCAGCCTCTTATAGTACAATGAAGGTAGGCATCCCCAGAATGGCAGTAAATAAATTTACAATGTACAATGTTATCAATAACAAGAGCTGTCGGATGACAGCACGCCCACCCTTTCGATGCCTTGTCTATTTATTGGGCAACTAAGTTGAAAAATGGGCATTCTGTAAAATTCAGGCCTGCCAAATCTCCGGATAAAATCCGGATACTCCGGAATTTTCAGTCGCTCTCCGGATCTCCGGATTTAAGTGTAAAATCTCCGGATTTTCATCAAAACAAAATGTTCATGATCTAACAGCTATATTTTCATAGTTTATCAGCTATTTCCCGAATTGGTCCTGTTACGCTCCCTAGAGAGGAAGTGCCAAACCAGCGGGGGTCATCAGTGTAATGCACTTACTGAATATACTATTAACACCTAAGGGCATAATTAATTCCTTCAGTGACATAATGTGCAATAACAGCAATATATCTGTGACATCTTTAATTGGTCAAGCTAACTGAAATAGCAAGTGTGAGGAACTAGCAGCTCATTGTGTGTGCTACCACTATAACAACTACTGGTGTGTACGACGATTATAATTTGTATACGAGTTATGAAGACGTTGTATTTGCGTTAAAATTGCATCTGTTTAAAAAAGTAAGTGCAATTTCTTAAAACAAAAGTGTGGTAGGAATTAAAGTCTTTGTAATAGAATTACTATGCTAATTTATTCTTTTCTATAACTATCAATCAATGCATCAAATTTTACTAATTGCATAAATAATTTAAATTTGCACTTTAAACAAATTAGTGCAAAAATCAAGTTGCGCGCTCCAAATTTTCATTTAAAAATATTGTTTGCACGCTTTAAATCTTAAATTTTAAAAATCTCAGGATTTTGTGTTAAAAAGTTTGCAGGTCTGAAAATTTATAATAGCGGAGCAGCAGAGTCGAAAAATTGTGCCATTTGTGATACAAACACCAAATTTTGTCCAGAGGTATTTTTTGATACTGATTTTTTTTAGATATAGACCCACAATATATTTCACTTTTGCGCATGCACGAGGTAATTTCATTTCCAGTCTATTAGAAAATAAAGTATCTCTTTTAAATTGACTTGTGCTTATTCGTTAAACAAATATAATGACTTAATTTTATTTTTACAAATGATATCAACTTATGGATAATAAAAAGAATTTTTTTCAGTTCTGCGCATGCGCGAACTCTGTTTTATGTAAAAATATCAGATTTTCATCTCTACATTGCTCTAAAAATATTATTGAAATATCAACTGTTATGGTGTTTGATACAGCCTTCTTTAAAAGTGTTAAAAGTGATTCAGCCACTCCTCTTACTACGCATGCAATAATAATTCTGTACTTCCGGTTATGCATATGATGACGACAGTTACAGTGATTTGTAGTTATTTTATTTATTAATTGCTTTTCTATGTATATTTTCTTCTATCTCAACTTCTTTCACATTTCCCGTTGCAGCTTAAACTAACATTTTTACAGTGAGTTGAGGAGACTTTCTAGTAGCCCCATCTGATTGGTTTATGAAACTAAGAGCTGCTTCCTGTAATGTTGTCCACTTGGAACAAACGTCCCGGAATGAAGTTTCTGCAAGCCCCACTATACTGGGCTAGTCAGCATTGCTTTAAGATAAAGTGTTTGCCTCCAATAGACAGCACGCAACACATGCTATTCAGGAGCTGACTGCGTCGGAGGAAGTCTTTATATGCTCTTCTTCGTGAACATTTCTCTTCTGGCAATGTCAACCCACAAACTAGTCCACAAAAGGATATCGCTCTCATACAATCTTCAGTAACAACACCTTGTCAATAGCTCATTTCAGGATAAATACATGTTAGCGATGGTTAGCAGTTTCAAATGACCTATGCACCTTTTTGTCATGTCCCAAGAAGGAATTGCATAGAAGACAGGTAGTGGTTCGGATTTACATTCACCATTTCTTAGCTATGGCATGTACAGCAGTATATGTTCGATTTCCCCAATTCCAGACTCTAGGTAAAGCTCTTCTGGTGCTATCATACGAACACCAGAGATCGCCAATAAAAGTAGGTATACAAATCGAACAGGAAGAGCAACTCTCTGAGAACAGTATGCAACACCACATACATAATATCTAGGGTAAAGAAGAGGGCTACCACCTTGGAACGGTCAGTGGCAAAACATGAAAAAAGGACCCCTGGTGTTTAAACCTGGTTCTAGGCTGCACCAAACCTCACTACCCTATTGTCATCCCAATAAAACGACAGTGTAAATAAAGAAATCCCCGCATGCCAGGGTATACTCGCTAACAAACTATCATTAATATGTAATATAAGTATAACACAAATATGCACATGTAAAAAATAATATAAAAACAACAGCCTAAATTAAGTACTTAATGGCTTGGCAGAAGTCAGAGCAGCATGAGAATAAACCATTTAGTGTAAGACAAATTGAAGACGAACATCAAACATCATTGTCCTTTCAGAATTTAGGTAGACGTCATCATAGAGTCAACAATCTATCCAGTCATCACACCAAGAGGAAAGAATAATGGCGAGCTATGGTCAATCACTAAACATGTAGTGCATTGCAAATTGAAATCAAATGGTCATAATCTCTTTTGATAAACGTATTTAAGTATTACAAGTTTAATAAAGATAGTACACCGAAAGACAAAAGAAACGCATCACTTGGGAAAATTGCTACACAAAAATAATGAACGTTCTAATTTATTCCATACAACAATATTTCATTACTACAATATCAACACCATATACTGTGAAAATTTAACAAAAATCGATTATCGGGAAATATGAATTTCATTCAGTCAAAACACAACACCCCCAGATTCAAAAGTCACAAAAGTCAATATTTCGTATAGCCACCACACGCGTGGATAGAGGCGCGGATGCAGGCTGAACGCCTCCTCCTCATTGAGCAGACGGCATTGGCATTCCGTCGTTGTGGAATGTTTCTCCACTCTTCCGTCAGTGCCTGACGTAGCTCTCTGATGTTCTTTGGTGGCGGCTGTCGTCCATATACGTGCTGTTTAAGCTCCGCTCAGATGTTCTCAATGGGTGCAAGATCTGGAGATAGGGCCGGCCAGTTCATCACTTGGATATTATTCGCACGTAGGAAGTTAGCTGTGTACTGAGCACATGAGGTCGGGCGTTGTCATGGTGGAATACGCCCCGCGGTTGTTTTTTTGTTTTTGTTTTTTTAAGCGCTTTACAAGAAAAATCAAAGTACTAAAAGTTCCGAGAATGCTAGGTTTGATAGGAAAGACATTTTTAATTTACAAATTACTGGAACATAACTTTTGTGTTTTTTCGGTTAGATTATCGTTATAGATCATGAAATTATCAATTTCGTGCTGACCAGTTGGTCACCTTTAGCGCGCACGTGTAAAACATGGTTTTCGTCTCATCGGTGCATTCAGACGTCACGGATCAGCGGTTTCAATATTTTTAGTGTGTAATGATAAGATTATATGCCTTTAAATAAAATAAATACAATACATATTGCTGGAAATTATTAGGAACAGAAATATTTAAAAACCAAAAGTGATGCGTTTCTTTTGTCTTTCGGTGTATAAAAGCGATCATGACCCAGGATTTTACGAAGTTTGTAAATCATGTCACCGTTGTGATAGTCCTTGTCGTAGAAGAGTTCTAATTATTTTTATATTTTAAAAGTAGATCAGGGCTACGATAATAAAATGTTGCAAAGGTTTTTAGGAGATAATGGTAACGGTAACCCTGATCACACGTCGGCGTACACCCTTTCCTCCTTTCTTACATGGCAAAGCTTTAGGGCTATCGGTTTTAAAAATCCTATACAACAGCGACCCTCTTGGCATTTTGAAGTTTAAACAGTAAAAAGGACATAACGTATCGGAGGCATAGTGTTCAAATGTACACACTTCTACAGGTTTAAGCATCTGTACGACTGCGGCTCCATCCAGAATGTGACATCTGGCTGTACTACAACTGTTTCTCTCAATTTACTGAAGCAACTAAGAAGATTGGAATTGGAGCAAGATCTCACTTTTCCTCAGTCTGATACTGATAGTCGATATGCTAGAGATTCATGCTCAAAAAATTCTTCAAGACCACCTCCTCTTGACAAGCAGGACAACATGGAAAATAATAATCCCGTTTTAAGACAAAACATAAGTATTCCTCTCCGACGCACCAGTAGAAGGTCTTTCACCAAAAAGTGATAATTTGTTTGGAGGAGTTTTCTCATATAAAGACATGTTCGCTTGGTCAATCTGTCTTGCACAAATGCTCAGTACTGTTTATGACCGATGCTGTTACTATTTTGGACAGTTTTCTCTACGGAATAATCAGCGATCTCTTTTGCTATTCTGTACATTTCTCTAGAAACGGGTTGCAAAATCTTCCATTGTCAAAGCTAGCCTGTTAACATGTTCCATAAATAATCTTTGAACACCGGGTTGCTTGTCATGTCGGTGAGTCTAATCAGTCAAATTTACTTCTGCTAATTGCTCAAATTTATTTAAAACTCGAGGTCCGGTTCACATCCGCCTTCTGAGTGCAGCTAAATGTTCGGTTAAGCCGACCATTCTCTCTTTTATCATTTTCATTGTCGAAACATCTGCTTTAAAGCATCAATCCATCCAGAGCCATCTAACCAGTGTCCTAAAGCCTTAACGTTTTCATGTCAATAGTAATCCTCCTAACATAACAAACTGTCCATCGCCGACCTGGTCTGGACAAATCTTCTAAGTCTTTTTACAATGTCAAAGAGAGGCTGATCTAGCTCGAATAACAATATATACTGTTCATAAAGTAATTTTAATTTCATCACCTCATCAGCTTATTGTTTCAGCTTATTTCGAGCCGCCACTGATAGAGGGGAAGGATACATAGGAATCCGTCATCCATGCCCTATTCTTAATGTCGCACAGATTCTTATGGCTCTGTAAAGTGCTTGGAAGATAAGAATCCGATAAAAACGTCCGGTTTACGCCACCATCCGATAGACGAGGCTATGAAAAATGTCTTGCCTAAGGACTCCCCATAGTAACCCATAGGCGCCAGTGAGTCTCAAACCTTTGACCGCCGAATTCAGAATCATTACGGAAGTATGGGAATACGGAGTTTGCACAAACGTGTATACTACTCTAGCGTGAAAAACAAATCTTCCGAATTCTCTCATGTTTGTGATTTTAAAACAAAAGATACCTGATATAACCGGAAGTTATACCTCTGCTAGGCATGCGCAATGAAGAGTAATGATCTTATTTGTATTATAAACATGTGAACACAATGATTAACGTTTTCTACAGTTTAATTCATTAGATATAGTCTTTTATTTGAAGTTATTTTGTATAACGTAGCATGTTAAGCATACCGGAAGTAAACGCGCGCCCACGCATGCGCAACAGAGTGAATTTGAGGTGGGTCTATATCTATAATTAATCATTAGGATCAAGTGTACATATATGCAAAATTTGGTGCTTGTATCACAAATAGCACAATTTTTGTAAAATATCGATCTATGCCACTCCACTATAACGGAGTTATGGAGTTATGAATTTTGCACTTCTTTGTATGAGTTCCTCTTTTGATAGTAAATGCATGTGTCAGGTTTCTGTCAATCAGTTTCTGAGATATGAACTTACCGTAAAATGTGAACCAAGAAATTGACTAATTACAAAAAGGTGCATAACTTTGTCAAAATAGGTTGCAGAGTTATGGGACTTAAACGTGACATGGTATCTATCTATACTGAATACATACGCGAAGTTTCCTTGAATTATGTTATGCAGTTTCTGAGATATGAGCTTACAAATAAAGGTAAACTAACGGTAAAATTTCGCGAAAAACTCGAATTAAAAATGCAAATTTCAATAAAAATATCCTAGACGAACATGTTTTATGATGGACATATACTATGCTGATGTTTTAATGTGATTGTTTATGATTTGGGTAATTTCATCCAATCAGAATCTACCTTACAATCTGACTATATGCCCCATTAGACCATTTACTTTTTTCAACCAATCAGAAGCCCCAAATCAATAGTGGTATCTGACCATATGCACATTCCGTCCATTCAAATGATACGGAAACTGTTTACGTATTATATTGCATTTTACCTTACGAAATAAGCTAATGTGTCGGGACAGATAATCTTGCAACATTTGATACGGCCTGTACCGAAGAATGTATATTTACAAGCTTATTAGTTGTTATCATTGTAATGTATGATAACGCTATACAAATATAAACAGGTACTTTATAGGGACCCAGTTTAACTTCAGGTATGTAAGATAACAAAAAGGAAGTAAAGTACAAGTACATGCATGTCATCAGGTAATATATCGTATTACTGAAGTGATTTGGGTCATGTAATAGTTTATCACTTAAATTATGATAGCAGCCAATCTTGCTATTATGATTGCCTTGTTATACAACATCGATAACCGAAACTGCTTGGGCTGGCCAAAAACTCCTCACACATTGAAACTTAAAACTAAATTTAAAGGTTATCACATCTTACGGTAAAATCATAAACTCGTCCTACAGTGAATATATTCAACATGTATGACTACTTTTCGAAATAGGTTAAATGGCCTCAGATAGAGGTAGAGAATATGATAATTAAGAAGTAGGCAAGTGGCTTGTTTTTAAAACTTTTCGTAGAGCTTAATCAGTAAACAATATTATCACATAACGTCCCTTGTTAGCAGTGTCGAACACCCATTTAATATTCTATTGAATGACACACGTGTAATACAACCTGGAACGATTTTGATTGATTGAGGTAAACCTGTAACACTACGCAAGTTTATTAACTGAAACTATTTTATTTATTACAAATTCACTCAGATCTGAGTCATAATCTTATTATATGTGACAGCTTATAAAAATAATGCACGTTATACAAAACATTGTTGTTTGTTTGTTCAACAGTTGGTGTAAACTGCTATTTTGTAAAGAGTTAAAACACGAACTCTTTTTTATCACATAACATGGCGTCTGGGTGTGCAGTAAAGCCATGACTTATTTCTCGTAATACACTAGTGTATTACAGATGCAAATGAGGACCGAATCACTGTGTTTGTATACGTTAAAACTGTTAATACCAATTTTTTTCATGGTATATCATACGGTACGTTCAGCCGCCTTAATTATTTATCATTATTTAAAATCTTACCTCATAAAATTAACATTAGTAACGTTAAATTTGGTTTAGGGTGTCGCATTATTTGTAAGGCGAACGCATTTACAACCGCGTAACGTAGCGACGTCGTGTACACAACAAAACGACGTCATGATTTGCCTTACAAATTGCCGCCGTATATAAGGAAAATTAACAACATTAAAATGAAACTATCACGTCGTAGGTGGGTTATGTGATAAACAGAATCTTACATTCGTGACTGTGTTGTTATTGATTTTAATAAACTCGTTGGATAAAACGATAGGAACTCGGCAAGAACCTCGTATCCTATCATGTTATCCAAATCGTTTATTAAAATCAATAATTCACAGTCACTCATGTAAGATCCTCTATATACTCAACGTTATGTGTGAGACACGACGTTACGACGTCACATATTTTATGACGTTTTGGCGCTAAAGTGTGTCTGACGTCGTGGCGATTCTATGTCCATTTGAATTAGTTTTTACTAATTTGATTGCAATGTTATGTGATAAAAAGGATCTTAAACTCGTTCCCATTCCATATAAGATTTATGAAACTCGTTATGAATTATTTTTTAATTTTAACTCGCCAAAAGGCTCGTTAAAATTAAAATAATTCATAACTCGTTTCATAAATCTTATATGAAATGGGAACTCGTTTAAGATCCTCTATTTATAGCTTAATCAGTAAACAATATTATATATATACTGATTAATAATATTATAATTTACTGATTAAGCTCTACAAAAAAGGTAAAAACAAGCCACTTACCTACTTCTTAATTATCATATTCTTTACCTCTATATTAAAGCAATAGGTCAAAATGTATGTAAACATGTAGGTCAAGGTGACGTACATATATAAACTGGATTATCGGCATACAAGACCTGTGATGTTCATATAAATGTTAACAAATAAAGGTCAAATTTAAAACTGTGACACATCTCTAAAAGTATAGCTTATTGTTCAAAATAGATCAGTGACCTCAAAAGTAAGTCAATGGAAATAGAAGGAAGTCAGTAATCTATTTCCTGGTATGATTTTCATTTTATCTTTGTGCGTATTTAACATTATAAACTTACTTCTTCGTTTGCTGAAAAAATGTGTCAAGCAATATATACATTTCTTTCATAAAAAGAAGTTTGAAGTTTGGCTATATAATCTTTGGCTTTTACGATTGACTGATGCGTATACGACCTTGAAATTGAAACGGATATTGAAAACATCATTTAAAATGTTAACAAGTATTCTGCAGGGATATTATGTTTCAAAATTGGTCGGTGGCCTTAAAGCAGACAAATAACGTCAACAGTAACATCTAGAAGTGTTTGTTTTCATATATAAAATGTAATTAATGTCACCTGGATAGAAAATTAAGAAAAGTAGGTGACATCCTTTTAAAAAACAATATCACCAGAAAACAAGCAAGTTTTTACGCGCGTAGAATAGCTGACGGAGAAATCTGAGTATGAACTGGAAGCAAAGTTAAAAATAATAATAGATGAAGTCAGTGTTTAAACAATAATGAGGAACCAAGTTGTCACAGAGACATAAATGGAGTTTCAAGTACACGCCCGAACGTTTTATCTCACCACATTTTTCTCCATTTTTACCATCAGTTCTTCCTACTAAACATTTTATATTCAAGGCATACCTTGTTATGCCTTACACATTCACCCTGAACGTTTATCTCACCACATTTTTCTCCATTTTTACCATCAGTTCTTCCTACTAAACATTTTATATTCAAGGCATACCTTGTTATGCCTTACACATTCACCCTGAACGTTTATCTCACCACATTTTTCTCCATTTTTACCATCAGTTCTTCCTACTAAACATTTTATATTCAAGGCATACCTTGTTATGCCTTACACATTCACCCTGAACGTTTATCTCACCACATTTTTTTGCATTTTTACCATCAGTTCTTCCTACTAAACATTTTATATTCAAGGCATACCTTGTTATGCCTTACACATTCACCCTGAACGTTTATCTCACCACATTTTTCTGCATTTTTACCATCAGTTCTTCCTACTAAACATTTTATATTCAAGGCATACCTTGTTATGCCTTACACATTCACCCTGAACGTTTATCTCACCACATTTTTCTCCATTTTTACCATCAGTTCTTCCTACTAAACATTTTATATTCAAGGCATACCTTGTTATGCCTTACACATTCACCCTGAACGTTTATCTCACCACATTTTTCTCCATTTTTACCATCAGTTCTTCCTACTAAACATTTTATATTCAAGGCATACCTTGTTATGCCTTACACATTCACCCTGAACGTTTATCTCACCACATTTTTCTCCATTTTTACCATCAGTTCTTCCTACTAAACATTTTATATTCAAGGCATGCCTTGTTATGCCTTACACATTCACCCTGAACGTTTATCTCACCACATTTTTATCCATTTTTACCATCAATTCTTCCTACTAAACATTTTATATTCAAGGCATACCTTGTTATGCCTTACACATTCACCCTGAAACTTTTATCTTACCAAATTTTTCTCCATTTTTACCATCAGTTCTTCCTACTAAACATTTTATATTGAAAGCATACCTTGTTATGCCTTACACATTCACCCTGAACGTTTTATCTCACCACATTTTTCTCCATTTTTACCATCAGTTCTTCCTACTAAACATTTTATATTCAAGGCATACCTTGTTATGCCTTACACATTCACCCTGAACGTTTATCTCACCACATTTTTCTCCATTTGTATTATCAGTTCTTCCTACTAAACATTTTATATTCAAGGCATGCCTTGTTATGCCTTACACATTCACCCTGAACGTTTATCTCACCACATTTTTCTGCATTTTTACCATCAGTTCTTCCTACTAAACATTTTATATTCAAGGCATACCTTGTTATGCCTTACACATTCACCCTGAACGTTTATCTAACCACATTTTTCTCCATTTTTACCATCAGTTCTTCCTACTAAACATTTTATATTCAAGGCATACCTTGTTATGCCTTACACATTCACCCTGAACCTTTTATCTCACCACATTTTTCTCCATTTTTACCATCAGTTCTTCCTACTAAACATTTTATATTGAAGGCATACCTTGTTATGCCTTACACATTTACCCTGAACGTTTTATCTCACCACATTTTTCTCCATTTTTACCATCAGTTCTTCCTACTAAACATTTTATATTCAAGGCATACCTTGTTATGCCTTACACATTCACCCTGAACGTTTTATCTCACCACATTTTTCTCCATTTTTACCATCAGTTCTTCCTACTAAACATTTTATATTCAAGGCATACCTTGTTATGCCTTACACATTCACCCTTGTAACACAACGTGCTAGAAGTACACATCAGAAGAGAAATACCTGTCGCTGTGTTGATTAAAGTCTATTTTGCTTCCATGACAATTGTTCACATGTGAGAGATGCATGTGCACTAAGATTACAGCTCAAATAAACTGTTCACTTCTACCGTGTACAGTATTGCGTAACAAAAGTGAAAAAACTCAAAGGAGCTATTTAGTTCTACCTAACCATGCTCAATTATGAAAAACACAGAGGCATGGTGATCTACTGTTAAAGTTTTTAATATAAAGCATGCACAGGTTAAAGACACATTTCCCAACTGAATGTAGACGTTGAAAAATCATGGATAGCATGCTTTTTAACTGCTTACTTCTCGCTGACTGATTACCAGATACATTATATTGAGGCCCCATCACAGTTTTTTTCTTTTCATTTACTATTAACTTAGTTTTTGATATAAAATATATTGTAACTAAAACACTAGATTGTTTATTATGGGTGAGCATATAGTCGCCGCTTTTTCCGTCTGTCCGTGCGACCGTGCGTCAGACTTTTTGTCCGGAGCATAACTCAAAAAGTACGCTTGATTAAAGTTCGTGTGAATGATTAGGACAGTGGGGCGCGTCCAAATTTGACCTCAGGGTCACCATTAGAACAAACTAGTTTAGTATGTGAGTATCAAGCTATCCAGCTTGCTTGCGGAACGTCGGTGGTTCTACTCAGGCGCGCGCCCGTGCACAAAAAAATGCCCGGGGTCTTCCTCCACCAATAAAAAACTGGAATGTCACCAACTGACCTTAGCTGTTGGTGCAACTATAACATCCAGTTTAATGAATTCATATACGATTTGGTTGAATTCCGACAAGCGGTTTCTGTGAAAAAGTCGTCAGAAGCAAAAGATAATGACGACGTCGGACAGACAACGGACGGACGACGGACGAAGAGTGATTCCAAAAGATCACATTGAGCCTTTTGGCTCAGGTGAACAAACACAATGACAGATGACAACGATTTTTGTGAATTTTGAAATCCCGATGAGTTCCTTGCATTTGAGATTTACTAAAACATGACAGAGAAGTAACTGATAAAATAGTATATTGTGCTAAAAATACAAAAACTATTAATTGTTAACACGGGTCTTTTAAGAAAATCCATCTATACATAGTTGTTTTAACATATATGTAATTGCACATAAAATGCAAAACGGTTATAATTTTTACTACATTAGTATACACTCTTTATGGGACGGGCCTCATCCTTTGACAAAAAACTAATAATCTCAATTTCCTTGTGCAAATGTATTTCTAACAGCGATTTACAGTAACCTATAGAAATTCTAAGCGTATTAAAAGGTGGCCCGTCGCTATAATATTGCCTTCTATAAGATGAGACATGTTAAGTTTGTTTACGATATTATACACTACATAGATTTATTTGAGCGAAGCTCTTCCGAACGTGACTTAAAGCATTGCCGATTAAAAGAGCCAATTATTATTCACTGTATTTGTACTTAAAAGGAGATCCATTGGCAATTAGATAGATGTGTGCACTTATTCTTAAGAGGATCAATGTATTCGTTATCCTAAATAACTTATCGCCGCAACGGATATTTTGTTTTAACAGTTTATAAACACATACATGTACACATTGGGCAGTAATTGTTAAATTATTATCATTGCCTATATCATTAGACGGTGTACATTATCGGCGATATTGTGTCTGTTTGTGTGTATCAAGGTCACGGAGAACTTTGTTAAACTCGAGTGAAAAAGGAAAAAATAACCACAAATGGATATTGAAGGAAACGATCTTGTAACGCATAAACGAGTAGGTCGCCAACCTTCAGAGAATGAAAAGCGTCAAGCAGCAGTTTATTTTGAAAATTCTGATTCAGGTAAAACATTTTTAATACCGTGATTATAATAAATAAACAAAAGTATTTATTTGATTTTAAACGTACTTGCTGTTAAAAAATTGTATTTGTAAATAAGATTTTACCATTGTTGTATATGTTATGTACTATAATATGGGTAACGCTGAACTGTGTCAACTGTGATGTTTTCGTTAATAAATCCACTAATACACACAAAACAATACAGATTAAGGTACTTCAGCAATTTGATTTGATGATATGCCAACCTGTGACAATGAAAACAAATTCGATGCAATATGCACAAGTTAGGGCATAAATTCAAGTACTTTCATCATTTATTTAATAGAAAGAATATAGAGAAAGAAATCAATAGAAAAAAGACTATAGTTTATTAATTGTTTCAAACTGAAAAAGGTCAATGTTTGTGGACCAGCCCAGTAATGTTCTGATATGCAAATTGAATATTAACAATAGCAATGTAATCTTCAAAGTCCTATCAATAGCAACTAGAAAACCATTTTTGGACGGTGCCGTCCTATGTATTGGGAAATATGGCGGACAACGAATTTCTACTAGAAACCAAAGATTACCAGATTACAGCGGGATAAAAGTAGTACCATTTGCAAGGCTGTAAATGGGCAAAAGATCCGTATATTGACAAAATATTGATCAATATGCAAGCGTTGTTAAACATTAAGTGATTTTAACTTAAGTTTAAGTAATACGCTGTTTTTGAAGGATCCTGTACAAATGTCTTGTAACGTAAACAAGCGTCTACATGAGGTTGGGGGTAAAAGGCGTACCGTACCGAACATTCTGAAATATAACGAAAATAGCAGGTGCGTAGTGCATGTAGTACGGAGAATACCGAAAGTAGAAATGAATAGTTTAGTAATGAATCTAATAGAGATTATCGGTATATTATGTATATAACGACAAACGATAATGTTTATTAATTTATTTATATCATATATTAGAACAATTAGCATGCAGACATGAAATAGATATATATCAGATGTAATTGGATAATAAATAGAATACGTGCCGAACCGTACATCATTTGTGTAACAGTTATCACAAATAAAGATGTAATGTAATCAACATTATTAAATAAATATCCGACATGGTGTCAATAACATGACCAAGAAATTAATGACATTAAGAAACCTTACAATTCAAATTGGTAATTTAAAGGTGTGGCAAATACACAGCAGAATACATGACTAATCAGCAATAGTTATACCAAAAATAAAGATTATCCTTGGCAAACACTTGTTAATCTATAGACACCTTGTCTGCAAAATATTGATTTTGATGTAATTAAACTTTTTTTAATAATTATATTCATTACATGCACATTTGAAGAGTAAATAATTCGATTACAATGATATTTAATTGAAACCTGGTAACTATCAAAGGCCGTTCATAAATTCCCGAGTAGAAGAGATTATATAAATATGTACCACAGACATCTCTTTATCAAACCATACAATTATTTCATTAATGTATTTTTTTTATTTTTTGTTTTTATACTTATCCTAATTCAATGAAGTATTGTTTTGTTTTAGCCATATCGCCACCGAAAACATCTTTGCAGTAGCCCTATTTTTCCGATATTCAAGGGGCGATAACTCTGTCATGCATGATTGAATCTGATTGGTTTTCGAAAGGAACCGATCTCTCATTTATACGTATGTTGTGACCAACTTTCTCTGACATTTTCATTTTACAATTATTCCCCTTTGACACTTCGTCAGTTGAGGAATCGGGGTCATTAACCTTGTTCTTTTTTGACCGCTTTGACTGATAATTCAATACTTGCATATGCAACGATATTGACCAAGAATGTGTACCAACTGCAGTCAACGAGCCGTAACTATCAAACGAATGATAATCTGAATAAACGTATCTACCTGTGTGAGTATCCAAACTTTATATGTCCAAAATGTCCAATAAGAGTCCTGTGACATAAATCCACATTTATTTTAATATAAATGGTTGTAAAACTCCACATAGGTATTTTAAATTTAATCGTACACTCTTCGTACACTATTTCACCTGTGTTAAGTTCACCTGTTTACACTTTCTAACCACTGAGCGCGAAAAGCTCGTGCTTCTCAAGCGAGGATTCTTTGTTTCGCAGATTTATTAAACAACTACATCAAAACATTATGTCCAAATTCTAAATCGGTTTCACAAAACGTTTCAATGAAAACTTATCTTCCTTTGCGTCTATTTTAATGTTATGTGTTCCGCATTTTCATCACAAAATCCACAAAATAGGGCTCCCGGTAAATTTTCTACCACACTACTCCGCCATGTTGTCACGTGATTTTACCCCTCTGCCTGAATAAGAAGTGGCCCTTTTCTTGTCCGAGAGTAATATGACTAGTATATACTAAGCATCCATGCGCCTGATTGTCAGCAATTGCAAGTGATCTTCACTATCCGTTGATACATGCAGGCACATGGTATTTCAGAAAAGATATTTGCTTATTTGGAAGATAAAAAAATATGTCCTCTTCCGGTTTCCTTCTAATTGAATTTCAAATTATACGTTTAAGCCTATGTAAAACTGGAAAACCGAACTCAAATCAGCAACATCGGTAAAATGCAACTATTAATTATTGTATTTTTGTTTGTTTGTGGGCGAAGAGGGATGGGGACGGGACGGCGTGTATAAACAGCGCCGTACGCATTTGACCGACAGCAATGAAACGGGGATGGGACCGGCGTTCGTTCCGTAAGTTTACATAAAACAAATTATAATACCCTTGGGAATGTCATATTTTTAATTTAAACATATTTTATTGCCAATATATAATCGCAAAAGGGTTGGGCTACAAGTTCTTACAACATTAGTTAATGCCCTTCCCGACAAAATAGTATACACACAAAGTTAGACAATTACATAGGTAAATATACATAACTTGCACATAATATCATGAATAGAGAAAAGGTAGTGAGAAAGAAAAACTAGGAACTAGTGAAGAAAAAAGGGAAAAAAAAGAAGAAGTATAGAGATTGTGTCAAGTTCGAAAGAAGAGAGTCAATCAGCATGAGTTGCGAAAGTAAATCTAAATCTAGGCAAACCTCTGTGTTTCTCTTATGTACATTTGCACTGCTTCGAAGAGAATTTGATTATCGTCATCCGACAAGTGTTCGCGACCAAAAAGTATTGTATTTAAATTTAATGGGTGAAATGTACGAGTTGACTGAAACAAACGAAGCCGTTGTGTACGAAATAAAATACAGTTGAAAAAAAAGTGTTCAGCGTCTTCTACTGCAGAACCACAATCGCAATTGTATGATTCTCGTAAATGGTTTAAATAAAGATCATTATTAAGGTTACTGCAATAATTTCGTATTCTGGCATGTAAAACAGCAAATACTCGTTGGCCAGTTAAGTAGTGTGTAGGAACTTTTGAGCTTGGAAAAACAAAACTTAAAAGTTTCCTCTTGAATATCGATATAGATTCTGAATTACGTATATCTATTGGTAAGTTGTTCCAGAGATTAAGAGATGAAGGTACAAACGAGTTATTAAATATTTCAGTTCTACGAACAGTAGTGGCATAATTATCACTATTTCGAAGGTTGTAAGAGCTCACTTGTCCTACCAATTGTGGGAACAGATTTGAGATATAGTTTGGAGTTGTTCCATATTTAACTTTGAATACTGTAATAAGCTTTTGCAGTTTTCTCCTATCGGAAAGAGAAATCCATCCTATTTCAGCTAATAAATGATGTATGGATACAGAACGAGTCAATCCAGTTACTATGCGGGCTGCTTCATATTGTAATTTTTCGAAAGTATCTTTTTCGTATAAGGTACAACCGTCCCATGTAATGGAAGCATACTCAAAGATTGGACGCATATAGGATAAATAAATCTGATTAAGTGTTCTTCGAGATACTTTATATTTAAGCATTCGCATTAATCCTAATACCTTTGTTGCGGAAGCAACAACATTTTTGATGTGCTCGTGCCATTTTCCATTATGACTAAGCGTTAAACCTAGATGTTTATGGTGATCAACAAATGTCAACTGGATATTATTAAGGTATAGAACTGGGAGACGATCATCTTCAGATAAAGAAAAGAACATTGCTTCTGTTTTATTGGGATTAAACTGGACAAGCCATTGGTTTGACCATTCAGTAATCATGTGTAAGTCGTGGTTTAAAATACCTTCCATGTCATCTATATTAGATGTGGAAATTGCTAACGAACTATCATCAGCAAATAAACGAGTAATACTAAGCATACTTTCAGCAATATCATTTACGTATATTAAAAATAAAAGGGGCCCCAGAACAGACCCTTGGGGAACCCCGGCAGTTACAGTTTTTAACGCTGATGATGAAGTTCCTACACACACTCTTTGCGATCGGCTTGAAAGATAATCTGATATCCACGATAAAAGCTTACCATCAATACCATGTTGCTTTAATTTAAATAAGAGACCTTTATGCCAAACACGGTCAAAAGCTTTAGATATATCATTAAAGACAATGCACGTAAATTGTTTAGCATCGAA
This sequence comes from Cyrtodaria siliqua, assembly GCA_037043455.1. Taxonomy (NCBI): domain Eukaryota; kingdom Metazoa; phylum Mollusca; class Bivalvia; order Adapedonta; family Hiatellidae; genus Cyrtodaria; species Cyrtodaria siliqua. Next base: position 283,990 of record JAWPHD010000910.1, read on the forward strand.
TGCCTGACATATATGATGATACATATCGACTAGTTGGTAGGTTGTAGAATGACCAGGCAAAAAACCTGATTGATTCTTGAATATAAGATCATGCATGTGTAAAAAATTATACACATTTTTAAAAACTATTCTTTCCATGACTTTGCCTACACAACTCAACAACGAAATTGGTCTATAATTTATAGGAATACTAGGATCCGATTTTTTGAACAATGCCATTACCATGGCACATTTCCATAAGTCAGGGAAAACACATTCATGTCATATAAGATGTAAGTCCCGGAAATCAGACTTATCTTTAATTTAAACTTATTTATTTTACATCGATTGTAACGAAAGCTCTATGAACTTATTTGAATCACTCTCGATGTCTTCCTGGGTAGAACCAGTACTAAGCAATGCAGATAAAGTGTCTTGTTCAGGGACACAACGTCAATGACGGGAATCGAACCCACGACTTTTGGATCATGGGTCCAACGCTCTACCACTAGACCACAGCGCTCCACACTAGACTTATCTTTGATTTTTTTGTTATTTTCGTGTGTGCCCACAGGTTTCTCGTAGGTTACATAACTTGGAAATGACATGACATTTAAGCAAACAGATGAAAGGTTTCAAGTTCAAATAAAGGAATAAAATGCATATGTACACGTGGGGAAGGTTACACTGATTCTGTTAGACTAATAAAATAAGCGAGACATTCCGTTACGCCAACGCTATTGATTTGATATCTTCCTGTTTGCGTATACCCTTTATATTTGTTTTATCAAGGTTACAGATTGATTAACTCGACATGAGTACACAGGCAGCTTTTTAATACTAACTGATTTCCCCCAAATTCGCTTCCCGGATGTAATTGTTTAAGTTTCATTAATATTACTTTACCTTTTCAAATATGTCATTTGAAGAAATATGTTTCGTAAGATGTGCATACACATTTATATAAATAATCATTCGAATCAGTGAGATAAGCATGGACATTATGAAACCATACACGACTACGACACAGCTAGGTTTGAGGCAAACAATACAATTTCGGCCGCGAATAAGGCATTGTAACATAAAATACGACAGTAAGTAGCAATTAATTTTACATTTCCTCGTTTAAGTTACACATAATGCGTGTTTTCATTGATTAAACATCAATTAATTAGTATTCATAAGTCCTGTTAGAAAGAAATATAGCAGTATGTGACTAATAAACACTGAGTTAAAGGGATACTGTCCGTAAGTAAGCAGATATTGAGCATAGCCAAATAACTGTCTGATTTTTATTTTTATTTTTTATTCACTGCCAGTGAAATGTATACGTGAAAACACGAGCATTGACCCAGATAAGTCTGTAGTAATACATTCATGAGTTTGAAAAAAAAAGTTTTATTTATTATTTGTAAACAATGTGGGACCTTTTTTGCCGATCACATGACATCCATTAGCGCATTAGGTTTTCTATATAGTATTTCTTACTTATTGCATCTGGCCCGTTTAGCTCAGTCGCTAGCGAGCTCGACTTTTGCGTATTTCGATTATTATTACCCGTGAGTGTAATTTTAGTGTGGGTTACGAGTTCAACCCCCATAAAGAGGTACTTCTGTGTTTTTTTGCACCGCTATTGAATGCTGTGAAACAAACTTGGGTTTATCCCGTAAATATTCAATAATGGTTGGTGTGTTATGTTTGTCAACGTAATTATTTTGTGTTTTATAAGCTAAAAGTTACGCACATTGTCCCTTTAAGGTTATCACGCTATATTTCAGTGATCTTTTGTTTTATGAAATATGTCTTTATGCTAATAGGCATGGATATATTGATTTGTAAATACTCTGCTAATGATAGCAATAATATTAAAATTGGATTGCATAACTCTTGCATTCGGGCCACATAAACAATGAATGTATGCATATTATGTAATGTACAAGTAAAATGAATATAATACAACGTACACAAATATGTTTTTAAACCAGGTTTCGGGCCCATACTCATTGTAATATAATGAAATGTGTACAAGGTCATAATTGGCAGGAACCAAGCTTGCAAAACACAAAAGCGTTTCCCCGGAAAGATATACTCCTATTTTTTTTTTAAATATAAACATATTGTACATATGAAACCACTGTATGGACTTCTGGCACACTTTGCATTCCTTAACGGCAGTGCGATTTCTACGGTAACCCAGTCGTACCAAGTCATTATATGAACATCGCTTAACAAGGAAAATAAAGAAATTGGAACACGTCCTTTTAGGCAAATTAAGTTTCAGTGTATGAAACCAGTATGTGTATATAAAATACCAAACTACAGAATCAAGACGTTACACTTTATTTTATCCAGAAAAAATACCATCATCGATTGAAAATAACTTCTGGAAAGATCATATAAAATCATATGTTGAAATCATAAATAAATGACATTGTACATGTCAATAAACTCTTTTGAATATTTTCTTAAAATGCCACTTTTTTATAACCACAACTTTTTATTAGGCAATTAATGTGTTTTTTTATGGCATGCTGGTTTAGCAAAGGAATACGGTATATTAATGATATAGTTAATGATAATGGAAAACTGCTTTCTACTGAAGACTTTAAAAGAAAAATTTAATATTGACGTAAATTTCCTACATTACCAAGGTATGTGTATTGCAATTACAGATTATCAAAATAAACATCTCAACATGGAAGTAAAAATAACAGCCTTTTAACACCAATATATTTAATTTATATCAGAAAACACTGTAAAGGATTAAATTATTATTAAAAAATCTTAAATTATAATTCAGACAAACCAACAAGTCGGAAAAAATGGAATGACATTTATAATATAAATGAAAAACAGTGGAAACTTGTATACAGTGTACCATTTAAAACGACAAAAGACACATACGTGTATCTACAATGGCTACTACAAGAATACTGCATATAATATTAGCAACTACTTCTTAAAAAATATAAGCTTTGAGTTTAAGTTCTTTAGAAAAGTTAGTACATGTATTAACAATAGTAGGGTTGTCAATGTTCAATATGTCATCCAGATACCGGGAGTTGGTTTAAAGGCTTCGATAACATCTGCTTGAGTATCTGGTGAAAGACTGAACATTAAATTGCTTTCTTAGCAATACAAATTTCGTAGCAATACAAAAACCAATCTGTGACAAGAGGTGCTCAGTTCATAGCCAATAGGGATACCAACAATTGGTCTTTAAATGGTAGTTCCAAACGAAAATAAAATGTAATGGGAAAATAAGTGCTTCACAAACAGTTTGGCAAGTCCACATATTGTAATTGTCCAACTTGCCGTTAGTATAACACACTTTAATATTGTTACAGGCAAAACATACAGTATTTCCTCTCTTTTTTTAATACGAGCAATACGCATTTTTATGATAAAGTTTTGTAGGACGCTTACTGCATTTTGTTTTCAAGAAAGTAATAATGAGAAAAAAAAGAATCCCAGAGTTGTCATAAGCTTTAGCACAATATTGCTTTTCGTGATCTTCAACGGCAGTAAGACACGACGGTAAGCGTTTGAAGCTGTTTGTGGCGGTGTAGACACTAGAAATAGAAAGAACGCGGGATTTATACGGCTTGTGTGCGTAATGTAGGAATCCAGTACAGATTTGGAAGTTGTTTGTGCTTTTCATCTAACCCCAGCTTTGAGTGTGTTGCACTGAGTATATATACCCGCACAAACCTTTATACATGTTTTATTATCTAATTTTAGAAGTATTTTAGAACTCTTCTGCAACAAGGACTGTAACAACCGGAGTTATAGTATGGTGACGATATTTTACCAACTTCTTAAGATCATTGGTCATTATCACATTCATACACTCTGTTTTAAACTTTTTAAAAATTAAATCAAAAGATGTTATGACCCTATAGATTTTGCAACGTACTGCATGTTTAGTGGATTACCCATTTTACAGTTTGGCCATAAATGCTTTTCTATTAATTGTGTGATTACCAGACAGATTGTGGACCCTGTGATGACTTCTACCAAATCCTCAAAGGGATGGTAACGCCTAATGTTTGAATTTAATATTGTCTTGTCGTGACCTTAATGGTTCATTCTCGTGTTGCTTTAGATTCTGACAAGTATTTGCTCAAATGTGTCTTTTTAGGAAATGTTATATTCATATATACATGATTTTTCTTTCTTGTTTTTATACTTATATTGCCTACTAATTGCGTATTAATGCTACATGCTTTGTTAGGGGATATAGCTTGGCGGGAATTTATTTATTTACAATGTCTCATTTTATTGGGATGGACATTAGTGGTAAGAGTGAAGGTGTGTACTATACTACCCATAGTGTCAACCCTTGTTTGTGATGTCGCGCACTTTGCGTTTATCTGTCCTTGTGATTCTTGTGTTTAAATACATGCGTTTGATTTTCTTGTGTTTCATGAATGTTATATTTCCTGCTCAACTTTTAACCCTACATTTGTTTCTGACTAAACAAACATAGGATATTCATCATCTTTAGGAATAATTCTAATTTTAAACTGTAAGAATAAAAATGACTATATTTCACTAGTTCACAAAAAAATATATTGGGCCTCACAGATCAAGGTGACAAAATCCGTTATTCAAGTTTATAATGTGTGTGAAAAACTTTGAAAAACTTCTTGACTTTTCAATCAAGTGGGACATAGAGTTCAAGGTCATAGAAACATTGGTATTGTTGGCTGGACAGCTAATGCTCATATGTAACAACAGTGCAAATATTAAATCAGTGATAGATAGTATACAAGTTATGATGTTTTGGACAAACTCTGACGAACTTCATACCAGTGATAACATCAAAATTATTAAAAGTTACTGTTATCTTATTTGTATAAAGCTACACCCAAAATGTTGTTTAATTTCCACCAAAACTTGATCCAACCTATATATATGCATTTTCGTAGAAAATCAAGGGCCATAACTCAATTCAAGAAAGGCAAAAAGAGAATGAAAGGCGAACATTGATCGTAAGGAAGTGGCGCCTTAATGATATAAAGCTCAAAGCAAGTTTAATAAAGCTCCCAAATAAATTTATCAAAATGTGCACGTAAACTTTAAGTGAAATGGGCGTTATTTTAAGTAACCTAAGGGTCATAACTCTATTCAGAAATTAAAGAAGAAAATCGATAATGATCCTAAGGAAGTGATATCTTAATGATATAACGCTTCAAAGCAAATTTGGTTTCAGTCTAAAACAATTTAGATAAATTATCAAGAATTTGCACCTAAGCTTTAGCCGAAATGTGGATTATGAAATGTATATAATTATAGCGGGGGAAATAACCAGAAAATAGTTCAGATTGTGATACAAGTATGATTTTTTGCACAGTGCTCGCAAATATTATTTTCAAATGAAAATAACCTGAGCCAATTCAATTTCGATCATTTTCAAGATGGCCGCCAAATATCCAAGATGGCGGCTAAATATTGTAAATGTAACATACAGCAGTATATTAAGCAAATATTTTCTCGCATTCACTATATTTTGGCTTCAACTGTAAAACCACCAATCATTTTTGCAAATATTTCGGCATGATTATGCATTTATTCAAAATGAAAATATGAGTATACCCCACGCACCACAGATTATATGTTCAATCTATGCTTTATATTCTGTAATGGTTATCAGATGTTCAGATGAGATATACATAATGATATTCGGATGTACTTATTAACTGAACATACTTACTTACTCTTTGCTATTTCCAAGTAAATCATTACCCCACCCACAAAAATACCATAGACATCCGATATTGACATATGTTAGACTTTTTATTTTGTATCATCTTAATCTTTAAGTTTGGACTGATGCTATCTTCCAGCGGCCTTTTTTCTACTGACAGTATCAAGACGGTACTCATATTATCAACCATGTTATGTTTCTATTTTCCCTTATAATTGTTGTTTGTTTTAAATGTATGATTTGGTTGATTGCGTTTTGTGAATGCTACCTTTCCTGTTCGACTTGTATATCTACTTTATATTTAGTCCTGATTAACTACTTTCAAGTTTGTATTCTGTTCAAATTGCCACGCATAGCTATATGGCGCTGTACACGCCAAAGTAGAACGGTAGCATTTGCAACTGCCACACGTACAGTTTCTCTTCTTACAACCACATTGCCGAAATGCTGGACATATAGCTGAAACGCCGGTTAGAGTTGTCCAATACGGTCCAGTGGTCACCAGCATATGTTCAGACCCATTAAGATGGATAACCTGATCTTTAGTAGTATGCACCTATCAATATTTGACTATATCTGGGGTGGGAGCGGCGGGGACATTCCCCGGGGATTCCACAAAAATAAATTCTCCGTGGTAGGGAATCGTACAACAACATGGATAGTTTGATATTAACCCCTACCCTCGGGAATTACACATACATCTTGCACCTAGTGATGGGAATAAGACAATAAATCTGTACATTTGTTTATTAATCCCTGGGTATGTCCGCCCCATCCCTCACCCGCCCTAGGACCACCACAAAAGTGCATACCTGACTGAGACCATTCACATCCTGCTTGATAGCCACATCGATATGCATGTTTATTAATGTAGCTTGTTGGTGGAATTGCTTAATTACAAGAGTTGCTTTGCATCATGGCTTCATTTACCATCCGTGTACTGCTTGATTTATCAAACATAACACATGCCAATTCTCCCAAGCACCATAATCTGATTCATCAATAATGCTAGGCATGTTGCTGAGGTTTAAAACGTTTCTGTTGAAGTTTCAAGTAAATATGTTCCGAGTTTGCCATGCATACTCCCCCTTTCACGTGAAAGGTTGCAACGGCTTTGCAACACGTGAAAGCATGAAATAAAGAAAATGCTCCGGCCTTTGGACATAACTGGAGCACGATGTAATGTATTCATAGCCATTTTAAATCCTTCCCTCTTCCATAGGCAATCCAAAGCTGATATATGCGCGCTTTGATGACAACCACGTCAATGTCAGAGCCGGACATTATATTTTCCGTAAACCCGTTCTAGAATTTATGTTTTCCATGTATACTTATTTTTGTTTCAGCCCCTACGTGGTTACATTGTGCACGTTTATCTTTCTTAATAGACACATGAACTGTTGCTTTTATTCATCTGCTTTTACAACAATTGGCGTTGTTAAGCATGCCTACGACTGATTTTGCGATTAGCAAAAACGGTTCAGTTCTATTTCCAGATAATCGTAAAATGTTTTGGCTGAGTTAGCCGGCACTTTTCGATAGTACGACTCAATTGTTGGTTTCATTATATCTTGAATTTTTCTGCTCGAAAAAACTCTCTCCGATATCGCACTGCCGAGTTTGATATGAACTAAAAATCGAAAAAAGAGTTTTGATTGCAGTCATTATATTTACATTGATACATAACTGTTGGTGTTTCGGACTTCTCATTTGAGTTCATTTTTATGAGAAAAAATACATTGTTTTTCTTGCTTGAAAGATATAATTGTGTAGCTGAATCAGTCTCACAATCTTCTGTGAGACATGCAAAGAAGTTATGTTATTGCCTTGAACCAACATGCAAAGCAGTTATATTATTGCATTGAACCGAACGTCCTAATTGATGCATAACAATCTGCTACTCGTTTATCTGTCACCCATTTCTTATTAATATTGAAATGCTGCTAGAATGGAATGGATCTCCTTCCAATTCCTTAAATATATCCTCTATATTTTTATTTGGATGAGGAAATTTCACATTAACAATAGTGAATCTCAAACAGTTCTTCAAGGCTACACATTTTTGTAACTGGAGCAATTCATCTCCTTAAAGCAGATATATTTTCGGTTCAATCATTTTTCCCAACCATCTCCCTGTAGTTGCATTTTATTCATGAATCTGGTTAATAGATTGGTGAAAATAATTATGTTCTTCGGTTATTGGAGAGCACTGTAATAACAGCACATCAAAATATTTTTTAAACTTTAATAGATTTGGCAAATATTGGGCGTGGCATGGATTGAAAAACAAGCCCCAAGCATGGGGTTTAACAATTGGGCTGCCGGTAAGCACAAAAGACCATTATGGCAAGCCCTTACAGTAGAAAGCATTAAGCAATAAAGCAGATTGAATATTACAATATTAAGGACAAAAATACATGTGCACCAAATTAAATGTTCATTATGAAAGCAACTTTTCTGATAAGCATTTAAGCAAGTGTTGAAAGCACGGTTGATATTCAAGCATAATTACAAGTGCACCGAATTCAATCAGTTCAAATATTTTTATCAATTCGTACGGACAGCAAATTTGTATATAATTTATGTTTAGATTACAATTCAGTCTCTGGGTATACAGGACCTGAATAAATTTAAACTGAAACTTATATGTCCTTCCTTTCACACCTTCGCTGCCCGCCGATAATTAAACACTACAACAGTTAAACACATCAACTAGGTGTAATCCAAAACTTCCAGCAAGTATGTAAATGTCCTTAATGTCCATGCCACACCAGTAATGGTTGACTACGTAAGTGGATCCAGAGGAAGACATCAACTGAAAATATATAACTCAGAGAAAGCAACATGATCTTGCAACATAAAATACTATCTTTTGAATATAAGTATTGACAAATAACGAAATGTCTTAAATGAACTTATTGTACTTATACAACTTCATAACCCTATTATCGATTTCAATCAATGATCCTGTAGGCTGGGAGGGAGGGAATTTAAATTGTTAACATTAAGCTAAAGCACATTACCTCGTTATAAATCCAAAATGCCGGTGTAGATGTACGAAAACTGCACCGTGAAATTTACTCCATAAGTTCAAAACGCTAATTTTGTGTCCTCCAATAACCGTTGACTATAACAGATATTATCATATATATACGCATTTTTGACCCGCAGTATGCACAAAATTACCCTACAATAAAGCTCTCGAGAAATGCATATCCATATTGGCCCGGTCACCTGACCGTTATTGGCCCGGTCACCTGACCGGGCCAATAACCGGTCACATGATCGTTTCGAGTATTGGCGAAATTGTATTTGTTTTACCCTTTTTTCAGAGCATAAAATATGTTATTAACCAATTAATCAATTATAAATGTGATGTTAATTCCGTCAATGACATGACGTAACCGAAGTGACGTCTTCTAACGTTTGTGACGTCTACTAACGTAAGTGACGTCACTAAAACCGTTAAAATGGATCCCGTCGAGAGGACGTTAGCGTCAGTGGCTAACAGATCTAGACGGACTAATTTATGAGGGGCGGTATCGTGAAGTTAATGAAACTGAGACGAAAGCGTTTGTTAACAAAATGAGGAATATAAATACAGTGAAAAAGACAAAATCTGACCTCAAATTATTCACCATACTGTAAACAGCGGATTTAAACAAATACTCAGTAAAGGTAAACGCTTTATCTTAATATTACAATCGTAACGCTTGATTATGTGTACAGTATGTCATATTATTTTAAAAAGCTTAATCATTAAGAATAACCGATATTTAAACCTTTTTCCGCTGGTAAAATGGTGCACTCTGACGAGTTTTGGGAGACACTTTTGGGGATAAAAAGAGCATAGCCTATCAGGAAAAAGGTTTTCGGTTGGGGTTTGCAGTGCCTAAAAGCAGCTACGCCACTAGAAACATTTTTTTAGAAAACGTAAAAATCTAGGCCTACAGTATATCTATTTGCAAACGTGTGATTTGGCTCATCGGTTCAACTGAAATTAATTTAATTCACATTATATATATGATAAAAATAACATTGTAACGGTTACATAAAGAGAAAATGCGTATATATATGAGAAAATGCGTATATATATGATAAAAAGATTAAAACATGGGTGATGCGTTATTGCCCATCACATCGGCCCTCGACCAATATCGGCCCTCAGGCTAAAGCCTTCGGGCCGATATTGGGGTCTCGGGCCGATATGACGGGCAATAACGCATCATACATGTATTAATCTCTAATTATAGTCAGTATTATTGGAGAGCACTGTAATAACAACACATCAAAATATGTTTTAAACTTTAATATATTTGGCAAATATTGGGCGTGGCATGGATTGAAAAACAAGCCCCAAGCATGGGGTTTAACAATTGGGCTGCCGGTAAGCACAAAAGACCATTATGGCAAGCCCTTACAGTAGAAAGCATTAAGCAATAAAGCAGATTGAATATTACAATAGTAAGGACATAAATACATGTGCACCAAATTAAATGTTCATTATGAAAGCAACTTTTCTGATAAGCATTTAAGCAAGTGTTGAAAGCACGGTTGATATTCAAGCATAATTACAAGTGCACCGAATTCAATCAGTTCAAATGTTTTGTATCAATTCGTACGGACAGCAAATTTGTATATAATTTATGTTTAGATTACAATTCAGTCTCTGGGTATACAAGAGCTGAATAAATTTAAACTGAAACTAATATGTCCTTCCTTTCACACCTTCGCTGCCCGCCATATGGATGGGCGGCCGGACACTCCAAGTCATAGAGTAGAGTGTCCAGGCGCCCATCCACCGCCAAAAATAGGGGAAACATTTTTTGGCAGCAGCGAAGAGTGGGTAACAAAAACAAAATATCCGAATGCCACGCTAAAAACAGAAACGGTGCCAAAAAAGTATCAATTTCCTCATCACTGCCTACTTTAAATGAAAATTAAAACGCAGCCGCTAACTGGTTAAGAAACAAGTTGTTCCCCACATTTGATAAATGAACACCATCCTGTTCGAGACAGGTATCATCAGCCGGAATGTTTGGGTATGCTAACTGGTTTAAGAAACAAGGTGTTCCCCACAGTTAATTATGAACACCATCCAGTTAAGACAGGTATCATCAGCCTGAATGTCTGGGTGTAGCAAATAAAGGCCCCCAATATCTAGTATCGCCTTAGCAGCATAACAGTCTGTTTAGCCGCTTCTTGCCCTTGTCCTTGCTAAAGGATTGATAGAATAACGCCATAAAAGCATAGGAAGTATTTAAGAACAAACAACGACCACATCTAAAAACCTTTAATGTGTATTTCCCTCAATCATTTCTCCACGACCACATGAGTTGATGCATCAGACATTGGCAAAATAAATAAATGTCAGAAAATTATCAAGTATGTAAAGGTTGGAGGATGATTTAACTGTAATGTAAGTCTCGAAAAACAAACTGTCTGTTAAACGTTCCTAAATTAGCATCAGGAATATCGATCTTAAGCGGTTAAATAATATGAAGTGTAACATGTACATGATACTCAGTTGCAGACTGAGAACTCTGAATGATTTCTGAGAAAGACATGTATCAGACAGCAAACAACTGATATACATTTGTTTGTGTACAATATGCACATTTTCCTAAGTGTATTAACTTTTGTCTCCTGGATAATCAAGTTTATTTCTATTTTAAACATGACTTTAACTGCATTTTTACCTTTGACCTACGATCGATTTTAGATTTTTGTAAACAATCATCATCATCAAGCGCCTAAGTAATTGATGAACAGTAAGTCAATCAATCGGTACATGACTGTTTACAGGCTACACGCTCAGTTTATGTCGGTGCTCCACTGTTTTATCAGCCACAATAGAAATACCAAGTACTTGCATAACGATCTACAACTATCTAAAGGTTAAACCATCTAACACTCCGACAACAATACACGAAGAACATGTATCCTTTTCAAGTGAACTAGCCCGCATTAAAAAGGTTAGCCACACAACTGTGTAAACTCCCTTTAACTAATACATAAATATTTCATCGTGATGCTGACAATTGGAATGACATTTATCTCATTTATCACCTTCTTGTATGACAACCTAAGATGAAGTTGTGGACTTGGAGGAAATGTGTTATTATATTACAATTTGCAACCTGCCCAGGATCTATTGTGCATATACCTTTTTGACGCCATGTTGTTTATATAACTTTGACTATGACTATTGACTATAAATCCCAGAGCTACACACACACACACACGCACACACTGCAGTGTGGAACCCTGCAGAGAAGTTGTTATTTTGAAAACATAAGTGGTTTTATAATTTAGTGACCATGCACATAACTGGTTTAAAGTGCTGTGTATTGACTAGGGACAAGCCGACAAGGAACAGATAACTAAATTTCAATGAACCCCTGGCAAAAATACCTGGTGCAGGATAAATAAAACATCAACCTGGTACAGGATAATTGAAACCTCATCGATCTAATGGATTGGCCCAGTAATAAACCAATGATCAAATGGAATAGCCTTAAAATGAGGCAGTAACATTTTGCCGTGTCTTGAATATGTACACCACTGATAAAGCACTGATAAAGCACTGTCGATGCATTAAATATGAATATATTAAACAATTGTAGGGATATATTTCCAAACTCTACATAGTTTCGAAATTCACAAAGCTGCTATGAGGTGTAGGTTTATCTTGTATAACAAGTAAAAAGTGGAACTTTACATACAATACCAACACTGGAGGACTCTATGACCTGTTCCACACATTGCATCCGATAACGGTTTAGAAACTTTTGACTGGTGTTAAGTCAACTTGATGGTTACACGAACTGAAATATAAGGCAAAATGTCCTAAAGAATGAAACAAAATAAGCCTTGAAAGATGTGATAGAGATCCAATTAAAATTAGGCAGCATCAGCAACAGCATCAGTATAAAACAACAGCCACTGTAATGAAAACATTATTGTACGCAAACTTAATAAATGTCAAGTTGATCGCTAGACGAAAAGCATGGAATGTTTTATAAACAGTTAATTTAAAAGAAAGGCAAGTACATTGAGGCATGAATAATTTTTAACTGTTAAACAGTATTAATTTAAATTAAAATAATGCCATATCCGACACAATACTTCCGCACTATCTTAAATGCACGCTCGGACGGTATGACGTCACCTACCGCTCTGTGTCATGAATATTCATTGCCTCCATTGTCAGACCAACAACTTACAGCCAACAGCAGCAAGGTAAAATTAGGTGAAATCAACAACTGGTGAGATGTACTTATCAGCAGTAAGAAAACATATTGCCTAAACACTCCAATGACATGGGTAGCATCATAAAACACAATTACACGAACAGCCTTGGAGTCAAATAATAGCAGCAGAAGCTTAAACAACGCTGATTACAAACAGGATAATGATTACTTGGAGACCATTTTAAACTTCCTAGTTTTTAAACTTTCTAGTGTGAACTGTTTGCAGTAACAATGTGTAACAAAAAGGAAAGGTGTGAAACAATCTACAGCCATACGTCACCTACCCACATCTCCAATGAAAATGCAATTTGCATTTGCAGACTCGTGGTGTAAAATATGATAGTTGGATATTTTTGCATTATACAACAACAGCAGGAAGTGGTGTAAAAACATCATACCATAAAAAACATATCTAACATAAAAAAAAATTCTTTTATATTATTAGTATTATATATGTCCCAACTGACTAACCCACTGACGTTAAACCCATAATAAAGTGTATAATAAAAACGAGTCCTGTTTCCGTAGGCAGTGCAACATCTGTTCGTCTAGCTGTCTAGCATCTTTTTACGGCCTCTTCTGCAATCAAACGAGCCACTCAACGATCTGTGACATAACTGACTTGCTGAACGATATGTCTTTACACCGGGAGACAGTACATGCAACCGCTGACTTTTCCCGGGAGAGCTGGCTCGCACCATCGAACTTGCTCGCTTTCCACGACAGTGTGAATATGAAAACATTGTATAAACTGAGAAAATAAAATCCTATTCTAAATACCAACTTACTCGAATAATTTTTGTTTATTTATTGTTTTTTTTGTTTGTTTTTTATTTGTTTTTTATTTTTTATATATTTATAATTATTACGATTATAATTACATATATATATTTATTCATTATTGTTATTAGCCCACTATCATTATAAAATTATTTATTTATTTGTTCAACCTCAGTGAAAATGCACCCAGACGCATTAAGCTATGGCCTAAACATTTTCAGTTAGAATGCAGGGGCGAATCCAGGCTTTCAGCTTAGTGGGGTGGGGGTGGGGGGAATTTTCAGGTCCGTCTCTAGCCTTATAAAACGGTTGCGGTAGTGCATTGATAGGGTAAAACAGTCCGTTTTCAAACAAAAGGATTTAACAATGTGTTAATTAAACCACTCATTAGCCATTATGCGTCGAGCGAGCGAAGCGAGCGAGGACATTTTTTATACTGAGGGCGTGCAACGAAATTGTTTGATATTTTATCTGCAGTAACATGGACATACATGTATGAATAAAAAAGGGGCGTTCTCAAACAAAAGGATTTAACAATGTGTTATTTAAACCACTCATTAGCCATTATGCGTCGAGCGAGCGAGAACATTTTTTACACTGAGGGCGTGCATCGTAATTGTTTGATATTTTATCTACAGTAACATGGACATACATGTAGGTTGCGCGCCCCCTCCCCCGTATCCGCTAGTGGAATGTACCTAACCACATTATTCTTAATACCACTCATTGTTCTATCAACTACAGACCCAGTTAACGCGAACATAAATGCAGTATAAGCTGTAGCCAGTACGCAAAATGTTGTTGGGCAGTAAACGGAGTTACAGCCGCTGGTAGATAATAGTTGCATTATTACACTTTAAACCTGCGACAGGCTCAGCAGTGATGTAAAGGGACATTCCACTTTGGAATTGAGGGTAGCAGGTGGAGTAGTTTCGCCCAAAACCTCGCTAAACGAACGCTTTAAAAAACCAAACAAAGCAAAAAACGAAGTTACCAACGTTTAGACTCCATTTAAATTCGACAACGACGACGGCACACATAAACCACGCAATATGAGAGTAATATTAATCAACGTTTACCTACTCCCTGGCATGACGTCACTCATAAACCACGCGGCATGAGAACACATCGGTTATTTAGTGCAAAACTTAATCGCGTGGGAATACCCCACATTTCGGGAGTATTAATTAAATAATTTACGAGAACGTTGTTATTTATTTATAGTTATATCAATTAGCAAAGGAATCTCACAGAATAGAAACAAAGAAAGAGACGAAATAAAGCTTACGTTAATTGAAAGAAAAATTGTTCTGACGAGAATCAAAATGGCCGAGAAAGTAAGGTGAAATAGGAGACTTTATTTACATCGAGCAACAACGTATAATTTCAATCTTACCAACAATTTCAAAAATATTTGAGCGTCATATAGCCATTCAAATACTATTCTATTTCAAGACGTATAATGTTATTCACGAGACCCAGTCAGGTTTCAGGCAATATCATTCATGTCATACTGCTCTGACACGGTTAATAGAAGCATGGTTAAAAGATATAGACTCAGGTAAATTAATAGGAGCTGTATTTCTTGATCTAAGAAAGGCATTCGATCTTGTAGACCATAGAATATTGATACACAAATTGAAACTTTACCATTTTTCAGACAATACCGTTAAATTATTTGATTCATATCTTTCGAATAGAAAACAATTGATAAAGGTTAAAACTTTAAAATCCGAGATGCTTAAAGTTACTTCAGGTGTTCCTCAGTGATCAATACTAGGTCCATTGCTATTTCTATTGTACATAAATGACATTGCATTCGCATCTACCTCTGGAAATACAGATATTTATGCAGATGATACTACAGTATACGAATCTGATTATAATATTTTGGATGTACAAAATAGACTTCAAGATCGTTTGAATATTATAAATAAGTGGTGTATTTTGAATAATATGTCATTACATCCAGCAAAAACTAAATGCATGGTCATAGGAACTAATCACAAGCTCAAACATGTGAATATATTGAAATTAACTGTTGATAGTTTATGTATAGAAAATGTCGCAGTTCAAAAGGTCCTGGGAGTTTATGTTGACAGAACTTTGTCTTGGAATGTACAAATAGCCAAAATGTGTTCCAAACTCAATTCTAAAATTGCCTTATTGAAACGTATATCTTACTATTTAACATATGATATGAACATTATGTTTTATAATGCCTACATTATGTCTACATTTGATTATTGCTGTACTGTATGGGGTAAAAGCAAAAAAATAGAAGATAAAATACATAAAATTCAAAAAAGAGCAGCTAGAATAATATTAAACAAACCTTTTCGAACTAAGTCTAAGGATATGTTCATTGAACTTCAGTAGCTTTCTTTTCATAACATATGTCATTATCATACTGGTGTGTTGATATATAAATCAATAAACAACCTAGCTCCTAATTACAGATCACAACTTTTGACATTCTCATGTAATAATAGGTATAATCTAAGATCAGCTACACGAAATGATCTTGTTACACAACAACCGCTAACTAAATTCATGAAAGACACCTTTAGTGACTTTGGTCGACACGTTTGGAACAATATACCGGTCGACATACGTTCTCTTCCTACTATCCAGTCATTTAAATATAATTATAAAATGTTTATTGCAAAATACACATTAACATGAATGATATTATTTATTTATTTATTTTTTTTATTGATTTTTTTTCCTTGAATATATATGTACATTATGTAAGACTTCTAAGATTCTTCTATATTCAAATATAGCTGAGTGTTTGTCGAAGATTGAATGCTTTTATTGTTAGTGTATTTGTTAAAAGCACTAAATGTTTGTTAATTCATGTACAGAAGGCCGCATTGAAAATATGATGTGTATATCTTGATAGTATGTCATAATGTGTTAACCTTCTTTAAATAAAGAATTTATTATTATTATTATTATTATTATTATTATTATACACTGTATGACTAAAATGAAACGAATACAACCTAATCGAGATAAAATCATGAGCAACAGGAATATGACAAAAAGAATTGATAGATCATGCGAGTATGATTTCAATGAATTTAAATTGTTAACATTAAGCTAAAGCACATTGCCTCGTTATAAATCCAAAATGCCGGTGTAGATGTACGAAAACTGCACCGTGAAATTTACTCCATAAGTTCAAAACGCTAATTTTGTGTCCTCCAGATACTATAGTCAGTATTATTCTCGGAAATGCACGCTTTATGATTTTAGCTGCACTCACTGGATACTTGCCGATCTACAAAATAATTGGAAGCCGTCTAGCATGACCAAGGCCAAACACGTAGAGGATGAAGTATACTTTTTTTGTCTAGCTGAATGGTTTCTCTACGAGAGCACAGAGTCCAGAAAAAGTACTTCAAAATTCAGGACCTGATTCCATAACTGAAACTGTGGACCTTCTTTAAATGATATAACACTATATTATATATTCTGTGATGAATTATAGAAATTTCCCAGTTTGAGAAAATCTATAACATATCCCTTCCTCTACTGTGCTATCTCGCCTAGTGCTCAAGATAGCACAGTAGCCAAATGTTATGAACTAAACGATAGACGTCACGATATTACGTCACGAATTGACGTCATGATATTACTCCGCGCTGTCGCCAAAGGAGTGACAGAAGAAGGAATACTTGTGTCAAAAGACGATTGGAAAGAAATTCATCACAGAAGATATATTATATAGTTTAATTAACATTTTTGTCGTGATACGGAAAATAACGCACTCGTTTCTATGTCGCAAGAATCTTCTTTCTCGCTCGGGAATTATTTCCCGTATCACTTCAACGATGTTAATTAAACTCTATATTTGCATCGCCATCTCAATGCATGGTTGGCATACACATCTCCCTTCAGCTTGTCAAAGGCACATTCAGTTTTCTGGTTCTCTTAAACTTGTTTTTTCGTAAACGATTAGTCCGGATAATTTGTTTAGGAGATTCAGATGGGACAATTATCCAACAAGTGTGTATCCGTAAATTCCATAGTACGTTCAAAATTGCCATTTCGATGTGCAACCCTTCCATTATAATAACAATTACAGCTGAATATTTTGCCAATGCAAATCCCGGAAGATCTGTTGTTAATACCGCCGTTTGTACAGGATTAAGAAACGCTACCACATCCGTGACCATATCCATAGAATGTTTAAGTGTTGCTATGGAGTATCCTTGCTCTTAAAATAATGACAATAACGCTGTGATAGTGTTGCTTAAATAATTCTAAAGTGCTCAAAGTTGTCATTTTAGACTTTTTAAAGTATCAAGTATACATTGTTGCTTGCGTATGTATTGTTTCAGCTAAAAATGGTAATGACGTTGCATACTGCATTACAGCCAATTTCCATATGAATCGTACTGATATCCCAAAATAACGTTTGTAACAGACGTAAAGAAATAATCTCAGAATTATACTATGTAATTTGATTACATTTCCTAACGTGAACAACCTGATTCGTGTTCAAACATTTCATTAAAGAAACTAACCCGCCAGATAAAGGCAGAATTACACTACAAAACCGGTTATCGAAACTCCAGGTGTTCAAGTCATATTATAATGTATATGTGCCGATTAAAAGTATAGATTTATTCACGGGTTCTTAAAATAACCGTGATTGAATAGGTGTAAACTAAATTATAAGTAACTCATAATTCGACTCTCCAGTTTTGGGGGATTGGCTGGCTGGTTAAAGCCGTTTATATTGTGCCGACAGAGTCTGGATTCTCAAAATATGTAAGTTATATATATATATACCTCGTCATCAGTAGGTTTAGAAACGGTGTACATATCTTTTAAAATATGCCTGTTGATATCGGGATAGGGACTTTAAAGAATAGCTTCGTAATATGTATGTGTGATACAATCAATAATTTTTTATTTGAATGTAACGATTCCGCCGAACATGTTCTCTTTTATGCATTTGTTTAATGTGTGGTCTATTCTGATCATTCGTTATCATTGTAATCACATATATAATATAATTTAATATATATACGATTATAGTTTGACTAAGAAACTGTCTGAAACAATAATAGCCTTTCTTTAGTATATAAACAAAGCATTATACAATAACGTTTTACTGCCAGTTTCTGCATACTACTTTGCTATGATAGCATTTTTTGAACTTTTAGGCTCTTTGGCCGGCCATTTTGAAAATGGGTAACCATTTAGAAATAAGGTGAAAATGAAATAAAGTCGTTACACGCCCATTGATTTTTGCATTGTGTCGTGTATGTCATAAAATAAAAAAGTATGTTGTCATTCATACATAGCCCATTTAAGAAAGAATCACTTTCTCATAACAAATGACCAATGTACTGCCAAATATTTACAAAAAACTGGGGGTCATGCATTTTCTAAGAAAGAAATTATGGCATGAATGAGTATGTGTGCGTGTGTGTAATACCACGCCGCCGTAGACACATGTCATAATACACCACCCAGTAACATAATACTTAAACTGGACCGAACAGTCCAAGAACGAACCTTTATATACCAGGCAATGGAGCTTTAACATGTAGTACCAGTTTTGTGAAGTCTTTGGTATGACTTATTTCCATATAAGCAAAAAGTATATATTTAAAACTCACACAATTTTAACATGACAATGCTGACAAATGTCACAAATAGATCTACAATGTAATATAAACCAAAAATGGCACTCTAAATTAGTGAAAATGCCTTTTTTAACAAAAAGAAAACATATTTACTGGGCGTCATTACACTTCCTATGCTGCAATGTGTGTGCTACATCTAAAAGAAAGTTAGCACATATTTACACCAATGAAGATTCAAAAATAATAGTACGAAGCTGTATAATTTGGTTGCATACTGTTGAAACATTACAAAATATAATTTATATTGTAGATGATACGCAGTTCGGAAATGATGACAACGACCCTGCCATTAACACAGTAAAAAAATGAGTAAAAAACCCATGCACATAACGTAAAACCCCCATGTACATTGAGTAAAAAACAACATGCACACTGAGTAAAATACCCATGCACATAAAGTAATGCTTACTTTGACTTTTGCTCCCCATTTATGTTTGGAATGCTAGAGACTTTTGCACCAGTATGTACGTGCACCAGGCGTTGTCCGGATTGTTTCCAACTTTTTATGGTCAGACTATTTTACGTATTGTTTTCAAATTTACTTCCATCTTTAATCGAACTGGCTTTAAATTCATTAACAAACTTTTCTTTTTATTTTGAGTTAAAGCACATTCCATAGAATTAGTCATAAGAATACCTTTAATGAGTTTTCTGTTTCTAGGGATGCGAAAACAGTATTGTTTACATACCGATGAAAAATCACAATGTCCAACTCAATACATTTCCAGTTACTATAAGAAGAATATTATTATTGTTCAGTGTAAAGCAAACACTGAGTGCACGATTGACTTTATTAAATTATTATTTAAAGCACTTAAGGGAGAACAGAATATCGGATATTAAACAACGCCCACATTATGATTACTTAAAGATGAATAGCTACTCTTTTTGTAGTGATATTAATTAACAAATTTAACTCTTAAACATCATATGGACAATTCTTGATAGTCCCACCTTAATAAATCTAATGTATTGAAAACCGCTACTACATTGTATGTAAAACTAAGTATTATTTAATGCTTTTACCACTGAGTGGCTGCACGGGGAAATGAGGTAAATATGAATTGTATAGCTGCACGACTATTGCCAGATAATTGATACATATTTACCTGTGGATTAATTTACCTGTTCAAAGTTTTCTACGTCATCAAATAAAATCTTATTCTCGCTTTTCACAGATATTGTAAATATCTATTGTTGTGTATTGATTTCGATTTATATAAACATAAACATGTTCATGAAGCAAAACATGGCCGGAGAACTTTAAATAGGCAGGTGAATTCCAGTTTCATTCATTTATACCAGTTTGCGTGACAAACATCCCATATAACCGAGGAGTGTCGCAGGGCAATTATAACCAATATTGTGCAATAGAAATTGCGGTTGAAAGGTGATGGAATTTGTTCGTATTTCAAGTTAAGAATTTCCTCTAAATTATGTTTTTTTTTCTGTGCGAAAGCTTAAGTATAGTATGGGTTTCAGGATTGAAACAATTTAGAAATACATGTTGTGTTTGTGGTTATTGTTTTCCCTACGTAAAACAGTTTGTTTTATGCCTCCAAAGACAGGCATACAGTAATCGCACCGTCCGTCCGTTCATTTTTTTTTCGCCGTTCGTCCTTCATTCCGAAACAGTTCCGTCCGAAGCAATAATGTCTCAGCCATAACTTTGAAAAACTGACCAGATTTCCATGAAACTTCACACAAATGTCACAGTGAGAAGGTGACACACTAGTGTGCAAGAATCGAGTCTGTACATCAAAGGTCAAAGTCACACTTGGAGGTCAAAGGTCAAATGAGTCACACTTTAATTTTCGGGGGCATCTTGTCATTTGTTGGTGACATTTCTTGTTTTGTATTCTATCAATTTAACAGAGAGTTTACAATATTTGGACACAGTTGAGTAATTTTGATTCTAAATATGCTCTTTTTAACTGCATACACTACTAACACAATCAGGTTTGGTGAGGTTTTTGTCGACACTTTTCATTTACAGTGCAATATTAACTGAAGTATATATGTGCAATAATTTCACAGACGTCATCTATTTTTTTTTTTTAGGAATGCGTATCTTATGACATCATTAACTTACAACAACTAACATTATCCTTAAGAGTGTAAGTTCTTCTGCTCGTTATACCGTTTAAGTTTAACATTTACAATCATTTTAACGCAGTGGTTCGTTTTAATGCTTTTATTATCAGTGTAAACTGGTATGAATCATATTTTAAAGCTCATATTTGTATTGATGTTAGCGCAAAAAAGGGATTGTTCTTTTAATATAGCAGAACGTTTTCTACACATGTTTTAGGCCATTTATAACATGGTTTCAACAAATGTGTGTACATACTGTAAATATATGTTGCTTGAGGATCAGTACATATGTTACTAAAATGGTTAGCATGTATTAAACGATTAGTCTATTGCAATCAGATTGTAAAACAAATATTAAAAATCTAACATCCTACGTTTACAAAGCGTTTAACTTTAGAAACGAATTATTATTTGACGAGTAATATTAGCTCTCCTGTTGTAAAAGTACATGTTTTACATTTGCAAAATTTACTGCTAAATGTTGAAGGGTACAAAAAATAGTCCTCATCTCATGTGTTTTATAACTTGATGAATCTAAAGTATAAGTGTTGACGTTGTAATCATATACATTTTAAATTCATATACATTTGTTGTATAATATATAATGCTGCATCATTGTTCTTGCCATTGAAGGTAACTGTTAGTAACTGTATGTTATATATTTATATTTGCTCAAGCGTCATTTATGACGTATTGCAAATTATGTATGAAACTATGTACGGTTAATTGTGGATTGACCTATGACGAAGAAATAAAAGCTTCTTCTATGTCAGACTGGTTGTAAGCCAAATATGTTATCCTCGATAAGTAAAGATGTTCTTCTTCTTTCTTCTTCTTCTTCTTCTTCTTATTTTTGTTATGATGATATGAAGTGATTTAGTATTCATGCGCGAAAGTTAAATACAATTTTCCAATTAACAGAAGATGATGGTATCTTTACACAACGGTTAGAGGACGATAGTGCCGACAGCGATGGTAGTAGTGGTACTAAAGATATTGCTATTGTTGTAAATGCTCCTGGATCACCAGCAGTTGACGAAACGAATACTGTCCATCCCAAAACTGCTAAAGCACTTCCAACGACACCCCTCACACACCTTCCCGTAAGCACTGCATGCACATTATCAGTATTAGAAACATATCTGCTAATTTTACTTACTTCATGTTTGGGCAGTATAGCATATTTTATATATATTCTTGACAATGTTTTCAATGATGTTATAGATTTCTTTTTTTACTATTGTTTTTATCGTTTTACACATGTATGAATGATCCTAATACAAGTTGCTTAGTCTCTTAGTTTTAATTAGTTTTATTAGGTTTATCATATTTTGATAGAGGTAACTTAATTGTGTTGCTATGATAGAACATGAAAAAAATTGGGAGTCGTGACTGGTGTTTGGCAAGTTCATTATGTTAGTACTCTCCCTTTTATATAGAGCATCTAGATTAATTGAGCATTTTATCTAAAATATTATTTACAGTTATCTGAACCATGTTTATTTTTAATTAAGCCCAGGGAAATCAAGAAGGCCGGCAATTTGTACAAGCAAGGCGGGTAAGACAATATTGATATTTTGTTGGAATATAAATTATCAAGTTCAAATATAAATAATCAAGTCAGGTGACGATTTAATCCATTCATTAGCATGCGCGGTGTCGTGAGACCGATTCCAGTTCGGACCATATTTAGTTATTCCAACATTAATCTGACCAGTTATTCTAGTCCCACCTTAATATGACCAGTAATTTTAGTCCCACCTTTAACTGACCAGTTGTTCTAGTCCCACATTAATCTGAATCAGTAATTCTAGTCCAACCTTAATCTGACGAGATATTCTAGTCCCACCTTAATCTGACCAGTTATTCCAGTCCCAAATTAATATTACAAATTATTCCAGTCCCACCTTAATCTGAGCAGTTATTTTAGTCCTACTTTAATCTGACCAGTTGTTCTAGCCCCACCTTAATATGACAAGTTATTCTAGTACCACTTTAATCTGACAAGATATTCTAGTCTCACCGTAATCTGACCAGTTATTCTAGTCACACATTAATTTGAGCAATTATTCTAGTCCGACCTTAATCTGACCAGTTATTCTAGTCCCACCTTAACATTACCAGTTATTCTAGTCCTACCTTAGTCCCACCTTAACCTTACCAGTTATTCTAGTCCCACCTTAATCTGACAAGTTATTCTAGCCCCACCTTAATCTGATAAGATGTTCCAGTCCTACCTTAATCTGACCAGTTATTCCAGTCCCACATTAAACTGACAAGTTATTCTAGTCCAACCATAATCTGACCAGATATTCTAGTCCCACCTTAATCTGACCAGATATTCTAGTCCCACCTAAATCTTAGCGGTTATTCTAGTCCCACCTTAATCTGACCAGTTATTTTAATCCCACATAATCTCACCATTTATTCTACTCCCACCTTAATCTGACCAATTATTCTAGTCCCACCTTAATTTGACCAGTTATTCTAGATACATCTTAATCTTACCAGTTATTCTAGTCCAACCTCAATCTCACCAGTTATTCTAGTCCCACCTTTACATGACCTGATATGCTAGTCCCACCTTAATCTGAGAAGTTATTCTAGTCTAGCTTAATTTGACCATTTATTCTAGTCGCACCTTAATCTGAACCAGTTATTCTAGTCATACCTTAATCTGTCCAGTTATTCTAGTCCCACCTGAGTCTGAACCAGTTAATCTAGTCCAACATTAACCTTAATCAGTTATACTAGTCCCACCCTAATCTGACCAGTTATTCTAGTCCCACCTTAATTTGAATAGTTATTCTTATTCCAATTTAATCTGATTAGTTATTGTAGTCCAACATTAAACTGAATAGTTATTATAGTCCCACATTAAACTGAAACGTTATTTTAATCCCACCTAATCTGACCAGTTATTCTAGTCCCACCTTAATATGACCAGTTATTCTAGTCCAACCTTAATTTGAATAGTTATTCTTGTTCCAATTTAATCTGATTAGTTATTGTAGTCCAACATTAAACTGAATAGTTATTATAGTCCCACATTAAACTGAAACGTTATTATAATCCCACCTTAATATGACTAGTTATGCTAGTCCCACCTTAATATGAACCGTTACTCTAGTCCAAACTTAATCTGAAACAGTTATTCCAGTCCCACGTTAATCTGACAATTTATTCTAGGTCAACCTTTTTCTGACCAGTTACTCTAGTCCCACCTTAATCTGACCAGTTGTTGTAGTCCCTCCTTAATCTGCCCAGTTGTTCAAGTCCCACATTAAGCTGACCAGTTATTGTAGTCCCACCATAATTTGACAAGTTATTCTAGTACCACCGTCATCTGACAAGTTATTCTAGTACCATTGTAATCCGACAAGTTATTCTAGTCCCACCTTAATCTGACAATTTATTCTAGGCGCACCTTAACCTGAACCAGTTATTCGAGTCCCACATTAACATGAACCGGTTATACTAGTCCCACCTTAATCTGACCAGATATTACAATCCCACCTCAAGCTGACCAGTTATTCTAGTCCTATCTTAATCTGACCAGTTATTCTAGTCCCACCTTAATCTGACCAGTTATTCTAGTCCGACCTTTATCTGACCAGTAATTATAGTCCTGATCAGATGTTCTAGTCCCTCCTTAATCTGATAAGTTATTCTAGTCCCGTCTTAATATGACCAGTTATAGTAGTCCCACCCTAATCTGACCATTTATTCTAGTCTCACCTTTATCAGGCAAGTTATTCTAGTTCCACCTTAGTCTGACAATTTATTTTAGTCCCACCTTAATCTGAGCAGTTATTCTAGTCCAACCGTAATCTGACCAGTTATTCTAGTCTCACCTGAAACTGACAAGTTATTCTAGTCCAACCTTAATCTAACCGTTTATTCTAGTCCCACCTAAATTTTACCAGTTATACTAGTCCCACCTAAATCTGACCAGTTATTCTAGTCTTACTTAATCTCACCAGTTATTCTAATTCCACTTTAATCTGACTGGTTATTATAGTCCCACCTTAATCTGACCAGTAATTCTAGTCCCGCCTTAATCTAATCAGTTATTCTAGTCCCACTTTAATCGGAACCAATTATTCTAGTCCCAGCTTAATCTGACCAGTTATTCTAGTCTCACATTAATCTGATCAGTTATTTTAGTCCGTTCTTAATGTGACTTTTTATTCTAGTCCCACCTTTATCTGACCAGTTATTCTAGTCCCGACTTAATCTGACCAGTTATTCTAGTCCCACCTTAATCTTACCAGTCATTCTAGTCCAATCTTTATCTTACCCGTTATTCCTGTCCCACCTTAATCTGACCAGTTATTCCCGTCCCATCTCAAACTGACCAGTTATTCCAGTCCCACCTCACTTACCAGATATTCAGGTCCCATCTTAATCTAACCAGTTATTGTAGTCCCACCTTAATCTGACTAGTTATTCTTGACCCACCTCAATATGACAAGTTATTCTAGTCCCATCTTAATCTGACCCGTTACTCTAGTCCCACCTTAATCTGAACCGTTACTCTAGTCCCGACTTAATCTTAACCAGTTATTCCAATCCCGCCTTAATCTGACCAGTTATTAAAGTCCCACATTTATCTGGCCAGTTGTTCTAGTCCCACCTTAATCTGACGAGTTATTCTAGTCCCACTTTATTCTGACCAATTATTCTAGTCCACCCTAATCTAACAAGTTATTCTAGTCCCACCTTAATATGACCAATTATTCTAGTCGTACATTTATCTGACCAGTTATTCTAGTCCAACCTTAATCGGAACCAGTTATTCTAATCCCACCTTAATCTGACCAGTTATTTCACTCCCGACTTAATCTGACCAGTTATTCTAGTCCCAACTGAATATGACCAGTTATTCTAGTCCCAAATTAATCTGACCAGATATGCTAGTATCACCTTAATCTGACAAGTTATTCTAGTCCCAGTTTAATCGAAACCAGTTATTCTAGTCCAACCATAATATGACCAGTTATTCTAGTCCCACCTTAATCTGATCAGTTATTCTAGTCCCACCTTAATCTGACCTGTTATTCTAGTCCCACCTTTATCTGACCAGTTATTCTAGTCCCACTTTAATCTGACTAGTTATTCTAGTCCCACCTTAACCTTACCAGTCATTCTAGTCCAACCTTTATCTTACCCGTTATTCCTGTACCACCTTAATCTGACCAATTATTCCGTCCCATCTGAAACTGACCAGTTATTCAAGTCCCACCTCACACTTACCAGATATTCTGTTCCCATCTTAAACTAACCAGTTATTCCAGTCCCACCTTAATCTGACAAGTTATTCTAGTACCATTGTAATCTGACAAGTTATTCTACTCCCACCTTAATCTGACAGTTTATGCTAGGCGCATCTTAAAATGAACCAGTTATTCGAGTCCCACATTAACTTGAATCGGTTATACTAGTCCCATCTTAATCTGTCCAGATATTCTAATCCCAC
Source organism: Cyrtodaria siliqua (assembly GCA_037043455.1). NCBI lineage: Eukaryota > Metazoa > Mollusca > Bivalvia > Adapedonta > Hiatellidae > Cyrtodaria > Cyrtodaria siliqua. The sequence continues at coordinate 310,951 of JAWPHD010000910.1, forward strand.
CCAATCTGGCCAGTTATTCCAGTACCACCTTAATCTGACCAGTTATCCAGTACCACCTTAATCTGACCAATTATTCTAGTCCCACCATAATCTGACCAGTTATTCTAGGCCCACCTTAATTTGACCAGTTATTCTAGGCCCACCTTAATTTGACCAGTTATTCCAGTCCCGCTTTAATCTGACCAGTTATTATAGTCCCATCTTAATCTGACCAGTTATTCTAGTCCCACCTATATCGCCTGACTTCAATCTGACAAGTTATTCTAGTCCCACCTTTATCTGACAAGTTAATCTAGTCTCTCCTTAATATGACCAGATATTCCAGTCACACCTTAATCTGACCAGATATTCCAGTCCCACCATAATCCGACCAGATATTCCAGTCGCACCTTAATCTGACCAGATTTTCCAGTCGCACCTTAATCTGACCAGTAATTCTAGTCCGATCTTAATCTGACCAGTTATTCTAATCCCGCTTTAATCTTACCAGTTATTATAGTCCCGCTTTAATCTGCCCAGTAATTCAAGTCCCGGCTTAACTTGACCAGTTATTCTAGTCCGATCTTAATCTGACCAGTTATTTTAGTCCCACCTTAATCATAGCAGTTATTATAGTCCCATCTTTATCTGACCGGTTATTCTGGTCCCACCTGAATCTGACCAGTTAAGCTAGTCCGACCTTAATCTGACCGGTTATTCTAGTCCAACCTTTATCTGACCTGTTTTTTTAGTCCCACCTTAATCTGAGCTGTTTTTCTATTCGCACCTTAATCTGACCTGTTATTGTAACCCCACCTTAATCTGACCTGTTATTCTAGTCCCAACTTAATCTGACCAGTTATTCTAGTCCGTCCTTAATCTGACCAGTTTTTCTAGTCCCACCTTAATCTGACCAGTTATTCTAGTCCTACCTTAATTGGACCAGTTATTCTAGGCCCGCCTTAATCTCACCAGTTATTCCGGTCCCGCCTTAATCTGACCAGTTATAGCAGAACCACCTTGACCTGACCAGTTATTCTAATCCTATCTTAATCTGACCAGATATTCTAGTCCCACCTAATTCGCCCCATCTTAATCTGACCAGTTATTCTAGTCCCGCCTTTATCTGACAAGTTATTCTACTTCCTCCTTAATATGACAAGATATTCCAGACGCACCTTAATCTGACCAGATATTCCAGTCCGAGCATAATCTTACCAGATTTTCCAGTCGCATCTTAATCTGACCAGTTATTCTAGTCCGATCTTAATCTGACCAGTTATTCTAGTACCGCTTTAATCTTACCAGTTATTATAATCCCGCTTTAATCTGACCAGTAATTCCAGTCCCGCCTTAATCTGACCGGATATTCTAGTCCCGCCTTAATATGACCAGTTATTGTAGTCCTACCATAATCTGAGCAGTTATTCTAGTCTCACCTTAATATTACCGGTTATTCTAGTCCCACCTTAATGCGACTAGTTATTCTAGTCCCACCTTAATCTTATTATTTATTCTGATCCAACCTTAATGTGACTAGTTATTTTCGTCCAACCTTAATCTGACCGGTTATTCTAGTCCCACCTAAATCTTACCAGTTATTCTAGTCCCATATAATCTCACCATTTATTCTTGTTCCAACTTAACCTGACCAGTTATTCCAGTTCTATCTAAATCGCCCCACCTTAATCTGACCAGTTATTATAGTCCCAGCTTAATCTTACCAGATTTTCCAGTCGCATCTTAATCTGACCAGTTATTCTAGTCCGATCTTAATCTGACCAGTTATTCTAGTACCGCTTTAATCTTACCAGTTATTATAATCCCGCTTTAATCTGACCAGTAATTCCAGTCCCGCCTTAATCTGACCGGATATTCTAGTCCCGCCTTAATATGACCAGTTATTGTAGTCCTACCATAATCTGAGCAGTTATTCTAGTCTCACCTTAATATTACCGGTTATTCTAGTCCCACCTTAATGCGACTAGTTATTCTAGTCCCACCTTAATCTTATTATTTATTCTGATCCAACCTTAATGTGACTAGTTATTTTCGTCCAACCTTAATCTGACCGGTTATTCTAGTCCCACCTAAATCTTACCAGTTATTCTAGTCCCATATAATCTCACCATTTATTCTTGTTCCAACTTAACCTGACCAGTTATTCCAGTCCCATCTAAATCGCCCCACCTTAATCTGACCAGTTATTATAGTCCCAGCTTAATCAGACCAGATAATATAGTCTCACCTTAATCTGACTAGATAATCTAATCCAACCTTTATATGACCAGTTTTTCTAGTCCCACCTTAATCTGACCAGGTATTGTAGTCCCACCTTAATCTGACAAGTTATTCTAGTAACATCGTCATCTGACAAGTTATTCTAGTCCCGCCTTAATCTGACCATTTAATCCAGTCCCACCTTAATCTGACAATTTATTCTAGTCCCACATTAACCTAAACCAGTTATACTAGTCCCACTTTAATCTGACCAGTTAGTCTAGTACTACCTTAATCTGACCAGTAATTCTAGTCCCGCCATAATCTGACCAGTAATTCTAGTCCCGCCTTAATCTGCTCAGTTATAGTAGTCCCACCTTGATCTTACCAGTTATTCTAGTCCCACCTTGATCTGACCATTTATTCTAGTCCCACCTTTATCTTACCAGTTATTCTAGTACCAACTTTAATTTGACCAGTTATTCTAGTCCCATCTTAATCTGAGCAGTAATTCTAGTCCCACCCTAATCATCTGACCAGATATTCTAGTCCCACCTCAATTTTACCAGTTATTATAGTACCACCTAAAATCTGAGCAGTTATTCTAGTCCCACCTTAATCTGACCAGTTGTTCTAGTCCCACCTAAATCGCCCCACCTTAATCTGACCAGTTATTCTAGTCTCACTTTAATCTGACCAGTTATTCTAGTCTCACCTTAATCTGACAAGTTATTCTAGTCAACTTTAATCTGAAAAGTTATTCTAGTCCAACTTTAATCTGACCAGATATTGTAGTTCAACTTTAATCTGATGACATGTTATTGTAGTCCTTCCTTAATCTGACCACTTCTTCCAGTCCCTCATTAAACTGACAAGTTATTCTAGTCCCACCTCACTTACCAGATATTCAGGTCCCATCTTAATCCAACCAGTTATTGTAGTCCCACCTTAATCTGACTAGTTATTCTTGACCCACCTCAATATGACTAGTTATTCTAGTCCCATCTTAATCTGACCCGTTACTCTAGTCCCACCTTAATCTGAACCGTTACTCTAGTCCCGACTTAATCTTAACCAGTTATTCCAATCCCGCCTTAATCTGACCAGTTATTAAAGTCCCACATTTATCTGGCCAGTTGTTCTAGTCCCACCTTAATCTGACGAGTTATTCTAGTCCCACTTTATTCTGACCAATTATTCTAGTCCACCCTAATCTAACAAGTTATTCTAGTCCCACCTTAATATGACCAATTATTCTAGTCGTACATTTATCTGACCAGTTATTCTAGTCCAACCTTAATCGGAACCAGTTATTCTAATCCCACCTTAATCTGACCAGTTATTTCACTCCCGACTTAATCTGACCAGTTATTCTAGTCCCAACTGAATATGACCAGTTATTCTAGTCCCAAATTAATCTGACCAGATATGCTAGTATCACCTTAATCTGACAAGTTATTCTAGTCCCACCTAAATCTTACCAGTTATTCTAGTCCCATATAATCTCACCATTTATTCTTGTTCCAACTTAACCTGACCAGTTATTCCAGTCCCATCTAAATCGCCCCACCTTAATCTGACCAGTTATTATAGTCCCAGCTTAATCAGACCAGATAATATAGTCTCACCTTAATCTGACTAGATAATCTAATCCAACCTTTATATGACCAGTTTTTCTAGTCCCACCTTAATCTGACCAGGTATTGTAGTCCCACCTTAATCTGACAAGTTATTCTAGTAACATCGTCATCTGACAAGTTATTCTAGTCCCGCCTTAATCTGACCATTTAATCCAGTCCCACCTTAATCTGACAATTTATTCTAGTCCCACATTAACCTAAACCAGTTATACTAGTCCCACTTTAATCTGACCAGTTAGTCTAGTACTACCTTAATCTGACCAGTAATTCTAGTCCCGCCATAATCTGACCAGTAATTCTAGTCCCGCCTTAATCTGCTCAGTTATAGTAGTCCCACCTTGATCTTACCAGTTATTCTAGTCCCACCTTGATCTGACCATTTATTCTAGTCCCACCTTTATCTTACCAGTTATTCTAGTACCAACTTTAATTTGACCAGTTATTCTAGTCCCATCTTAATCTGAGCAGTAATTCTAGTCCCACCCTAATCATCTGACCAGATATTCTAGTCCCACCTCAATTTTACCAGTTATTATAGTACCACCTAAAATCTGAGCAGTTATTCTAGTCCCACCTTAATCTGACCAGTTGTTCTAGTCCCACCTAAATCGCCCCACCTTAATCTGACCAGTTATTCTAGTCTCACTTTAATCTGACCAGTTATTCTAGTCTCACCTTAATCTGACAAGTTATTCTAGTCAACTTTAATCTGAAAAGTTATTCTAGTCCAACTTTAATCTGACCAGATATTGTAGTTCAACTTTAATCTGATGACATGTTATTGTAGTCCTTCCTTAATCTGACCACTTCTTCCAGTCCCTCATTAAACTGACAAGTTATTCTAGTCCCACCTCACTTACCAGATATTCAGGTCCCATCTTAATCTAACCAGTTATTGTAGTCCCACCTTAATCTGACTAGTTATTCTTGACCCACCTCAATATGACTAGTTATTCTAGTCCCATCTTAATCTGACCCGTTACTCTAGTCCCACCTTAATCTGAACCGTTACTCTAGTCCCGACTTAATCTTAACCAGTTATTCCAATCCCGCCTTAATCTGACCAGTTATTAAAGTCCCACATTTATCTGGCCAGTTGTTCTAGTCCCACCTTAATCTGACGAGTTATTCTAGTCCCACTTTATTCTGACCAATTATTCTAGTCCACCCTAATCTAACAAGTTATTCTAGTCCCACCTTAATATGACCAATTATTCTAGTCGTACATTTATCTGACCAGTTATTCTAGTCCAACCTTAATCGGAACCAGTTATTCTAATCCCACCTTAATCTGACCAGTTATTTCACTCCCGACTTAATCTGACCAGTTATTCTAGTCCCAACTGAATATGACCAGTTATTCTAGTCCCAAATTAATCTGACCAGATATGCTAGTATCACCTTAATCTGACAAGTTATTCTAGTCCCACCTAAATCTTACCAGTTATTCTAGTCCCATATAATCTCACCATTTATTCTTGTTCCAACTTAACCTGACCAGTTATTCCAGTCCCATCTAAATCGCCCCACCTTAATCTGACCAGTTATTATAGTCCCAGCTTAATCAGACCAGATAATATAGTCTCACCTTAATCTGACTAGATAATCTAATCCAACCTTTATATGACCAGTTTTTCTAGTCCCACCTTAATCTGACCAGGTATTGTAGTCCCACCTTAATCTGACAAGTTATTCTAGTAACATCGTCATCTGACAAGTTATTCTAGTCCCGCCTTAATCTGACCATTTAATCCAGTCCCACCTTAATCTGACAATTTATTCTAGTCCCACATTAACCTAAACCAGTTATACTAGTCCCACTTTAATCTGACCAGTTAGTCTAGTACTACCTTAATCTGACCAGTAATTCTAGTCCCGCCATAATCTGACCAGTAATTCTAGTCCCGCCTTAATCTGCTCAGTTATAGTAGTCCCACCTTGATCTTACCAGTTATTCTAGTCCCACCTTGATCTGACCATTTATTCTAGTCCCACCTTTATCTTACCAGTTATTCTAGTACCAACTTTAATTTGACCAGTTATTCTAGTCCCATCTTAATCTGAGCAGTAATTCTAGTCCCACCCTAATCATCTGACCAGATATTCTAGTCCCACCTCAATTTTACCAGTTATTATAGTACCACCTAAAATCTGAGCAGTTATTCTAGTCCCACCTTAATCTGACCAGTTGTTCTAGTCCCACCTAAATCGCCCCACCTTAATCTGACCAGTTATTCTAGTCTCACTTTAATCTGACCAGTTATTCTAGTCTCACCTTAATCTGACAAGTTATTCTAGTCAACTTTAATCTGAAAAGTTATTCTAGTCCAACTTTAATCTGACCAGATATTGTAGTTCAACTTTAATCTGATGACATGTTATTGTAGTCCTTCCTTAATCTGACCACTTCTTCCAGTCCCTCATTAAACTGACAAGTTATTCTAGTCAAAGCATAATCTGACCAGTTATTCTAGTCCCAACTTAATGTGACCAGTTATTCTAGTCCCACCTTAATCTTACCAGTTATTCAAGTCCCACCTAAATCTTAGCAGTTATTTTAGTCCCACATAATCTCAACAGTTATTCTAGTCCCACCTTAATCTGACCAGTCATTCTAGTCCCACCTTTATCTGACCAGTTATTCTAGATACATCTTAATCTTACCAGTTATTCTAGTTCAATCTCAATCTGACCAGTTATTATAGTCCCACCTTTACATGACGGGATATTCTAATCACACCTCAATCTGACAAGTTATTCTAGTCCCACCTTAATCTGAGCAGTTATTCTAGTCCCATCTTAATCTGATTATTTATTCTGATCCAACCTTAATGTGACTAGTTATTCTCGTCCAACCTTAATCTGACCAGTTATTCTATTCCCACCTTAATCTGACCAGTTATTCTAGTCCCATATAATCTCACCATTTATTCTTGTACCAACTTAACCTGGCCAGTTATTCTAGTCCCACCTAAATTGCCCCACCTTAATCTGACCAGTTATTCTAGTCCCAGCTTAATCAGACCAGATAATATAGTCACACCTTAATCTGACTAGATAATCTAATCCAACCTTAATCTGACCAGTTATTCTAGTCCCACTTTAATCTGACCAGGTATTGTAGTCCCACCTTAATCTGACAAGTTATTCTAGTAACATCGTCATCTGACAAGTTATCCTAGTCCCACCTTAATCTGACCATTTATTCCAGTCTCACCTTAATCTCACAATTTATTCTAGTCCGACATTAACCTAAACCAGTTATACTAGTCCCACTTTAATCTGACCAGTTATTCTAGTACTACCTTAATCTGACCAGTAATTCTAGTCCCGCCATAATCTTACCAGTTATTCTAGTCCCGCCTTAATCTGATCAGTTATAGTAGTCCCACCTTGATCCTACCAGTTATTCTAGTCCCACCTTGATCTGACCATTTATTTTAGTCCCACCTTTATCTAACCAGTTATTCTAGTACCAACTTTAATTTGACCAGTTATTCTAGTTCCATCTTAATCTGACCAGTTATTCTAGTCCCACCTTAATCAGCTGACCAGATATTCTAGTCCCACCTCAATTTTACCAGTTATTATAGTACCACCTAAAATCTGAGCAGTTATTCTAGTTCCACCTTAATCTGACCAGTTGTTCTAGTCCCACCTAAATCGCCCCACCTTAATCTGATCAGTTATTCTAGTCCCACCTTAATCTGACCAGATATTATAGTCTCACCTTAATCTGACCAGTTATTCTAGTCTCACCTTAATCTGACAAGTTATTCTTGTCTCACCTTAATCTGACCAGTTATTCTAGTCAACTTTATTCTGACAAGTTATTCTAGTCAAACCTTAATCTGACCAGATATTCTAGTCCAACTTTAATCTGATGACATGTTATTCTAGTCCTACCTTAATCTGACCACTTCTTCCAGTCCCACATTAAACTGACAAGTTATTCCAGTCAAAGCATAATCTGACCAGTTATTCTAGTCCCACCTTAATCTGACCAGATATTCTAGTCCCACCTTAATCTTACCAGTTATTCAAGTCCCACCTAAATCTTAGCAGTTATTTTAGTCCCACATAATCTCACCAGTTATTCTAGTCCAACCTTAATCTGACCAGTCATTCTAGTCCCACCTTAATCTGAACAGTTATTCTAGATACATCTTAATCTTACCAGTTATTCTAGTTCAACCTCAATGTGACCAATTATTCTAGTCCCACCTTTACATGACCGGATATTCTAGTCCCACCTCAATCTGAAAAGTAATTCTAGTCTAGCTTAATTTGACCATTTATTCTAGTCGCATCTGAATCTAAACCGATTATTCTAGTCCCACCATAATCTGTGCAGTTATTCTAGTCCCACCTGAGTCTGAACCAGTTAATCTAGTCCAACATTAATCTTAATCAATTATACTAGTCCCACCCTAATCTGACCAGTTATTATAGTCCCACCTCAATCTGAAAAGTTATTCTAGTCTAGCTTAATTTGACCATTTATTCTAGTCGCATCTGAATCTAAACCGATTATTCTAGTCCCACCATAATCTGTGCAGTTATTCTAGTCCCACCTGAGTCTGAACTAGTGAATCTAGTCCAACATTAATCTTAATCAGTTATACTAGTCCCACCCTAATCTGACCAGTTATTATAGTCCCACCTTAATCTGAATAGTTATTATTGTCCCACTTTAATCTGACTAGTTATTATAGTCCCACATTAATCTGTAAAGTTATTATAATCCCACCTTAATCTGACCAGATATTCTAGTCCCACATTAAATGACAAGTTATATTAGTCCCACCTTAATCTGATCAGATATTCTAGTCCCACTTTAATCTGACTAGTTATTGTACTCCCACACTAATCTGACCAGCTATTCTAGTCTCACCTTAATCTGACCACATATTCTAGTTCCACATTAAGCTGACAAGTTGTTCTAGTACAACTTTAATCTGACAGGTTATTCTAGTAACACCGTAATCTGACAAGTTATTTTAGTCCCACCTTAATATGAATAGTTATTCTAGTCCCTCCTTTATCTAACCAGTTAGTCTAGTCCCAACTTCATCGGAACCAGTTCTTCCAGTCCACATTAATTTGACCAGTTATTCTAGTCCAACCTTAATATGACCAGTTATTCTAGACCCACCTTTTCTGACCATTTATTCTAATCCCACCTTAATCTGACCAGTTATTCTAATCCCACCTTAATCTGATCTGTTATTTTACTCCCACCATAATCTGACCAGTTGTTCTAATCTCACCTTAATATGACCAGTTATTCTAGTCTCACATTTATCTGGTCAGTTGTTCTAGTCCCACCTTAACCTGAACCAGTTATTCTAGTTCAATCTTAATCTGACCAGTAATTCTAGTCGCACATTAATATGACCAGTTATTCTAGTCGTACATGTACCTGACCAGTTATTATAGTCCAACCTTAATCGGAACCAGTTATTTTATTCCCACCTTAATCTGACCAGTTATTCCTATCCCGCCTTAATCTGACCAGTTATTCTAGTCGCAACTGAATATGACCAGTTATTATAGTCCACATTAATCTGATCAGATATGCTAGTCTCGCCTTAATCTGACCAGTTATTCTTGTCCCACCTTAATCGGAACCAATTATTCTAGTCCCACCTTAATCTGATCAGTTATTCTAGTCCTATATCAATCTGATCACTTATTTTAGTCCCATCTTAATCTGACTTTTTATTCTAGTCCCACCTTTATCTGACCAGTTATTCTAGTCCCGACTTAATCTGACCAGTTATTCTAGTCTCACCTTAATATTACAAGTCATTCTAGTCCAACCTTTATCTTACCCGTTATTCCTGTCCCACCTTAATCTGACCAGTTATTCCCGTCCCATCTCAAACTGACCAGTTATTCCAGTCCCACTTCACTTACCACCAGATATTCTGGTCCCATCTTAATCTAACCAGTTATTGTAATCCCATCTTAATCTGACTAATTATTCTAGTCCGACCTTAATATGACTAGTTATTCTAGTCCCACCTTAATCTGACCCGTTACTCTAGTCCCGACTTAATCTGAACCAGTTATTCCAGTCCCAGCTTAATCTGACCAGTTATTCTAGTCCCACATTATTCTGACCAATTATTCTTGTCCCACCCTAATCTAACAAGTTATTCTAGTCCCACCTTAATATCACCAATTATTCTAGTCGTCCATTTATCTGACCAGTTATCGGAATCAGTTATTCTAATCCCACCTTAATCTGACCAGTTATTCCACCCCCGACTTAATCTGACCAGTTATTCTAGTCCCATCTTAATCTGACTAATTATTCTAGTCCGACCTTAATATGACTAGTTATTCTAGTCCCACCTTAATCTGACCCGTTACTCTAGTCCCGACTTAATCTGAACCAGTTATTCCAGTCCCACCTTAATCTGAACAGTTATTATAGTCCTACATTTATCTGGCCAGTTGTTATAGTCCCACCTTAATCTGACGAGTTATTCTAGTCCCACAATATTCTGACCAATTATTCTAGTCACACCCTAATGTAACACGTTATTCTAGTCCCACCTTAATATGACCAGTTATTCTAGTCGTACATTTATCTGACCAGTTATTCTAGTCCAACCTTAATCGGCACCAGTTATTCTAATCCCACCTTAATATGACCAGTTATTCCTATCCCGCCTTAATCTGACCAGTTATTCTAGTCGCAACTGAATATGACCAGTTATTCTAGTCTCACCTTAATCTGACCAGTTATTCTAGTCCCACTTTAATCGGAACCAATTATTCTAGTCCCAGCTTAATCTGACCAGTTATTCTAGTCCCACACCAAACTGATCAGTTATTTTAGTCCCATCTTAATGTGACTTTTTATTCTAGTCCCACCTTTATCTGACCAGTTATTCTAGTCCCGACTTAATCTGACCAGTTATTCTAGTCCCACCTTAACCTTACCAGTCATTCTAGTCATATCTTTATCTGACCAGTTATTCCCGTCCCATCTCAAACTGACCAGTTATTCCAGTCCCACGTCACTTACCAGATATTATGGTCCCATCTTAATCTAACCAGTTATTGTAGTCCAACTTTAATCTGACTAGTTATTCTAGTCCAACCTTAATAATATGATTATTTATTGTAGTCCAACCTTAATCTGACCCGTTACTCTAGTCCCACCTTAATCTGAACCGTTACTCTAGTCCCGACTTAATTTGAATCAGTTATTCCAGTCCCACCTTAATCTGACCAGTTATTAAAGTCCCACATTTATCTGGCCAGTTGTTCTAGTCCCCCCTTATCTGACCAGTTATTCTAGTCCCACATTATTCTGACCAATTATTCTTGTTCCACCCTAATCTAACAAGTTATTCTAGTCCCACCTTAATATGACCAATTATTCTAGTCGTACATTTATCTGACCAGTTATCGGAACCAGTTATTCTAATCCCACCTTAATCTGACCAGTTATTCCACCCCGACTTAATCTGACCAGTTATTCTAGTCCCAACTGAATATGACCAGTTATTCTAGTCCCAAATTAATCTGATCAGATATGCTAGTATCACCTTAATCTGACAAGTTATTCTAGTCCCAGTTTAATCGAAACCAGTTATTCTAGTCTCACCTTAATTTGATCAGTTATTCTAGTCCCACCTTAATCTGACCAGTTATTCTAGTCTCACCTTAATTTGATCAGTTGTTCTAGTCCCACCTTAATCTGACCAGTTATTCTAGTCCCACCTTTATCTGACCAGTTATTCCTGTACCACCTTAATCTGACCAGTTATTACCGTCCCATCTGAAACTGACCAGTTAGTCAAGTCCTACGTCACACTTACCAGATATTCTGGTCCCATCTTAATCTAAGAGTTATTCCAGTCCCACCTTAATCTGACAAGTTATTCTAGTACCATTGTAATCTGACAAGTTATTCTACTCCCACCTTAATCTGACAGTTTATGCTAGGCGCACCTTAACCTGAACCAGTTATTCGAGTCCCACATTAACCTGAACCGGTTATACTAGTCCCACCTTAATCTGTCCAGATATTCTAATCCCACCTTAATCTGGCCAGTTATTCCAGTACCACCTTAATCTGACCAGTTATCCAGTACCACCTTAATCTGACCAATTATTCTAGTCCCACCATAATCTGACCAGTTATTCTAGGCCCACCTTAATTTGACCAGTTATTCTAGGCCCACCTTAATTTGACCAGTTATTCCAGTCCCGCTTTAATCTGACCAGTTATTATAGTCCCATCTTAATCTGACCAGTTATTCTAGTCCCACCTAAATCGCCTGACTTTAATCTGACCAGTTATTCTAGTCCCACCTATATCGCCTGACTTTAATCTGACCAGTTATTCTAGTCCCACCTTTATCTGACAAGTTAATCTAGTCTCTCCTTAATATGACCAGATATTCCAGTCCACCTTAATCTGACCAGATATTCCAGTCCCACCATAGTCCGACCAGATATTACAGTCGCACCTTAATCTGACCAGATTTTCCAGTCGCACCTTAATCTGACCAGTTATTCTAGTCCGATCTTAATCTGACCAGTTATTCTAATCCCGCTTTAATCATACCAGTTATTATAATCCCGCTTTAATCTGACCAGTAATTCAAGTCCCGACTTAACCTGACCAGTTATTCTAGTCCGATCTTAATCTGACCAGTTATTTTAGTCCCACCTTAATCATAGCAGTTATTATAGTCCCATCTTTATCTGACCGGTTATTCTGGTCCCACCTGAATCTCACCAGTTACACTAGTCCGACCTTAATCTGACCGGTTATTCTAGTCCAACCTTAATCTGACCTGTTTTTTAGTCCCACCTTAATCTGAGCTGTTTTTCTATTCGCACCTTAATCTGACCTGTTATTGTAACCCCACCTTAATCTGACCAGTTATTCTAGTCCTACCTAAATTGGACCAGTTATTCTAGGCCCGCCTTAATCTCACCAGTTATTCCAGTCCCGCCTTAATTTGACCAGTTATAGCAGTCCCACCTTGACCTGACCAGTTATTTTAATCCCATTTTAATCTGACCAGATATTCTAGTCCCACCTAATTCGCCCCATCTTAATCTGACCAGTTATTCTAGTCCCGCCTTTATCTGACAAGTTATTCTACTTCCTCCTTAATATGACAAGATATTCCAGTCGCACCTTAATCTGACCAGATATTCCAGTCCCAGCATAATCTTACCAGATTTTCCAGTCGCACCTTAATCTGACCAGTTATTCTAGTCCGATCTTAATCTGACCACTTATTCTAGTCCCGCTTTAATCTTACCAGTTATTATAATCCCGCTTTTATCTGACCAGTTATTCTAGTCCCGGCTTTACCTGACCAGTTATTCTAGTCCGATCTTAATCCGACCAGTTATTCTATTCCCGCTTTAATCTTACCGGTTATTATAGTCCCGCTTTAATCTGACCAGTAATTCTAGTCCCGGCTTAATCTGACCAGATATTCTAGTCCCGTCTTAATATGACCAGTTATTCTTGTCCCACCTTAACCTGACCTGTTATTCTAGTCCCACCTTAATCTTAGCAGTTATTCTAGTCTCACTTTAATATTACCGGTTATTCTAGTCCCACCTTAATGCGACTAGTAATTCTAGTCCCACCTTAATCTGATTATTTATTCTAATCCAACCTTAATGTGACTAGTTATTCTCGTCCAACCTTAATCTGACCAGTTATTCTAGTCCCACCTTAATCTGACCAGTTATTCTAGTCCCATATAATCTCACCATTTATTCTTGTTCCAACTTAACCTGACCAGTTATTCTAGTCCCACCTAAATCGCCCCACCTTAATCTGACCAGTTATTCTAGTCCCAGCTTAATCAGACCAGATAATATAGGCTCACCTTAATCTGAATAGATAATCTAATCCAACCTTAATCTGACCAGTTATTCTAGTCCCACCTTAATCTGACCAGGTATTGTAGTCCCACCTTAAACTGACAAGGTATTCTAGTAAGATCGTCATCTGACAAGTTATTCTAGTCCCACCTTAATCTGACCATTTAATCCAGTCCCACTTTAATCTGACAATTTATTCTAGTCCCACATTAACCTAAACAAGTTATACTAGTCCCGCCTTAATCTGACCAATTATTCTTGTCCGACCTTAATCTGACCATTTAATCCAGTCCCACATTAATCTGACCAGATGTTCTAGTCCCACCTTAATCTGACAAGTTATTCTAGTCCCACCTTAATCTGACCAGTTATTCTAGTCGAACCTTAATCTGACCATTTAATCCAGTCCTACCTTAATCTGACAATTTATTCTAGTCCCACATTAATCTGACCAGATGTTCTAGTCCCACCTTAATCTGACCAGTTATTCTCGTCCCACCTTAATCTGACCAGTTATTCTAGTCCCACATTAATCTCACCAGATGTTCTAGTCCCACCTTAATCTGACCAGTTATTCTAGTCCCACCTTAATCTGACCAGTTATTCTAGTCCAACCTTAATCTGACCAGTTATTCTAGTCCCACATTAATCTGAACAGATGTTCTAGTCCCACCTTAATCTGACCAGTTGTTCTAGTCCCACCTTAATCTGACCAGTTATTCTAGTCCAACCTTTATCTGACCATTTATTCTAGTCCAACCTTAATCTGACAAGTTATTCTGGTCCCGCCTTAATCTGACCGGTTATTCTAGTCCCACCTTAATCTGACCAGTTATAGTCGTCCCTCCTTGATCTGACCTGTTATTCTAGTCCCACCTTGATCTGATCAGTTATTCTAGTCCCACCTTAATCTGAGCAGTTATTCTAGTCCCACCTTTATCTTACCAGTTATTCTAGTCCCATCTTAATCTGACCAGTTATTCTAGTACCACCTTAATCTGACCATTTATTCTAGTCCCTCCTTAATCTGACCAATTATTCTAGTCCCACCTTATACGGACATGTTATTCAAGTCCAACCTTAATCTGACCAGTTATTCTAGTCCCGCCTTAATCTGACCAGTTATTCTTGTCCCACATTAATCTGACAAGTTATTCTAGTCCCACCTAAATTTAACCAGTTATTCTTGTCCCACCTAAATCTGAGCAGTTATTCTAGTCCCACCTAATCTCAGCAGTTATTCTCATCCCACCTTAATGTGACCAGTTATTGTAGTCCCACCAAAATCGCCCACCTTAATCTGACCAATTATTCTAGTCCCACCTTAATCTTACCAGATATTATAGTCTCACCTTAATCTGACCAGATATTCTAGTCCCACCTTAATCTGTCCCGTTATTCTAGTCCCACCTTGATCTGACCAGTTATTCTAGTCCAACTTTAATCTGACAGTTATTCTAGTCCCACCTTAATCTTACCAGATATTATAGTCTCACCTTAATCTGACCAGATATTCTAGTCCCACCTTAATCTGTCCCGTTATTCTAGTCCCACCTTGATCTGACCAGTTATTCTAGTCCAACTTTAATCTGACAGTTATTCTAGTCTCACCTTAATCTGACCAGATATTCTAGTCCCACCTTAATCTGTCCCGTTATTCTAGTCCCACCTTGATCTGACCAGTTATTCTAGTCCAACTTTAATCTGACAGTTATTCTAGTCTCACCTTAATCTGACCAGATATTCTAGTCCCACCTTAATCTGTTCCGTTATTCTAGTCCCACCTTGATCTGACCAGTTATTCTAGTACTACCTTAATCTGTTCCGTTATTCTAGTCCCACCTTAATCTGACCAGTTATTCTAGTCAAACTTTAATCTGACCAGTTATTCTAGTCAGTTATTCTAGTCCAACTTTAATCTGACCAGATATTCTAGTCCCACCTTAATCTGTCCCGTTATTCTAGTCCCACCTTGATCTGACCAGTTATTCTAGTCCAACTTTAATCTGACAGTTATTCTAGTCTCACCTTAATCTTACCAGATATTATAGTCTCACCTTAATCTGACCAGATATTCTAGTCCCACCTTAATCTGTCCCGTTATTCTAGTCCCACCTTGATCTGACCAGTTATTCTAGTCCAACTTTAATCTGACAGTTATTCTAGTCTCACCTTAATCTGACCAGATATTCTAGTCCCACCTTAATCTGTCCCGTTATTCTAGTCCCACCTTGATCTGACCAGTTATTCTAGTCCAACTTTAATCTGACAGTTATTCTAGTCTCACCTTAATCTGACCAGATATTCTAGTCCCACCTTAATCTGTTCCGTTATTCTAGTCCCACCTTGATCTGACCAGTTATTCTAGTACTACCTTAATCTGTTCCGTTATTCTAGTCCCACCTTAATCTGACCAGTTATTCTAGTCCAACTTTAATCTGACCAGTTATTCTAGTCAGTTATTCTAGTCCAACTTTAATCTGACCAGTTATTCTAGTCCCACCTTGATCTGACCAGTTATTCTAGTCCCACCTTAATCTGACAAGTTATTCTAGTCCCACCTTAATCTTAGCAGTTATTATAGTTCCATCTGTATCTGACCCGTTATTCTGGTCCCACCTTAATCTGACCAGTTACACTATTCCCACCTTAATCTGACCAGTTATTCTAGTCCCACCTTAATCTGACCTGTTTTTCTAGTCTCACCTTAATCTGACCAGTTATTCTAGTCCCACCTTAATCTGTCCAGTTTTTCTAGTCCCACCTTAATCTGACCTGTTGTTCTAGTCCCAACTTAATCTGACCAATTATTCTAGTCCCGTCTTAATCAGACCAGTTATTCTAGTCCCACAATAATCTGACCAGTTATCCTATTCCCACCTTAATATGACCAGTTATCCTATTCCCACATTAATCTGACCAGTTATTCTAGTCCGACCTTAATCTGGCCAGTTATTCTAGTCCCACCTTATAATCAGTTGCACAATAAATCACGCAAACATATACTCTAACTCTAGCAGGGGAGACGAACGTGTTTTGCTACGTTACAGTTTTAAGCGAGAGCGAAAGGTACGATATCTGGAAATAATCGCGAAGCAGAATTTGAAAACAAACCTTGAAGTAGTTTTTATTTTTCTTAGAGAAGATTTCATACTATTTCAGAAAGTAATGTCGTACATTCGGTGATGCATTACAATGGTTATGCTATACGATCGTTACTGTCAAACAATATCAAGACTCAAAAATGTTATTGAAGGTACAGTCGGCTCTGTTGCCAATTTTACAAAATGTGTGTCGTGCTAAATCGTCAGTTTTTGTGAATTTCGAGCGAAGACGAATATCTTTGCGAGAAAATTTGTTTATAGAAATGTTTGATTTAACCATAACAATTAACTTTATACCATGAACATTTCAGTGTATGATTTATGGCCGCAAAAACTCAGTGTAAGAATAGGAAATGGTCAGAAACCGGCGGTATACTACTAAAAAGGTTAGCTGACGTATCCATTATATTCCTATTTCTTGTCAAATTTCGTTTTGTGTCGACTGCGTAGCCATTGCTTGAACAGTATTTGACCTATGTTCATGAAACTTCACACATATCTTTATCATATTGTTACACATGTTCAATAACTCTGACTTTAGTTTGGCAGAGTTATGCCCCTTTTATTAAACTTTAACCTGCAACCTAACCATCCTCATAACTGGCCATAACTTAAAAAGTAGTTGACCTATGTTCATGAAACTTCAAACACATCTTCATCTTACCCCAAGTACACATGTCCAATAACTCTTCATTTCGGCACAGTAATGTCGCTTTTCATTTTCATGACACTGTAACCTGCAACCTAACATGGCTCATAATTTGGCTAAATATTGACTACTATTTTCTCCCATAGCTCATAAATTGGCTAAACAGTGACCTATGGTCATGCAACTTTATACAGTTACTCCTTGTCAGTTATCCAATGCAGATGTATGCTCCTCTCATAAACCGTAACACTTTAAAAATAATCTGCTCCATTATTCATGAAGGATTGCATACCCTGTCTTTAAACTTTATAGTTAGAGTGTCCTTCCTGAAATAAACACAAGGCAGGCGACACAAGTGTTCCGTGGAACACCCTTTTATTACAAATTCTATTTTAGATTCTCTTCAGGTTTGACCAATTATTAATGAGTATCATCTAAACAAATTTGCATTGTTTACAAAATGTGTAAGAAGTCTACCTTCGGTTTGGAATAAGAAATCGAAAGTAGACGTTTTTTACAATTCTTTTTCATCTACATCGCAACAACGAAATATTTAAAAAACAAAACAAAAAAACATTCAACATTGTACATGAGTGTTTTCTATTATGAAGATCAAATCTTTGGCGAATATTACTCAATAATAATTACGTCTGTATGCAAACAGAAATTTTCTTACACATTTAGTCAGGCTACTTATTGGCAAATATGTATAGGTTATAAGCAGTTGAGCCACTTACTGACATCATTTCATGTATATGTACAAATAGAAAATACTCATCTACAATGTTGAATACTTATGTTCTGGAATAAATAATGCATTGCCGAACGAATTCCTTGTGATAAGATGAAGATGTGTGGACTTTCATGAACATAGGTCAAATACTTTTCAAGTTATGGCCATGCAGTTATGAGCTTGGTTAGGTTGCAGGTTTTTAAAAAATTGGCATAACTCTGCTGAAATGAAAGTCAGAGTTATTGGCCATATGTTACAACATTTCATGATGTAATATGAATACATGTGTGAAGTTTCATGAACATAGGTCAAATACTTTTTTAAGTTATGGCCAGTTATTAGGTTGTTTAGGTTGCAGGTTAAAGTTTTATGAAAGGGGCCATCACTATGCCAAAATGAACGTCAGAGTTATTGAACATGTGTAACAACATTTCTTTGGGTAAGATAAAAATGCGTGTGAAGTTTTATGGACATAGGTCAACTACTGTTCAAGTAATGGCCAAGGTTATGTTGCAGGTTAAAGTGTGAAGGACGGACGGACGGACGGACGGACGACGATGACGGACGACGTCGGGCAAAGTAATCACTAAGTGACATAACTGCTACGCAGGCGACACAAAAACAAATGTCATTATGTTGTTTGACAAGAAATAGGAATATAATGGATACGTCAGCTAACCTTTTTGGTAGTACACCGCCGGTTTCTGACCATTTCGTATTCTTACACTGAGTCTGTGTAGCCATAAATCATACACGGAAATGTTCATGGTATAAAGTTAATTGATATGGTTAAATCAAACATTTCTATAAATTAATTTTCTCCCATAGGCATTCGTCTTTGCTCGAAACGGACGTTTTAGCATAAAACACATTTTGTAAACTTGTCAACACAGCCGACTGTACCTTCAATAACATGTTTGAGTCTTAATGTTTTTCAAAAGTAACGATTGTATAGCATAACCATTGTCATGCATTACCGAATGTACACCAATACTTTCTGAAATAGTATAAAAAATTCTCTAAGAAAAAGAAAAAATACCTCAAGGTTTGTTACAAATCCTACTCCGCCATTATTTCTCGATATCGTACCTTTCACTCTCGGTTAAAACTGTAACGGACCAAAACACGTTCGCCCCCTTGTCTTAGTGGGAGCATGTCACATAGCGAAGTTGTATTCGAGTAACCGTGTTTTATTACATCATGTTTTTAGTTTTCTATAATGTAGCTAGGTTATATAAAGTGGCTATTTAGGTCAAAGTCAAGCTAAGATCTAGAGTTTGAATTGAATTGAATTGGATTTTATAGTCGCACCAACAGCTAAGGTCATATGGCGACTTTCCAGCTTCCATTGGTGGAGGAAGACCCCAGGTGCCCCTCCGGGCAATTTTCGTGCACGGGCGGGCACCTGGGTAGAACCACCGACGTTCCGCAAGCCAGCTGGATAGCTTCCTCACATAAAGATTCCTAGGCCCCAGAGGGATCGAACCTACAGCGGTGAGGGGCAAGTGATTTCAAGTCAGAGACGTTAACCACTCGGCCACGGACGCCCCGCTAAGAGTTTGAACGCTCATACAAAATATAGATTAAGTACACGGCCACGACAATAAAGTCAATAGCAAAATGAATACTTCAACAGATCCATAAGTTCAAGCGAGCATATTTAGTACATATACTGGCAAATCTATAGTTTAACTTGCGTTTAACAATACATGCATATGTCAATACAATTTTGGCAAGCGGGATTCGCTTTGGCTCACAACCATTTACCCAAGTTTGTGTCCTCAGTTTTATACAACTTCCTAATACGTTAACACTGTCTGAGATGCCGAACTAGTCCCAAGACAGAGTATCAACTCTGCTGTGATGCTATGAATTAACCCTTTCACCAGAAACAGTATTAACATAACTGGCTATTTTAGGGAAGAACATTAAATAGTAGTATCATATTGGATGATAAAATTTAGTTCTTTTTTAAATAGGCACTTTTGCACTACTCTTTGATCAGTTTGATCGCCATGCAGGCGTCTAGAAAAACTGCAGTTTACTGTAACATTTTGTCATAAACAACCTTCGCAGAAATGTGTGTGGTCTGACTACGGTATAGAATAGCTTGCTCATAACGAGTGCTACATGTTTTCCTGCTAGATGTGGATTGACTGGCATGAGTTTGCCTTCTGACGTATATCCATTACCGTTTAAAGGACTTTAAACGTAGAGAAAAGTGAACGAATACTATGAGCTAGGTCTTTTCAAACAAAATACAACTTCATGGTATCAATTTGTAATTTCTTCAAAACGCATAACACAATCTCACATAATGTCTTGTGCTAAATTGAACTATGTTCTAAAGTAAACTATGTATATCCCAACAATACAGCTGTCGATTTCACAATATCCCACTATTTCATATGTTCTTTAGCTTCTTTTTTTGTATTTGTTAACTTCTCACTGCCTTCGACGCAACGTACCATACTATGGAATGACAGACTCCCTTTATTAAACGACGCTAAATAATCGTTACCATGGGGACTGAACATAGTATCTTCCTTGTCTTTATGAAGAACTATTTATAAGGAACAGAACCTAGTCGATTTTTTCATCATAACGTATGTGTACTTCCAGCGTAAATAAAGATCAAGGTTGGAAGAAGCGATGGATGGTGTTTGATGGAAAAACGTTAAAATATTTTCCTGATCAAAAGGTAAGAACGTTCTAGTAACCATAGTAACAGAAAAGTTAATATGAAGACAATGATTGATTGCAGTATGATAACACTATATAAGACATAAAAACATTTTTACGAAAACAAAGTAAAGTGTACTTCACAATTACTTTAACAAACTTTAGCCCGGTTGCAATCAATAACGCAACAAACATCTACATCAAATTTCAACAAATCATGGCCTGAACGAATCCAAAGATGTTTATGATGCAGGGATTGTTGCAAGAAAGCGCTGAGGTTATACCACACCACATATAACACGCCCGGGAACCGCACCGTCTAAATTGATTTGAAGTGCATTGATTTGAAGCTGGATGATTTCAGGTTATGCAGGCGTTCGATAAAAACTGCTCGAATAGATGTAGATGGTCCCAATTACGTATGCTTACATTTGTATTAAAGCCATGTTCCAACAATCGAGAAATGTCTTGTGCTATCCAATGGACCAAAGCGACCAATTCCTAGAATTTGGGCATCGACGATCAACGCATGTGTGAGAAATCCTTTCTGTCGCATGCAATTTATGTGAAAAAGAATCTCGCATAACATATGGCGATGCTTATTTTTTTGTTTATATTCAGGCCTTTACATTTATCCTGTGAATTTCCCAACGATAAGTATAGATATTTGACGTACATCTATGAATATCTAGACACATATATCGTGATTTGAAGATCTATCACCAAGAGCGTGAGAATACAGTCGTGCAACTTACCATGCAGGCGTGCTTTTGAAATAAGAACAAACTCAAGGTGAACGTACTCATCGTTTTTTGAGAACCTTTCTTTACACATAAACAAACCAATGAATATGTGCGATTGTGTCATCTGTGGGAAGTAATATGTTAAGTAGTCCCTATGAGAGTGTACGTAAAGCTAGTTAGGGCTATATACATTTAGAGACTTATATTGAGAGGTTTTAAAGTTCAGTTCTCCTTTATGTTAAACCAAATTTTCAGCAGAAACTAGTATTAGGGTTTGGAGGATATTTCTTGCAATCATTAATTCCAGTACGTTTAATATTATTTTTCATGATCGGTACCCAGCTTTGTGAAATCAATGTCCGACGCGTATTCACTTGGCTGGGCGTGTTTTTTTTGTTGGTAATTTTTATTTTGACTTTTGAAGCGGTGTATCCTTTACTAATTTGAAGAGAGGATATTTTTTAAATGAAGATGGCTTACTTCGTAAGCTCTCACCTTTGGAGAATTAGGCACTTTTAGTTTATTTGGAAATTGAGAATCCTGAATACGTGAAGTTATTATGAAACATAATTTATATTTTCGTTTTTTGTTTCTAATCATTTTGAAAGACATTTTCACAACGAGAAACAACAACCTGTTTTAGTGTTAACTATACTGAACACGTATAACAATATAAACTAAACCTATTGAATAGAAAACAAAGAGCATAGGCTTAGTTTTATCATGCAAATAGCTTGATACCGCAATGCAACACACGCTCATTACATCATAACACGCTCGTCTGGATCACATTAAGGATTCAACAACACATACGCTATATTAAGACAGTGACAATGAAAGGTGTCGGATCACTAGGATACTGTGAATTCAGTAAATGGTATATATTAAAGGGAGATAATTTGAACTCACAACGGCAACTTTCGAAATTTGGGATCTCAGAGATTCACATTCACAATGCAGAATTATATATAGGGAGAAATATTTGCGAACGACCAAGGACGAACTACGGCAGGGTGCCTACCTAAGATGAGAGAAAAGAAATCAAACGTATGCATTCACTTCCTATAAAGAATAGCTGCAACACACGCTGATATACTGTATCTCTACTTCATAACACACTCGTCTGGAGGCACAATTAACATATACACGCATACATACATACAATTATATATATATATATATCCACAAACTGTGGTCTTAGCTCGGATTTGTACTTAGAGACAATGTTCCGATAAAAAGTGGTAAAATAAGCTCAGAAATACGTTCTCCATAGTGTTGTACATGTGTTTTAAGCGTTTTTAATCCAATATTATCTCTAAAAGCCGTAATTTTGAGTTTTACTGTTGATGTTTTTTGGGGTCTTAAAATATAGCGTTTCTAATCGAACTATGCTGTTTTTTGTATGAAGATGTAGGTTTGTATGTTTGCAACTTGTTTTCAATAATTAAATCTGCATACAAACATGTTTGGTAGGCATGAAACCAATAAATCTTCCCCTACCCCCTAAAATAGGATACTGTGAAAAAAAAGTGTATTCGTGTAACAGGTAAAATATTATTCCTTAGTATACAAACTCGAAACATGTCCATGTTTAGGGTCCTGCTTTTAACTAATCTGCATATTTTATTGACTATGCTGCTAAACGTTTGACCCATTTGATTTGGTATATTGACAAGAAATGTCATTTGGTATGACAATTCATTGGATGAAAAAAATATCTCGACTTTTGTGGATTTCAGATTGTTGTCCATCATATTCATTTGTCATATCTCCCCGTTTTTAAACCACAAATACCTTTTAACATATTCCATTTTTTATACCGAGCTTTTATAAGTTTCTGTGTTTCATTTTGTCTGTATTCAAATTTGGCTTTACGTATAGCTTCTTTATATTTTGTTCTAACATGTACCATTTGTTTTCTTGGTATTTCATTTCCGTCATTTCTAATTATTTAGTTCCTGATAAAATACATATTTAGATTCTACACATTTATTGTTATACCTTCTTTTATTTTCAAATTCATCGTTGTTTTCATCGTATTTGGAACAATCAGTGTTTATATTCATTTTAAACAATGGTGAACAAACACCATCAATAATATTAGATAAGTCCTGCACACAACTATCCATATCATTTTCACTATAACAATTATGTATTTGATTTTGCAAATTGTTTAAATGCATTATAGTTTCATCAGAATCTATTGCATTCTTATAGTCGTTAACGTGTTCGTAGTTCCATGCATATTTAAATGGATTTTTTGAGTCCGAAACGTTTCGTTAATATAATCACTAATAGTATTCTTTTTGGTAAACAAAACGACCCAGTGACAACAATACAATGATCAGATACCTTGTCTGGCTCGTCAACTGCGAAACCAAATACATGTACATAATCACATACTTGTTCAGATATAAGAAAATAATCAATAACACTACTGTCACATAACACTACTGCCACATAACACTACTGCCACATAACACTAATGTCACATAACACTACTGCCACATAACACTAATGCCACATAACACTACTGCCACATAACACTACTGCCACGGTTGCTTTATCATTACCGAACCTACCATTCATAATACGTAGACCGGTTTACTTGCAAAATTCTAACAATTGCACTCCGTTAGTTTTTGGACGTGTTTTATCTTTTGAAAAACGAGGTAAAGCTTTGTCTGGCAAGCAATCATCTGGAAGTGGTAGTACATCATTATTTTTCATAGATTCAAATGTAACAAAATGAGGTTCAGTAGGAAGATAATGAAAGCTAGCCAGACTTGAGCCAAATACATCCCCCACCCACCCTATACCTTGGTAATTGAAGACACTTTATAAAAAACTAGTTTTATACTTGCCATATCTGACACAGAATCCTTCTATCCAACCCCTTCCCACCCCACCCCACCATGGACACCATATAGCCAGTATAGCGATACAGGCCCTCTTGGGACTCTTGTTTTAATAAAGCAAATGAATACAAATCTCTCCTGTCAAAGCTTTTATGGACAATAAATAGAGACATAGCTTCGTTATTTTACCATTACTTAAATCTGGACGAATATTTAACGAATACTAGTAATGTATACCCTTTTCTTATTGGTTTGTTACAGACGTCGGCCTCCCTAAGAGTAATTCCTGTCACATCAATGAAGAATGTCGAACATGTCAAGGTAAATTAGTATCTGTTTAATTTGCTAAAAATACAACTTTGAAATCAGCACGGTAACAATAACATGTGGTAGTAAACAAAACGTTGATGTATTGTTTATATTCAAAGCCCATCGAAAAAGCCATGTCTTTTTTTTATTTGAAATACTTAACCTATATTTGTATACACTTTATTCATTTTGAACACGTGTTTATTTTTATTCTAATCAATGTTTTGTATACATTCTAGGATGGTGGACGACAATCTAGACCAGTATCTGTCGATTTATTTTCAGTAAGTACCATATTCGGGATATGAAGCAGGGCCTCTCTGGACCACTGTACAAATTCCTGAATTGTCTTTAAACTGTTTTCTTTGTGAAACTTAAAGTCTCTTGCTCGAAATATCCAGCAACAAATATGGGGTCGACCAATTCTTTTTTTAAATGTCCATAGTATTGAGTTTGTCCATTTCACATTCATTTTCAAATGTATCACTAGCCAGTAATACATTCTTAGATCTAGGCTCAGAAACATTCAGGCATATCCAAATCTGTATGAAATATACATATTTTAAGAAATAAACAAGAACCGAATAGCGCAGTGTGTTGTTGGTCGGTTTAGTGTACACACAATAACTATAATCCGAGATCATGTACCGTTCGAATCTTCTTTTTAGAAATGATTAGTCAACCGATTTAGATTCAGATGAACTATTACTTTTCTGATACTAAATACATCATTTTTTTTAAATGCAGTTCCGGAAATAAGTCATGTTTACAAAAGAAAGTATCATGCCATTACGACTAGTATAGTCACAGACGGATGACACCATAGACTGATGACATCATACTATTACGACTAGTACAATAACAGATGGATGACATCATACTATTACGAATAGTACAGTCACAGACTGATGACATCATACCGTTACGACTAGTACAGTCACAGACCGATGACATCATACTATTACGACTAGTACAGTCACAGACTGATGACATCATACCGTTACGACTAGTACAGTCACAGACTGATGATATCATACCATTACGACTAGTACAATCACAGACTGATGACATCATACTACTACGACTAGTACAATCACAGACTGATGACATCATACTATTACGACTAGTACAATCACAGACTGATGACATCATACCGTTACGACTAGTACAATCACAGATGGATGACATCATACTATTACGACTAGTACAGTCACAGACTGATGACATCATACCGTTACGACTAGTTCAATCACAGACTGATGACATCATACTACTTCGACTAGTACAATCACAGACTGATGACATCATACTATTACGACTAGTACAATCACAGATGGATGACATCATACTACTTCGACTAGTACAATCACAGACTGATGACATCATACTATTACGACTAGTACAATCACAGATGGATGACATCATACTATTACAACTAGTACAATCACAGACTGATGACATCATACCGTTACGACTAGTACAATCACAGACGGATGACATCATACTATTACGACAAGTACAATCACAGACTGATGACATCATACCGTTACGACTAGTACAATCACAGATGGATGACATCATACTATTACGACTAGTACAGTCACAGACTGATGATATCATACCGTTACGACTAGTATAGTCACAGACTGATGACATCATACTATTACGACTAGTACAGTCACAGACTGATGACATCATACCGTTACGACTAGTACAGTCACAGACTGATGACATCATACCATTACGACTAGTACAGTCACAGATTGATGACATCATACCATTACGACTAGTACAGTCACAGACTGATGACATCATGCTATTACGACTAGTACAGTCACAGACTGATGACATCATGCCATTACGACTAGTACAGTCACAGACTGATGACATCATACCATTACGACTAGTACAGTCACAGACTGATGACATCATACCGTTACGACTAGTACAGTCACAGACTGATGATATCATACCGTTACGACTAGTACAGTCACAGACTGATGACATCATACCGTTACGACTAGAACAGTCACAGACTGATGACATCATGCCGTTACGACTAGTACAGTCACAGACTGATGGCATCATGCCGTTACGACTAGTACAGTCACAGACTAATGACATCATACCATTACGACTAGTACAGTCACAGACTGATGACATCATACCATTAAGACTAGTACAGCCACAGACTGATCACATCATACCGTTACGACTAGTACAGTCACAGACTGATGACATCATACTATTACGACTAGTACAATCACAGATGGATGACATCATACTATTACGACTAGTACAGTCACATACTGATGACATCATACCGTTACGACTAGTACAGTCACAGACAGATGACATCATACCATTACGACTAGTACAGTCACAGACTGATGACATCATACCATTACGACTAGTACAGTCACAGTCTGATGACATCATGCCATTACGACTAGTACAGACACAGACTGATGACATCATACCATTACGACTAGTACAGTCACAGACGGATGACATCATGCCATTACGACTAGTACAGTCACAGACTGATGACATCATGCCATTGCGACTAGTACAGTCACAGACTGATGACATCATACCGTTACGACTAGTACAGTCACAGACTGATGACATCATACCGTTACTACTAGTACAGTCACAGACTGATGACATCATACCGTTACGACTAGTACAGTCACAGACTGATGACATCATGCCATTACGACTAGTAAAGTCACAGACTGATGACATCATACCATTACGACTCGTACAGTCACAGACTGATGACATCATGCCATTACGACTAGTACAGTCACAGACTGATGACATCATACCGTTACGAATAGTACAGTCACAGACTGATGACATCATACCATTACGACTAGTACAGTCACAGACTGATGACATCATACCATTACGACTAGTACAATCACAGACGGATGACATCATACCGTTACGACTAGAACAGTCACAGACTGATGACATCATACCGTTACGACTAGTACAGTCACAGACTGATGACATCATACCGTTACGACTAGTACAGTCACAGACTAATGACATCATACCATTACGACTAGTACAGTCACAGACTAATGACATCATACCATTACGACTAGTACAGTCACAGACTGATGACATCATACCGTTACTACTAGTACAGTCACAGACTGATGACATCATACCGTTACGACTAGTACAGTCACAGACTGATGACATCATGCCATTACGACTAGTAAAGTCACAGACTGATGACATCATACAATTACGACTAGTACAGTCACAGATGGATGACATCACAGACTGATGACATCATAAAATTACGACTAGTACAATCACAGACTGATGACATCATACCGTTACGACTAGTACAGTCACAGACTGATGACATCATGCCATTACGACTAGTACAGTCAAAGACGGATGACATCATACCATTACGACTAGTACAGTCACAGACTGATGACATCATACCGTTACGAATAGTACAGTCACAGACTGATGACATCATACCGTTACGACTAGTACAGTCACAGACTGATGACATCATGCCATTACGACTAGTACAGTCAAAGACGGATGACATCATGTCATTACGACTAGTACAGTCACAGACTGATGACATCATACCGTTACGAATAGTACAGTCACAGACTGATGACATCATACCGTTACGACTAGTACAGTCACAGACTGATGACATCATACCGTTACGACTAGTACAGTCACAGACTAATGACATCATACCATTACGACTAGTACAGTCACAGACTGATGACATCATACCATTACGACAAGTACAATCACAGACGGATGACATCATACCGTTACGACTAGAACAGTCACAGACTGATGACATCATACCGTTACGACTAGTACAGTCACAGACTGATGACATCTTACAATTACGACTAGTACAGTCACAGACGGATGACATCATACCATTACGACTAGTACAATCACAGATGGATGACATCATACCGTTACGACTAGTACAGTCACAGACTGGTGACATCATACCATTACGACTAGTACAGTCACAGACGGATGACATCGCAGACTGATGACATCATACCGTTACGAAAAGTACAGTCACAGATGGATGACATCATACCATAACGACTAGTACAGTCACAGACTGATGACATCATGCTTATACGACTAGTACAATCACAGACTGACGACAGCATACCGTTACGACTAGTACAATCGCAGACTGATGACATCATGCCATTACGCCTAGTACAGTCACAGACTGATGACATCATACAATTACGACTAGTACAGTCACAGATGGATGACATCACAGACTGATGACATCATAAAATTACGACTAGTACAATCACAGACTGATGACATCATATCGTTACGACTAGTACAGTCACAGACTGATGACATCATGCCATTACGACTAGTACAGTCAAAGACAGATGACATCATACCATTACGACTAGTACAGTCAAAGACGGATGACATCATAATATTACTACTAGTACAATCACAGACGGATGACATCATACCGTTACGACTAGTACAGTCACAGACTGATGACATCATACCGTTACGACTAGTACATTCACAGACTGATGACATCATACCGTTACGACTAGTACAGTCACAGACTGATGACATCATGCCATTACGACTAGTAAAGTCACAGACTGATGACATCATACCATTACGACTAGAACAGTCACAGACTGATGACACCATGCCATTACGACTAGTACAGTCACAGACTGATGACTGCATGCCATTACGACTAGTACAGTCACAGACTGATGACATCATACCATTACGACTAGTACAGTCACAGACTGATGACATCATACCGTTACGACTAGTGAAGTCACAGACTGATGACATCATACCGTTACGACTAGTACAGTCACAGACTAATTACATCATACCATTACGACTAGTACAGTCACAGACTGATGACATCATACCATTACGACTAGTACAATCACAGACGGATGACATCATACCGTTACGACTAGTACAGTCACAGACGAATGATATCGCAGACTGATGACATCATGCCATTACGACTAGTACAGTCAAAGACTGATGACATCATACCATTACGACTAGTAAGACGGATGACATCATAATATTACGACGACTTGTACAATGATAGACTGGTGACATCATACCGTTACGACTAGTACAGTCACAGACGGATGACATCATAAAATAACGACTAGTACAGTCACAGACGGATGACATCACAGATTTATGACATCATTCCATTACGACTAGTACAGTCACATACTGATGACATTACAGACTGATGAAATCATTCCATTACAAATAGGACAGTCACAGACTGATGACATCGTACCATTACGACAATTATTAAAGTCACAGAAGGATGACATCATACCATTACGACTAGTACTGATGACATCATACCGTTAGGACTAATACCGTCACAGACTGATGACATCATACTATTACGACTATTGCAGTCACAGACGGATGAGATCATAACGTTACAACTAGTACAGTCACAGACTGATGACATCATACTGTTACGACTATTGCAGTCACTGACGGATGAGATCATAACGTTACAACTAGTACAGTCATAGACGGATGACTTCATAACGTTACGACTAGTACAGTCGAAGACGGATGACGTCATACTATTACGACTTGTACAATCACAGACAGATGACATTATACCGTTACGACTAGCACAGTCACAGATGTATGCCATCATAACGTTACAACTAGTATAGTTACAGACTGATTACATCATACCATTACGACTTGCAGTCACAGACGGTTGACATCATACTACTACGACTAGTACAGTCAGAGACGCATGACATCATACGGTCACGACTAGTCCAGTCGCAGACTGATGACATCATACGGTTACGACTAGTACTGTCGAATACTGATGACATCATAATATTACGACTGATACAGTCACAGATTGATGACATCATACGGTTACGACTAGTATTTTCACATACTGATGTCATTACAGACTGATGATATCATACCATTACGACTAGAGTAGTGACAGACAGATGACATCATAGACTGATGACATCATACCATTACGACTAGTACAGTCACAGATTGATGACATCATACCGTTACGACTTGTAGAGTCACATACTGATGACATCATACCGTCACGACTAGTACAGTCACATACTGATGACATCATACTATTACGACTAGTACAGTCACAGACTGATGACATCATACCGTTACGACTAGTACAGTCACAGACTGATGATATCATACCATTACGACTAGTACAATCACAGACTGATGACATCATACTACTACGACTAGTACAATCACAGACTGATGACATCTTACTATTACGACTAGTACAATCACAGACTGATGACATCATACCGTTACGACTAGTACAATCACAGATGGACGACATCATACTATTACGACTAGTACAGTCACAGACTGATGACATCATACCGTTACGACTAGTACAATCACAGACTGATGACATCATACTACTACGACTAGTACAATCACAGACTGATGACATCATACTACTACGACTAGCACAATCACAGACTGATGACATCATACTATTACGACTATTACAATCACAGACTGATGACATCATACTATTACGACTAGTACAATCACAGATGGATGACATCATACCGTTACGACTAGTACAGTCACAGACTGATGACATCATACCGTTACGACTAGTACAGTCACAGATTGATGACATCATGCCATTACGACTAGTACAGTCACAGACTGATGACATCATACCGTTACGACTAGTACAATCGCAGACTGATGACATCATGCCATTACGCCTAGTACAGTCACAGACTGATGACATCATACAATTACGACTAGTACAGTCACAGATGGATGACATCGAAGACTGATGACATCATAAAATTACGACTAGTACAATCACAGACAGATGACATCATACCGTTACGACTAGTACAGTCACAGACTGATGACATCATACCATTACGACTAGTACAGTCAAAGACAGATGACATCATACCATTACGACTAGTACTGTCAAAGACGGATGACATCATACTGTTACTACTAGTACAATCACAGACGGATGACATCATACCGTTACGACTAGTACAGTCACAGATGGATGACATCACAGACTGATGACATCATAAAATTACGACTAGAACAATCACTGACTGATGACATAATACCGTTACGACTAGTACAGTCACAGACTGATGACATCATACCATTACGACTAGTACAGTCAAAGACGGATGATATCGCAGACTGATGACATCATGCCATTACGACTAGTACAGTCAAAGATAGATGACATCATACCATTACGACTAGTACAGTCCAAGACGGATGACATCATACTATTACTACTAGTACAATCACAGACGGATGACATCATACCGTTACGACTAGTACAGTCACAGACTGATGACATCATACCGTTACGACTAGTACAGTCACAGACTGATGACATCATACCGTTACGACTAGTAAAGTAACAGACTGATGACATCATACAATTACGACTAGTACATTTACAGATGGATGACATCACAGACTGATGACATCATAAAATTACGACTAGTACAATCACAGACTGATGACATCATACCGTTACGACTAGTACAGTCACAGACTGATGACATCATACCATTACGACTAGTACAGTCACAGACGGATGATATCGCAGACTGATGACATCATGCCATTACGACTAGTACAGTCAAAGACAGATGATATCATACCGTTACGACTAGTACAGTCAAAGACGGATGACATCATACTATTACTACTAGTACAATCACAGACGGATGACATCATACCGTTACGACTAGTACAGTCACAGACTGATGACATCATACCGTTACGACTAGTACAGTCACAGACTGATGACATCATACCGTTACGACTAGTACAGTCACAGACTGATGACATCATGCCATTACGACTAGTAAAGTCACAGACTGATGACATCATACCATTACGACTAGTATAGTCACAGACTGATGACATCATGCCATTACGACTAGTACAGTCACAGACTGATGTCAGCATGCCATTACGACTAGTACAGTCACAAACTGATGACATCATACCGTTACGACTAGTACAGTCACAGACTGATGACATCATACCGTTACGACTAGTACAGTCACAGACTGATGACATCATACCGTTACGACTAGTACAGTCACAGACTAATGACATCATACCATTACGACTAGTACAGTAACAGACTGATGACATCATACCATTACGACTAGTACAATCACAGACGGATGACATCATACCGTTACGACTAGTACAGTCACAGACTGATGACATCATACCGTTACGACTAGTACAGTCACAGACTAATGACATCATACCATTACGACTAGTACAGTCACAGACTGATGACATCATACCATTACGACTAGTATAATCACAGACGGATGACATCATACCGTTACGACTAGTACAGTCACAGACTGATGACATCATACCGTTACGACTAGTACAGTCACAGACTGATGACATCTTACCATTACGACTACTACAGTAGCAGACGGATGACATCATACCATTACGACTAGTACAATCACAGATGGATGACATCATACCGTTACGACTAGTACAGTCACAGACTGATGACATCATACCATTACGACTAGTACAGTCACAGACGGATGACATAGCAGACTGATGACATCATACCGTTACGACTAGTACAGTCACAGATGGATGACATCATACCATTACGACTAGTACAGTCACAAACTGATGAAATCATACTACTACGACTAGTACAATCACAGACTGATGACATCATACTACTACGACTAGTACAATCACAGACTGATGACATCATACTATTACGACTATTACAATCACAGACTGATGACATCATACTATTACGACTAGTACAATCACAGACTGATGACATCATACCGTTACGACTATTACAGTCACAGACGAATGACATCGTATACTGATGACATCATACCATTACGACTAGTACAGTCACAGATGGATGACATCATACCATTACAAGTATTACAATCACAGACTGATGACATCATACCGTTACGACTAGTACAATCACAGACTGATAACATCATACCGTTACGACTAGTACTGATGACATCATACCGTTAGGACTAATACAGTCACAGACTGATGGCATCATACTATTACGACTATTGCTGTCACTGACGGATGAGAACATAACGTTACAACTAGTACAGTCACAGACTGATGACATCATACTGTAACGACTATTGCAGTCACTGACGGATGAGATCATAACGTTACGACTAGTACAGTCACAGACTGATGACATCATACCGTTACGACTAGTACAGTCACAGACTGATGACATCATACAGTTACGACTAGTACAGTCACAGACTGATGACATCATGCCATTACGACTACTAAAGTCAGAGACTGATGACATCATACCATTACGACTAGTACAGTCACAGACTGATGACATCATGCCATTACGACTAGTACAGTCACAGACTGATGACGTCATGCCATTACGACTAGTACAGTCGCAGACTGATGGCATCATACCGTTACGAATAGTACTGTCACAGACGTATGACATCATACCGGTACGACTAGTACAGTCACAGACTGATGACATTTTACCATTACGACTAGTACAGTAGCAGACGGATGACATCATACCATTACGACTAGTACAATCACAGATGGATGATATCAAACCGTTACGTCTAGTACAGTCACAGACTGATGACATCATACCATTACGACTAGTACAGTCACAGACGTATGACATCGCAGATTGATGACATCATACCGTTGCGACTAGTACAGTCACAGATGGATGACATTATACCATTACGACTAGTACAGTCACAGACTGCTGACATCATACTACTACGACTAGTACAATCACAGACTGATGACATCATACTACTACGACTAGTACAGTCACAGACTGATGACATCATACCATTACGACTAGTACAGTCACAGACGGATGACATCGCAGACTGATGACATCATACCGTTACGACTAGTACAGTCAGAGATGGATGACATCATACCATTACGACTAGTAAAGTCACAGACTGATGACATCATACTACAACGACTAGTACAATCACAGACTGATGACATCATACAATCACAGACAGATGACATCGCAGACTAATGACATCATACAATTACGACTAGTACAGACACAGATGGATGACATCATACCATTACGACTAGTACAATCACAGACTGATGACATCATACCGTTACGACTAGTACAATGACAGACTGATGACATCATACCGTTACGACTAGTACAATCACAGACTGATAACATCATACCGTTACGACTAGTACAGTCACTGATGGATGACATCATACCATTACGACTAGTACAGTCACAGACTGATGACATCATACTACTACGACTAGTACAATCACAGACTGATGACATCATACTACTACGACTAGTACAATCACAGACTGATGACATCATACTATTACGACTATTACAATCACAGACTGATGACATCATACTATTACGACTATTACAATCACAGACTGATGACATCATACCGTTACGACTAGTACAGTCACAGACGGATGACATCGCAGACTGATGACATCATACCATTACGACTAGTACAGTCACAGATGGATGACATCATACTATTACGACTAGTACAATCACAGATGGATGACATCATACTATTACGACTAGTACAGTCAAATATTGATGACATCATACCGTTACGACTAGTACAATCACAGACTGATGACATCATACCGTTACGACTAGTACAATCACAGACTGATAACATCATACCGTTACGACTAGTACAATCGCAGACTGATGACATCATGCCATTACGCCTAGTACAGTCTCAGACTGATGACATCATACCATTACGACTAGTACAGTCGCAGATGGATGACATCACAAACTGATGACATCATAATATTACGACTAGAGTAGTGACAGACTGATGAC
This sequence comes from Cyrtodaria siliqua, assembly GCA_037043455.1. Lineage (NCBI taxonomy): Eukaryota > Metazoa > Mollusca > Bivalvia > Adapedonta > Hiatellidae > Cyrtodaria > Cyrtodaria siliqua. The sequence goes on from JAWPHD010000910.1 coordinate 346,728, forward strand.
ATCACAGACTGATGACATCATACAATTACGACTAGTACAATCACAGACTGATGACATCATACCGTTACGACTAGTACAGTCACGGACTGATGACATCATTCCATTACAACTAGTACAGTCACAGACTGATGACATCATACCATTACGACTAGTACAGTCACAGACGGATGACATCGCAGACTGATGACATCATACCGTTACGACTAGTACAGTCACAGATGCATAACATCATACCATTACGACTAGTACAGTCACAGACTGATGACATTATACTACTACGACTAGTACAATCACAGACTGATGATATCATACCGTTACGACTAGTACAATCACAGACTGATGACATCATACTACTACGACTAGTACAATCACAGACTGATGACATCATACTATTACGACTAGTACAATCACAGACTGATGACATCATACCGTTACGACTAGTACAATCACAGACTGATGACATCATACCGTTACGACTAGTACAGTCACAGACTGATGACATCATACCGTTACGACTAGTACAGTCACAGACTCATGACATCATACCATTACGACTAGTACAGTCACAGACTGATGACATCATACCGTTACGACTAGTACAATCACAGACGGATGACATCATACCGTTACGACTAGTACAGTCACAGACTGATGACATCATACCATTACGACTAGTACAGTCACAGACGGATGACATCATACTATTACGACTAGTACAATCACAGACGGATGACATCATACCGTTACGACTAGTACAGTCACAGACTGATGACATCATACCATTACGACTAGTACAGTCACATACGGATGACATCGCAGACTGATGACATCATACCGTTACGACTAGTACAGTCACAGATGGATAACATCATACCATTACGACTAGTACAATCACAGACTGATGCCATCATACTATTACGACTAGTACGATCACAGACTGATGACATCATACTACTACGACTAGTACAATCACAGACTGATGACATCATACTGTTACGACAAGTACAATCACAGACTGATGACATCATACTATTACGACTAGTACAATCACAGTCTGATGACATCATACCGTTACGACTAGTACAATCACAGATGGATGACATCACAGACTGATGACATCATAAAATTACGTCTAGTACAATCACAGAATGATGACATCATACCGTTACGACTAGTACAGTCACAGACTGATGACATCGCAGACTGATGACATCATACCATTACGACTAGTACAGTCACAGATGGATGACATCATATCATTACGACTAGTACAATCACAGACTGATGACATCATACCGTTACGACTAGTACACTCACAGCCTGTTAACATCATACCGTTACGACTAGTACAATCGTAGACTGATGACATCATGCCATTACGACTAGTACAGTCACAGATGGATGACATCACAGACTGATGACATCATGCCATTACGACTAGTACAGTCAAAGACAGATGACATCATACCATTAAGACTACTACAGTCAAAGACGGATGACATCATACTATTACGACTAGTACTATCACAGACGGATGACATCATACCGTTACGACTAGTACAGTTCAAGACTGATGACATCATAGTATTACGACTAGTACAGTCACAGACGGATGACATCGCAGACTAATGATATCATACCGTTACGACTAGTACAGTCACAGATGGATGACATCATACCATTACGCCTAGTACAATCACAGACTGATGACATCATACTACTACGACTAGTACAATCACAGACTGATGACATCATACTACTACGACTAGTACAATCACAGACTGATGACATCATACTATTACGACAAGTACAATCACAGACTGGTGACATCATACCGTTAACACTAGTACAGTCACAGACGGATGACATAATACAATTACGACTAGTACAGTCACAGACGGATGACATCACAGATTGATGACATCATTTCATTACGACTAGTACAGTCACAGACTGATGACATCATTCTATTACAACTAGGACAGTCATAGACTGATGACATCGAACCATGACGACAATTATTAAAGTCACAGAAGGATGACATCATACCATTACGACTAGTACTGATGACATCATACCGTTAGGACTAGTACAGTCACAGACTGATGACATCATACTATTACGACTATTGCAGTCACTGACGGATGAGATCATAACGTTACATCTAATACAGTCACACACTGATGACATCATACTATTACGACTATTGCAGTCACTGACGGATGATATCATAACGTTACAACTAGTACAGTCACAGACGGATGACTTCATAACGTTACGACTAGTACAGTCGAAGACGGATGATATCATACTTATACGACTTGTGCAATCACAGACAGATGACAATATACCGTTACGACTAGCACAGTCACAGATGCATGCCATCATAACGTTACAACTAGTATAGTTACAGACTGATTACATCATACCATTACGACTAGCAGTCACAGACGGTTGACATCATACTACTACGACTAGTACAGTCAGAGACGCATGACATCATACCGTCACGACTAGTCCAGTCGCAGACTGATGACATCATACGGTTACGACTAGTACAGTCGAATACTGATGACATCATACTATTACGACTGTTACAGTCACAGATTGATGACATCATACGGTTACGACTAGTATTTTCACAGACTGATGTCATTACAGACTGATGATATCATACCATTACGACTAGAGTAGTGACAGACTGATGACATCACAGACTGATGGCATCATACCATTACGACTAGTACAGTCACAGATTGATGATATCATACCGTTACGACTAGTACAGTCACGGACTGATGACATCATACCGTTACGACTAGTACAGTCACAGACGGATGACATCGCAGACTGATGACATCATACCGGTACGATTAGTACAGTCACAGACGGATGACATCATACCATTACGACTAGTACAGTGACAGACTGATGACATCATACCGTTACGACTAGTACAGTGACAGACTGATTACATCATACCGTTACGACTAGTATAGTCACAGACTGATGACATCATACCGTTACGACTAGTACAGTGACAGACTGATGACATCATACCGTTACGACTAGTACAGTCACAGACTGATAAAATCATACGGTTACGACTAGTATAGTCACAGACTGATGACATCATACTATTACGACTAGTACAGTGACAGACTGATGACATCATATCATCTAGACTAGTATAGTGACAGACTGATGACATCGCAGACTGATGACATCATGCCATTACGACTAGTACAGTCAAAGACAGATGACATCATACTATTACGACTAGTACAGTCACAGACTGATTACATCATACTATTACGACTAGTACAGTCACAGACGGATGACATCGCAGACTGATGATATCATACCGTTACGACTAGTACAGTCACAGATGGATGACATCATACCATTACGCCTAGTACAATCACAGACTGATGACATCATACTATTACGACAAGTACAATCACAGACTGGTGACATCATACCGTTAAGACTAGTACAGTTACAGACGGATGACATAATACAATTACGACTAGTACAGTCACAGACGGATGACATCACAGATTGATGACATCATTCCATTACGACTAGTACAGTCACAGACTAATGACATCGTACCATTACGACTAGTACTGATGACATCATACCGTTATGACTAGTACAGTCACAGACTGATGACATCATACTATTACGAATTAATCAGTCACTGACGGATGAGATCATAACGTTACAACTAGTACAGTCACAGACGGATGACTTCATAACGTTACGACTAGTACAGTCGAAGACGGATGACATCATACTGTTACGACTTGTGCAATCACAGACAGATGACAATATACCGTTACGACTAGCACAGTCACAGATGTATGCCATCATATAACGTTACTACTAGTATAGTTACAGACGGATTACATCATACCATTACGACTAGCAGTCACAGACGGTTGACATCATACTACTACGACTAGTACAGTCAGAGACGCATGACACCATACCGTCACGACTAGTACAGTCGCAGACTGATGACATCATACGGTTACGACTAGTACTGTCAGAGACGCATGACATCATACCGTCACGACTAGTCCAGTCGCAGACAGATGACATCATACGGTTACGACTAGTACAGTCGAATACTGATGACATCATACTATTACGACTGTTACAGTCACAGATTGATGACATCATACGGTTACGACTAGTATTTTCACAGACTGATGTCATTACAGACTGATGATATCATACCATTACGACTAGAGTAGTGACAGACTGATGACATCACAGACTGATGGCATCATACCATTACGACTAGTACAGTCACAGAGTGATGACATCATACCATTACGACTAGTACAGTCACACACCGATGACATTATATCTTACGACTAATGTAGTCACACACTGATGACATATTAACATTACGACTAGTACAATGACATCATACCCTTACGAAAAGAACAGTCATGCTTTATTTATTTCAGATTGGCGCAAAACAACACCAGTTTACTTTGGAATGTATAAATAGAACGTTTTTGTTTGGCACGGAAGATCTTGGTAAAGATGAACATATCAAATATACAAGCTCTTATTTAACGCATGCTGTTTGTTGGTTCCTTGTGGTGCAATGGTCTGGTTGTTAGCATTATTAACTCATTACCGAAAAGTTCCGAAACGCGAACGTGTATCACTGTGTTTTTGACGCGGCCGTGTACCACTGTATATGTGGCCTTGAACAACACATGTATGAGACGCGGCCGTGTATCCCTGTGTTTGTGTGGCTTTGAACAACGCACGAGTCCCGGACGTGTTTCACTTTGTGTGTGGCCTTGAACAACACTCGAGACGCGTCCGTGTATCACTCTGTGTGTGTGGCCCTGAACAACGCACGAGACGCGGCCGTTTATCACTGTGTTTGTGTGACCTTGATCAACACCTGAGACACGGATGTGTATCACTATGTGTGTGTGTGTGTGTGTGTGTGTGTGTGTGTGTGTGTGTGTGTGTGTGTGTGTGTGTGTGCGGGTGGGGGCGGTTGACAACACACGCGACGTGGCCTTGTACCACTGTATTACCTTGCAACATGCGAGACGCGGCCGTGTTTGTGGCCTTAAACAACATACGAGACGCGGCCGTGTATCGCTGTTTGTGGCATTGAACAACACACGAGACGCGGCCGCGTATCTCTGTTTGTGGCCTTAAACAACACACGAGACGCGGCCGTGTATCGCGGTTTGTGGCCTTGAACAACACACGAGACGCCACCGTGTACCACTGTTTGTGTGGCATTAAACAACACACGAGACGCAGCCGTTTATCACTGTGTTTGTGTGACCTTGAACAACACACGAGACCCGGACGGGTATCACTGTGTTTGTGTGGGTGTGTGTGGCCTTGAACAACACACGAGACGCGGCCGTGTATCACTGTGTGTGTGTGTGTGGCCTTGACCTACACACGAGATGCGGCCGTGTATCACTGTGTTTGTGTGGCTTGAACAACACACGAGACCTGGCCGTGTACCACTGTTTGTGTGGCCTTGAACAACACACTGAACGCAGCCGTGTATCATATTGTTTGTGGCATTAAACATCACACGAGACGCGGCCGTGTATCTCTTTGTTTGTTGCCTTGAACAACACACGAGACGCGGTGGTGTATCCCTCTGTGTGTGTGGGGGGGGGGGGGGGGGGGTGAACAACACACGCGACGCGGCCTTGTCTCACTGTGTTTGTGGCCTTGAGCAACACCGAGACGCGGTCGAATATCATTAATTCACTGTGTGTGTTACCTTGAAAAATACGCGAGACGCGGCCGTGTATCTCTGTTTGTTGCCTTGAACAACACACGAGACGCGGCCGTGTATCACTGTGTGTGTGGCCTTGAACAACACACTGAACGCAGCCGTGTATCATATTGTTTGTGGCATTAAACATCACACGAGACGCGGCCGTGTATCTCTTTGTTTGTTGCCTTGAACAACACACGAGACGCGGTGGTGTATCCCTGTGTGTGTGTGGGGGGGGGGGGGGGGGGGGGGGGGTGAACAACACACGCGACGCGGCCTTGTCTCACTGTGTTTGTGGCCTTGAGCAACACCGAGACGCGGTCGAATATCATTAATTCACTGTGTGTGTTACCTTGAAAAATACGCGAGACGCGGCCGTGTATCTCTGTTTGTTGCCTTGAACAACACACGAGACGCGGCCGTGTATCACTGTGTGTGTGGTCTTGAACAACACACGAAGCGCAGCCGTGTAACACTGTGTGTGTGTGTGTGTGACCTTGAACAACACACGAGACGCGCCCGTGTATTACTGGTGTGTGGCTTTGAACAACACACGAGACGCGGCCGTGTATCATTCTGTGTGTGTGCGTGTGTGTGTGTGTGTGTGACATTAAATATCACACGAGACGCGGCCGTTTATCGCTCTGTGTGTGGGTGTGTGTGTGTGTGTGTGTGTGTGTGTGTGTGCGTGACCTTGAACAACATACGAGACGTGGCCTTGTCTATTTATAACATAACACTACTACGACGTGATAGTTTCACTTTAATGTTGTCGGCGGCAATTTGTAAGGGAAATCATGACGTCGTTTTGTTGTTGACACATTATATGACATCATCTACGTTATGCGGCTGTAACGCGTTTGTACTACAGTACACATAATTCGACACCTTTAACCAAATTTAACATTACTAACATGCATTTTATGAAGTAAGATTTTAAATAATGATAAATATTTAAGGCGTCTCAACGTATCGTATGATATACCATGCAAACAATTGTGACTAAATGTTTTACTGTACAGAAACAGTGATTTGGTCCTCATTTGCATCTGTCATACACTAGTATGGAACGCCAATGCTGCCTTCTGATGGTACTGGTCCGTATGTTCTGTGCATTTATCAAGTTGTTCTGTGTTAACTACATTTTGTCCTGTAGAAACATCATTTTGTTCTGTACATTTGTCTTTATGTTATGTGCATTTACTAACTCGTTCTGTACTAACGACATTTTGATGTGTGCATACATCATTTCGTTCTGTGCATTTGTCATTATGTTATGTACTAACGACATTTTGTTGTGTGCATACATCATTTCGTTCTGTGCATTTGTCATTATGTTATGTGCATTTACTAACTCGTTCTGTACTAACGACATTTTGTTGTGTGCATACATCATTTCGTTCTGTGCATTTGTCATTATGTACTAACGACATTTTGTTGTGTGCATACATCATTTCGTTCTGTGCATTTGTCATTATGTTATGTACTAACGACATTTTGTTGTGTGCATTCATCATTTCGTTCTGTGCATTTGTCATTATGTTATGTGCATTTACTAACTCGTTCTGTACTAACGACATTTTGTTGTGTGCATACATCATTTCGTTCTGTGCATTTGTCATTATGTTATGTACTAACGACATTTTGTTGTGTGCATACATCATTTCGTTCTGTGCATTTGTCATTATGTTATGTACTTACGACATTTTGTTGTGTGCATACATCATTTCGTTCTGTGCATTTGTCATTATGTTATGTGCATTTACTAACTCGTTCTGTACTAACGACATTTTGTTGTGTGCATACATCATTTCGTTCTGTGCATTTGTCATTATGTTATGTACTTACGACATTTTGTTGTGTGCATACATCATTTCGTTCTGTGCATTTGTCATTATGTTATGTGCATTTACTAACTCGTTCTGTACTCACGACATTTTGTTGTGTGCATACATCATTTCGTTCTGTGCATTTGTCATTATGTTATGTACTAACGACATTTTGTTGTGTGCATACATCATTTCGTTCTGTGCATTTGTCATTATGTTATGTGCATTTATTAACTCGTTCTGTACTAACGACATTTTGTTGTGTGCATACATAATTTCGTTATGTGCATTTGTCATTATGTTATGTACTAACGACATTTTGTTGTGTGCATACATCATTTCGTTCTGTGCATTTGTCATTATGTTATGTGCATTTACTAACTCGTTCTGTACATTTTGTAAGTTGTGATGTACATTTGATAAGTCGTTGTGTGCATTTACTAAGTTGTTCCGTTCTGACGCCATTTTGTCTTGTGCATACATCATTTCGTTATGTGCAAACATCGTTATTATGTTCGGATACATTACACTGGGCAACGAAAGGGGTAACACCGGGAGTAGTCATACGGTACCGTAACACCCGGTGCGAAAAAACGGAGTGTCTATTGACACGTATGTAATAATAGCACAACCGTAAGAGTATGTCGATAGCGGTTATCACGCCCGTAATATTTACATTATACTGTTATGAGTTCATATTTTTTGCCACTTTTATATAAAGTCGTATAAAGTTTAATTTTTGTAACGTATTGGTTATATTATATATATGTTTGTAAGTGTTCTTTCCCAAATGGTCAAGAAACTGTATCTTAAACGTTCTTATACTAGACATTGTCATTGTGATATATTTAACATATATTAATGTGCTTGTCAGTAATTAAAGAAAAAAAATGTATCATATCTTACGTGTTTTTTTTAATGATTATCGTTCCTGAATTATTTACACGTATGCGATTCAAGTACAGATAACGTAGTAGTAGATACGTTTCCCATTCTCACTTCTATTTTACGTGTCACTAACGATTATCGTTCCTGAATTATTGACACGCCTAATATACGTTGTCTGTACTTGAATCGTATACGTGTAAATAATTCAGGAACGATAATTCGTATATTAGGCGTGTCAATAATTCAGGAACGATAATCGTTAGTGACACGTATAATAAAAGTGAGAATGGGAAACGTATCTACTACTACGTTGTCTGTACTTGAATCGCATACGTGTAAATAATTCAGGAACGAAAATCATTAAAAAAAAACACGTAAGATATGATACATTTTCTTTCTTTAATTACTGACAAGCACATTAATATATGTTTAATATATCACAATGACAATGTCTAATATAAGAACGTTTAAGATACAGTTTCTTGACCATTTGGGAAAGAACACTTACAAATATGTATATAATATAACCAATACATTACAAAAATTAAACTTTATACGACTTTATATAAAATTGGCAAAAAATATGAACTCATAACAGTATAATGTAAATATTACGGGCGTGATAACCGCTATCGACCTACTCTTACGGTTGTGCTATTATTACATACGTGTCAATAGACACTCCGTTTTTTCGCACCGGTGTTACGGTACCGTATGACTACCCCCGGTGTTACCCCTTTCGTTGCCCAGTGTAATGTATCCGAACATAATAACGATGTTTGCACATAACGAAATGATGTATGCACAAGACAAAATGGCGTCAGAACGGAACAACTTAGTAAATGCACACAACGACTTATCAAATGTACATCACAACTTACAAAATGTACAGAACGAGTTAGTAAATGCACATAACATAATGACAAATGCACAGAACGAAATGATGTATGCACACAACAAAATGTCGTTAGTACATAACATAATGACAAATGCACATAACGAAATGATGTATGCACACAACAAAATGTCGTTAGTACATAACGAGTTAGTAAATGCACATAACATAATGACAAATGCACAGAACGAAATGATGTATGCACACAACAAAATGTCGTTAGTACATAACATAATGACAAATGCACAGAACGAAATGATGTATGCACACAACAAAATGTTGTAAGTACAGAACGAGTTAGTAAATGCACATAACATAATGACAAATGCACAGAACGAAATGATGTATGCACACAACAAAATGTCGTTAGTACATAACATAATGACAAATGCACAGAACGAAATGATGTATGCACACAACAAAATGTCGTTAGTACAGAACGAGTTAGTAAATGCACATAACGTAATGACAAATGCACAGAACGAAATGATGTATGCACACAACAAAATGTCGTTAGTACATAACATAATGACAAATGCACAGAACGAAATGATGTATGCACACAACAAAATGTCGTTAGTACATAACATAATGACAAATGCACAGAACGAAATGATGTATGCACACAACAAAATGTCATTAGTACAGAACGAGTTAGTAAATGCACATAACATAATGACAAATGTACAGAACAAAATGATGTTTCTACAGGACAAAATGTAGTTAACACAGAACAACTTGGTAAATGCACAGAACATACGGACCACTACCATTAGAAGGCAGCATTGGCGTTCCATACTCTAGTATATTACGATAAATAAGTCATGCTTTATTACTCTCCCGGAAGCCATGTTATGTGATAAACTGTGATAATCCGAATTTACGATGTAGCGTCTTGTTTTATCTAAATTCATTGTCGTGATTAATGTGAGATTTAAATATGTGTATTAAAAGGCAATAAATATATAAAAGGTTTTCCATATAGAATTTAAGACATTCAAAAGAGACCCATTTTATAATTGCTACATCCAAATGTCACATACAAATGTCACATACAAATGACACATACAGTCTCCACAACGGAGATGATGTGTCCTGTTCTGTCTTTCAGACAATTGTCAGCAATGGGAAAGTTTCTTGATGGAGGCAATAATCAAAAATAATAAGGTAAGTTGATATGTGTACAGTAAGCAGTTTCCATGTATTATACACTTGACAACATTCCTAATTACTCACGTTTGTATCTAACATAATGTTCTTATTTTAAATATATTTTAGAATAGTTGTGTGATAAGTATTTTGTTTTCACCAATAGTTTGTAATATATATATATTTTGCTTAAATTGTTACATATTTAGAGAGTTAACCTCCTTTTATATGAGAACTGGAAATGTGCTGATAAAACGCATAACAAGAAACAAAGTCCGCTTACTGATATAAACGTCTTAAGATTGGAAGGAGATAGTATACAAAAACATAAAAGTTTGACTCATTTATTCCAGATGTTCCTTCTATAATAAAATGAAACATGGATAATCATAAATTAGCTCACTTTTTAATTGAATATCGCTTGAAATTCAAGTAAATATAATTCAGCGTTAACATTACGAAAAATTCTTTTGCGAACGCCTTTGAAGTGGTAATTCTAGTAAAATATGATGTCAAAATAATTTTAGTTGGCACGTTTTAGATTTAAGAACATCGAAAGCTGCACTGATTCAACGTATTTAACAAATCTCCAAGTACCCACTTATTTAAACTCATCGACTTGAAAGCTTTAACATGTGTTCATGCGATCAGCGCAGACGATTTAACGTTATTTTGCAGTTCAACTGTATCTCTTATTAAGCGTGAAATATGCAAAACAATATTCCTAGGTGGGTACTTAGGGACTTTGACTATATAGTATATATTAGACGTGTGATACGTTGTTGTATGTACATTAACCACTTTGCCGTCATTAGACGTGTACGTTGTTGTATGTACATTAACCACTTTGCCGTAATTAGACGTGTACGTTGTTGTATGTACATTAACCGTTTTGCCGTCATTAGACGTGTACGTTGTTGTATGTACACGTTGCCGTCATTAGACGTGTACGTTGTTGTATGTACATTAACCACTTTGCCGTCATTAGACGTGTTGTACGTTGTTGTATGTACACTTTGCCATCATTAGGCGTGTGGTATAAATAATAAAAAGAAAACAGTGATACAAAGTAACACAAGCCGGTCAGAACAGTTACATAAGAAAACAGTAAGGGGAATGATGAATATGATAAAAATAAACGAACAGTGTGTATATGTTAGACTTTTTTTATTTGTAATTGTCAACAATCAAAGCACATTTATCATGAACGATTTTAGCACTACATAAACTAGTCATCAAGAGACAAAATGAACAGGTTTTTAATTTGGGCATCTGTGTTGTATAATGTTATAATATGAATATGATAGACATCTGAAATTGTATGTGTAATGGATCACTAACTAGAATGTTGTTTCATTAAATTATCGAAAATTATAAACAAAAAACAACTTATTGATAATATAATAGCAATTGGAGCGTCTGTAAAGGCAATCTCAGTTTTTAGCAATGTAAATTTACATTAGAAGAAAGGGTTTAATGTTAATTGTTTGTTATTATTGAAATCTGATCAGTAGTTATAATAAGAGAATGAGAATAAGTAGCAGTGGAACAAACCTATTCAAACTCTTTAGAAGATGCTTCAGTTAAAGTTCAATCAACTCTAACAGAGATACATATATAGCTTTACACATAAGCGGTTGGTAATATGCAAACACAATTTCCTTTATATTATTCTTTTAATTAATATTAAGTATTGAACAAATGCAAATTATGTAGAAAAGCTAACGGGGCGTCGAGAACTTTTAAAAAATCAAGGTTGCCGTTTGTCCCTTTAATAAAGTTTAACATCAATCAATAATCAGTGACGATAACGATTTGGAACCAGCTGTATTCGTATGCTGAGAACATATTTATAGACTGTATCCCTGAAATTGATACCTAATTCAAGTAGTAGAAGACCCATAAAATGCCTGTATACCAATTTGACTGCGTCCCCGGTATTCTTATTATAGAATGCAGTTGTTTTATGAACAGTAAAATGACGTTGATACACAGTCCGACACCCATAGCAGCTTTCTGAGTCTGGGATAAATATAGCCAAGCCGGAGCCTTGAGGTTCCGGCAATAATAATAATAATAATAATAATAATAATAAATTCTTTATTTAAAGAAGGTTAACACATTATGACATAATATCAAGAAATAAACATCATATTTTCGGGAGAGGTCTTACATAGGCATTAACAAATACATTAACAATACAAGTTAACATTCAATCTTCCACAAACACTCAATTATATTTGAATATAGACGCAATCGTAATAGTCTTACATAATCATGATAATGTACATATATATCCAACAGACATTTTTAGCTCGACTATTCGAAGAATAAGAGAGCTAATGTAATCACCCCGGCGTCGGCGTCGGCGTCGGCGTCCCACATCAAGGTTTGCGTGTAAGCTGTGTTTACAAGTCTATATCTCTTACATTTCTTATCCTACCACAACCAAATTTGTTCATGGGCTTTCTTGTAGCATTATCTTAAGGGCTGCATAAGCAATTTTGGTTCCTGTAACCCATGGGCTCCCATGGAACCCAAATTATGATAGCCCATAACATGTGCCCCATTTCACATCAAATTTTGCGTGTAAGCTGTGTTTACAAGTCTATATCACTTGCAATTCTTACCCTAGCACAACCAAATTTGGCCATTAGCTTCCTTATAGCATTATTGTAAGGGCTGCTTAAGTAATTTTGGTTCCTGTAACCCCTGGGCTCACATGGAACCCAAATGCTGATAGCCCTTAAAATGTGTCTGTTTCACATCAAATTTTGCGTGTAAGCTGTGTTTACAAGTCTATATCTCTTACATTTTTTGTCCTAGCTGAACTAAATTTTGGAATTGTTTTCCTTATAGCATGTTGTAAAGGGTTGGATAAGTAATTTTGTCTTCTGCAAATTCTGGGCTCCCATGGAACCCAAAATTGTGATGGCCCATAAAATGTGCAATAAAGGCAGATCTAGGTTTGCATGTAAGCATGTATATATCTATAATTTTGGTTTGGGATTTGTTATAGCATTATGCATCTTATTATTTCACCCATGTTGGGGCATGGGCTCCCTCCTCCTATAATAAAATGAAACATGGATAATCATAAATTAGCTCACTTTTTAATTGAATATCGCTTGAAATTCAAGTAAATATAATTCAGCGTTAACATTACGAAAAATTCTTTTGCGAACGCCTTTGAAGTGGTAATTCTAGTAAAATATGATGTCAAAATAATTTTAGTTGGCACGTTTTAGATTTAAGAACATCGAAAGCTGCACTGATTCAACGTATTTAAAAAATCTCCAAGTACCCACTTATTTAAACTCATCGACTTGAAAGCTTTAACATGTGTTCATGCGATCAGCGCAGACGATTTAACGTTATTTTGCAGTTCAACTGTATCTCTTATTAAGCGTGAAATATGCAAAACAATATTCCTAGGTGGGTACTTAGGGACTTTGACTATATAGTATATATTAGACGTGTGATACGTTGTTGTATGTACATTAACCACTTTGCCGTCATTAGACGTGTACGTTGTTGTATGTACATTAACCACTTTGCCGTCATTAGACGTGTACGTTGTTGTATGTACATTAACCATTTTGCCGTCATTAGACGTGTACGTTGTTGTATGTACACGTTGCCGTCATTAGACGTGTACGTTGTTGTATGTACATTAACCACTTTGCCGTCATTAGACGTGTTGTACGTTGTTGTATGTACACTTTGCCGTCATAAGGCGTGTGGTATAGATAATAAAAAGAAAACAGTGATACAAAGTAACACAAGCCGGTCAGAACAGTTACATAAGAAAACAGTAAGGGGAATGATGAATATGATAAAAATAAACGAACAGTGTGTATATGTTAGACTTTTTTTATTTGTAATTGTCAATAATCAAAGCACATTTATCATGAACGATTTTAGCACTACATAAACTAGTCATCAAGAGACAAAATGAACAGGTTTTTAATTTGGGCATCTGTGTTGTATAATGTTATAATATGAATATGATAGACATCTGAAATTGTATGTGTAATGGATCACTAACTAGAATGTTGTTTCATTAAATTATCGAAAATTATAAACAAAAAACAACTTATTGATAATATAATAGCAATTGGAGCGTCTGTGAAGGCAATCTCAGTTTTTAGCAATGTAAATTTACATTAGAAGAAAGGGTTTAATGTTAATTGTTTGTTATTATTGAAATCTGATCAGTAGTTATAATAAGAGAATGAGAATAAGTAGCAGTGGAACAAACCTATTCAAACTCTTTAGAAGATGCTTCAGTTAAAGTTCAATCAACTCTAATAGAGATACATATATAGCTTTACACATAAGCGGTTGGTAATATGCAAACACAATTTCCTTTATATTATTCTTTTAATTAATATTAAGTATTGAACAAATGCAAATTATGTAGAAAAGCTAACGGGGCGTCGAGAACTTTTAAAAAATCAAGGTTGCCGTTTGTCCCTTTAATAAAGTTTAACATCAATCAATAATCAGTGACGATAACGATTTGGAACCAGCTGTATTCGTATGCTGAGAACATATTTATAGACTTTATCCCTGGAATTGATACCTAATTCAAGTAGTAGAAGACCCATAAAATGCCTGTATACCAATTTGACTGCGTCCCGGTATTCTTATTATAGAATGCAGTTGTTTTATGAACAGTAAAATGACGTTGATACACAGTCCGACACCCATAGCAGCTTTCTGAGTCTGGGATAAATATAGCCAAGCCGGAGCCTTGAGGTTCCGGCAATAATAATAATAATAATAATAATAATAATAAATTCTTTATTTAAAGAAGGTTAACACATTATGACATAATATCAAGAAATAAACATCATATTTTCGGGAGAGGTCTTACATAGGCATTAACAAATACATTAACAATACAAGTTAACATTCAATCTTCCACAAACACTCAATTATATTTGAATATAGACGCAATCGTAATAGTCTTACATAATCATGATAATGTACATATATATCCAACAGACATTTTTAGCTCGACTATTCGAAGAATAAGAGAGCTAATGTAATCACCCCGGCGTCGGCGTCGGCGTCGGCGTCGGCGTCCCACATCAAGGTTTGCGTGTAAGCTGTGTTTACAAGTCTATATCTCTTACATTTCTTATCCTACCACAACCAAATTTGTTCATGGGCTTTCTTGTAGCATTATCTTAAGGGCTGCATAAGCAATTTTGGTTCCTGTAACCCATGGGCTCCCATGGAACCCAAATTATGATAGCCCATAACATGTGCCCCATTTCACATCAAATTTTGCGTGTAAGCTGTGTTTACAAGTCTATATCACTTGCAATTCTTACCCTAGCACAACCAAATTTGGCCATTAGCTTCCTTATAGCATTATTGTAAGGGCTGCTTAAGTAATTTTGGTTCCTGTAACCCCTGGGCTCACATGGAACCCAAATGCTGATAGCCCTTAAAATGTGTCTGTTTCATTTAATTTTGCGTGTAAGCTGTGTTCACAGGTCTATATCTCTTACATTTTTTGTCCTAGCTGAACTAAATTTTGGAATTGTTTTCTTTATAGCATGTTGTAAAGGGTTGGATAAGTAATTTTGCCTTCTGCAAATTCTGGGCTCCCATGGAAGCCAAAATTGTGATGGCCCATAAAATGTGCAATAAAGGCAGATCTAGGTTTGCATGTAAGCATGTATATATCTATAATTTTGGTTTGGGATTTGTTATAGCATTATGCATCTTATTATTTCACCCATGTTGGGGCATAGGCTCCCTCCTCCTCCCCCCCACCGCTCCCCCCCACTCCCCTCCACACTTTTTTTTTACATATTTCTGTGTTGTTTTAGTCAATTTTTAATCATATATGTTGCAACCCTCCCCGCCCCCACCACCCCCACCCCCCCCCCCCCCCCCCCCATCCCCCCCCCGCCTCTCACCTCATCACCACCACGACCCAGACTTGAAACTTTTTTTTTTTTTTTTTTTACATATTTCTGTGTTGCTTTTGTCAATTCTTACACATATATGTAATGCAACCCTCCCCGCCCCTCCCCCCGCCTCTCACCCCATCACCCCACCCACCACGCCCCACACTTGAATTTTTTTTTTACATATTTCTTTGTTGTTTTAGTCAATTCTTACACATATATGTTGCAACCCTCTCATCCAATCATCCTCCCCCCCCCCCCCCCCCCAACCCCCCCCCCCCCCCCCCCACTGCCCCAGATTTGAAACTTTTTTTTTTTTAACATATTTCTGTGTTGCTTTTGTCAGTTCTTAAACATATATGTTGCAACCTTCCCCACCCCCCCCCCCACCCCCACCCCACTCCCCCACCCCGCCTCTCACCCCCCTCCCCCTGTCATACTTGAAACTTTTTTTTTTTACACATTTCCTTGTTGTTCTAGTCAATTCTTACATATATGTTGCCCCCTCCCCCTGCCCCCAACCCCCCGCTTTCCCCACACCACACCCCCACTTGAAACTATTTTTTTTTTTTACATATTTCTGTGTTGCTTTTGTCAATTCTTACAACTTTTTTTTTTTTTTACATATTTCTTTGTTGTTTTAGTCACTTCTTACACATATATGTTGCACCCTCCCCACCCCCCCCCCACCCCAATTCACTCCCGCCTCTCCCCCCCAACCGCTCCCCCCACCCCACCCCCACTTGAAACTTTTTTTTTTTTTACATATTTTTGTGTTGCTTTTGTCAATTCTTACACATATATGTTGCCCCCTCCCCACCCTCCCCCACCCCCCACCCCCACCGCCTCTCACCCAGCCCCACTTTTTTATTGATTTTTTTACATATTTCTGTGTTGTTTTAGTCAATTTTTACACATATATGTTGCAACCCTCCCCGCCCCCACCACCCCACCCCCGCCTCTCACCTCATCACCACCACGACCCAGACTTGAATTTATTTTTTCTTTTTTTTTTTACATATTTCTGTGTTGCTTTTGTCAATTCTTACACATATATGTAATGCAACCCTCCCCGCCCCTCCCCCCGCCTCTCACCCCATCACCCCACCCACCACGCCCCACACTTGTTGTTTTTTTTTACATATTTCTTTGTTGTTTTAGTCAATTCTTACACATATATGTTGCAACCTCTCATCCAATCATCCTCCCCTCCCCCCCCCCAACCCCCCCCCCCCCCCCCCCACCCTGCCCCAGACTTGAAACTTTTTTTTTTTTAACATATTTCTGTGTTGCTTTTGTCAGTTCTTAAACATATATGTTGCAACCTTCCCCACCCCACCCCACCCCCCCACTCCCCCACCCCGCCTCTCACCCCCCTCCCCCTGTCATACTTGAAACTTTTTTTTTTTACACATTTTCTTGTTGTTCTAGTCAATTCTTACATATATGTTGCCCCCTCCCCCTGCCCCCAACCCCCCGCTTTCCCCACACCACACCCCCACTTGAAACTATTTTTTTTTTTTACATATTTCTGTGTTGCTTTTGGCAATTCTTACAACTTTTGATTTTTTTTTACATATTTCTTTGTTGTTTTAGTCACTTCTTACACATATATGTTGCACCCTCCCCACCCCCCCCACCCAATTCACTCCCGCCTCTCCCCCCCCCAACCGCTCCCCCCACCCCACCCCCACTTGAAACTTTTTTTTTTTTTTTTTACATATTTTTGTGTTGCTTTTGTCAATTCTTACACATATATGTTGCCCCCCTCCCCACCCTCCCCCACCCCCACCCCCACCGCCTCTCACCCAGCCCCACTTGATTTTTTTTATTGATTTTTTTACATATTTCTTTGTTGTTTTAGTCAATTCTTACATCACTACTCAAACTTGATTTTTTAATTATTTTTTTTTTCTTCATATTTTTGTGTTGTTTTGTTGAATTATTACATAGCTTCTTACACATATATGTTGCCCTCACCACCCCCACTCCCCCCACCATCCACCCCCGTCTTTCTCCCACCCCCACCCTGCACCCCACTTAAAACTCGATTTTTTTTGATTTTTTTTTACATATTTCTGTGTATTTTTGGTCAATTCTTACACATAGATATGTTGTGCTCCCAACCCCACCCCACATTGTTGTAGCCTTGTTTTCTGATGGTATATACTAGCTATAAATTTATTATTCTCCGGAAAATCGAATAGTCGAGCTGCGCTGTTCTCCGACAGCTCTTGTTTATAATTATATTTAAATGACTGAATAGTAGGAAGAGAACGTATGTCGACCAGTATATTGTTCCAAACGTGTCGACCAAAGTCGCTAAATGTGTCTTTCATGTATTTAGTTAGCGGTTATCATTTCGTGTAGCTGATCGCAGATTATACCTATTATTACATGAACATGTCAAAAGTTGTGATATGTATTTAAGAGCTGGATTGTTTATTGATTTAAATATCAACACACCAGTATGATAATGACATCTGTTATGAAAAGAAAGCGACTGAAGTTCAATGAACATATCCTTAGTATTAGTTCGAAAAGGTTTGTTTAATATTATTCCAGCTGCACTTTTCTAAATTTTATGTATTTTCTCTTCTATTTTTTGCTTTTACCCCACACAGTACAGCAATAATCAAATGTAGGCATGATGTAGGCATTATAAAACATATTTTTCATATCATATGTTAAATAGTAAGCTATACGTTTCAATAATAAATACTGATAAGACAATTTTAGAATTGAGTTTGCAACACATTTTTACTATTTGTACATTCCAAGACAAAGTTCTGTCAACATAAACTCCCAGGACCTTTTGAACTGCGACATTTTCTATATATAAACCAATATATCCACAGGTATCAGCTTGTGATTTATTCCTATGACCATGCATTTAGTTTTCGCTGGATGTAATGACATATTATTCAAAATACACCACTCATTATAATATTCAAACGATCTTGAAGTCTATTTTGTACATCCAAAATATTTTATGTATACTTTATAATTTACACTCATAAAGTTACGCTTTGTTTGATGTGGGAAATCATAAACAGTTGTATGGAAGTATAAAAGAACACCAGTAAGAAATATTGAAATTGAAATTGTCATTTATTTAAGAAATGACGAACATATCAAATAGTAATAGCATTTACTTTTTACTATAAATGATATATGCTTTCACATCAAAGGTGTGGGGAACTTAAAACGCCTCACAGTAAAGATGTAAAACACTTAAAACGCCTCACAGTAAAGATGTAAAACACTTAAAACGCCTCACAGTAAAGAAGTAAAACACTTAAAACGCCTCACAGGAAAGATGTAAAACACTTAAAACGCCCGCCTTAACAATAGCAATAACATTATTTTATTATTATTATCATTTTTAAATAGACTATATATGACAGAAACATGGGATCTTGTTTAAAATATTTATATTGCATATTTTAATAAATCTCCATCCGAAAACCTGTATCTATATATATATATATACGTATAATGTACTAGTATATATTATCCTGGGATGACTGCATTATATATAGACAAAAGGGTGGGATGGTGGGAATTTGCAAAAATGTATGACGTTTGTATAACTGTCTGATGCTTTGTGAAAGCGTCATCTGGAGAGACTCCAATTGGGAAGATAATTCGCATAACGGTTAATGTGTTAATATATGCTTTTAGTGTGATAACGACACTTACGTGTACTTTAATAGATCATTATACTCGCATATGTACAGGTATTCTGGTAGAGATTAAGTTTACATAAAAACATTTATTTATAAATAAATTTACATTTATGAATACCTTATAATTTACACTCATAAAGTAACGTTTGATGTGGGAAATCATAAACAATTGTATGGAAGTACAAAAGAACACCAAAGGTGTGGGGAACTTAAAACGCCAACATTGCCAAAAGCAATACCCCAACCGTAACTTTACATTATAATCATATTCGAATTGATATCATCTGTATTTCCAGAGGTAGATGCGAATGCAATGTCGTTAATGTACGTTAATGTACACTCGAAATAGCAATGGATCTAGTATTGATCCCAGAGGAATGGTGTTGTTATATGTACAGTAACACGTTGTCGTCGTTCATTATTTTAGGCGTGTGGGATGTTGTATATATAGTAACCACTTTGCCGTCGTGCAATATATTAAGCGTGTGGTTCAGTAACCACTTTGCCGCCGTGCAGTATATTAGGCGTGTTGTATGTTGTTGTATGTACAGTAACCACTTTGCCGTCATGCAATGTATTAGGCGTGTGGGATGTAGTTGTATATTTACTGTAACTTTACATCATTTTCAAGTTTATGTCCCGTTTTATTTCTATTTATTGTTTTAGTTTTCATTATCCGGACTATATTTCCTAGTTCGTGCTCTTGTTGTTATTAAGTTTGCTTTTGTACTCATGGTATTTTGACTTAAATCGTAGATGATTTTTCTATTAATTAGGCAACAAAAAGTGGAATTGAATTAAATGAAAAATTGGGTCAACCGGACATCAAGGTAAGTAGTTTATACAATTTTCTTTTTCAAAGTATTTTTTATTTTACTATTAAAATTGAATTGTCCGGAGCTGTATTACTAAGAGTGTGCTTCTTTCATACGTTTGATTTTTATTTAGAAATTCCATGTTCTAATTTTGTTTTGATTTAACTACAAAACCGAACGTTAAAGCATAAGTACATGTGTTTGATATTAAAAATAAGAAACTTGTAGTATATTCTACTTCAAACTTATTATAAAACTTCAATACAAGAAAGATAACGAAAACACGAATTGGAACTTTGCAAGCAGGTTTCTGTAATAGTTTTGCTAGAGATATTTTGCTAATCTCCTTACAGGGGTCCATACGATTTAACAGAAACCGAAAAAAGTACTTTGCTACATTAAAGGATCATACCTTCCGGTACTATTACAATGAAGAGGTACACGTGATGTTGTGGTATTTATATTTTCTAAATACGAATTTTTGATACAATTACAGCATGATACACAGCTTGTACATTATCATATTTATTTATTTAGTGTGTTGGGGAGGAAGGGGAGGGGTGGGGGGAGGAAGGGGAGGGGTGGGAGTATACTGGAATCATCTTGTCTGTCCGTCTGTCCGAAGACGCATTTTTGTCCGTGCTATTTCTCAATAACTCTTTCTTAGAATTTCGCGAAACTTGCTAGGAAGTATCAATATCGTGTAGACATGCGCCTACTATGATGACGTTCCGGTTCGATAATTTTCCACTGAGTTATGGCCCTTTGTAGTTATAATGTCTGTCCGTAGACGTAATTCTTGTCCGGACTATTTCTCAATAACTCCTTCTTAGAATTTCGCGAAACTTGCTAGGAAGAATCAAAATCGGGTGGACATAAACACTAAGCCGGTTCGATACTTTTCCACTGAGTTATGGCCCTTTGTATTTCTAATATATATATATATATATTGTCCGGGCTATTTCTCTAAAACTCCTTGTTAGAATTTAGCGAAACTTGCTAGGAACTATCAATATCAAGTGGAGATGTGCATATTGTCATGACGTTCCGGTTCAATAATTTTCCACTGAGTTATGGCCCTTTGTATTTCTAATATATATATATATATGAAATTCTTGTCCGGGCTATTTCTCTAAAACTCCTTGTTAGAATTTAGCGAAACTTGCTAGGAAGTATCAATATCAAGTGAAGATGTCCATACTGTCATGACGTTCCGTTTCAATAATTTTCCACTGAGTTATGGCCCTTTGTATTTTTAATGCATTTCATACTTGGTAGTGAAATAGAAAATTCTTGTCCGAGCTATTTCTCTAAAACCCAATTTTATAATTTCGTGAAACTTGCTACGAAGCACCAATATCAAGTGAATATGCGCATGTTGTCCTGACGTTCCGGTTCATTAATGTTCCACTGAGTTATGGCCCTTTGTATTTCTAATATATATATATAATATAAAATTCTTTTCTGGGCTATTTCTCTAAAACTCCTTGTTAAAATGTATTAAAACTTGCTAGGAAGTGTCAATATCACGTGGAGATGCGCATACTGTCATGACGTTCCGGTACAATAATTTTTCACCGAGTTATGGCCCTTTGTATTTGTAATGTATTTCATACTTGGGAGTCAAATAGACAATTCTTGTTCGGGCTATTTCTCTAAAACCCCATGTTATAATTTCGTGAAACTTGCTACAAAGCATCAATATCAAGTGGAGATGTGCATATTGTCGTGACATTCCGGTTGGTTAGTGGAGTGCATGGTCCAGTGGTAGAGAGCCGAACTCCAGATCGAGAGGTCGTGGGTTCGATCCTCGCCGCGGCCACGTTATTTATCCTTGAGCAAGATAATTAATCCACATTGCTTAGTACTGGTTCTACCCAGGAAGCCACCGAGAGTGATTAATCTAAGTTGCAATAACTTGTTTCGCAATCGATGCAAAATAAATATGTTTAAACTAAACATTCCGGTTCGATAATTTTCCACTCATTTATGGCCCTTTGTATTTTAATGCATTTCATATTTGGTAGTCAAATAGAAAATTCTTGTCCGGGCTTTTTCTCTATAATATATGTCTATATATCTTATAGGAACAACGTCTTGTATGTTTACCCACTCCCCAACAAGTTGCCAGCGGGGGGTATTTGTCCGCCTCCGGCGACAGTTCTAGTTTGCTTTGCTATAAAAAATACATTTATGTGTGTGACTAATCGTTATCATAATCGTAATAGTGCTTTCTTTCACTTTTCAATTTATTCTTGCTCTTATTTTTAAAACTAAGTAATCCATTTTTGCTCAGTAACTGTTATGAATACAAGTTTAACACCATGTATGTCATTAACTCGTATATTGAATAGGACTTTGTAATAGATTCTCCAATCCATGAATTATCGATGGCATTGACAAATGTGAAGGAGATAGACGAATCCAAGCTGCAGATAGCAAGTCCACCCGATCAGAAATACATGTATGTAGAATGCACAAATATCGTTATATAGTTATGTTTGTATCCTCACGGCCCTCCAGGCCTGTTGAAATTTGAATAAAATATATATGTGTTATCAGTTTAGAGCAAATATAATATGTGTATGTATAATGCATAACTATACTTGTATATGTCATGTTTACAGTCGTGATTTATAGTAACATTAATTTTGTAGCAATACGTTATGTGGGGATTTTTTTTTATTTAAAAGACATTCTGTAAGTCTGTCTATAAAGCGACAATCATCGTGCTTGCATTCGATAATCCACCATAGCATACACATTCGCCAATAAACTGGGAATAACAGAAACAAACCTAGAGGAAATCGGCTATATCATTGGCATATCCTTTATTATACATCCATATATAACACTGAGCGATCTGTCAGAGATTTAGACGCTTGGGTGGGTGTTTTAACTTCATTTTATTTGTTTCGTATTATTAATATCAAAATTTGTTTTACCCAGTCAATGACAACATGAAACAATGGAAACATAGGTAAATCTATTATAATGTTCAAATGATATGAAAAACTGCAAATTGTATACGCACATGCCCTCTATTGATACCATAGCCTCCTACACTATTTTTGAATCGTATTTCAGATTGCATTTTGACTGTGCAGAAGAGGCAACAAATTGGAGAACAGCCCTTGAAGAGTCCATCTACGATGTACATGGCGATAACACGGTAGAGTATAACTGTTAATACTGTGTTAATTATCAGTTTAAGTCAAAATGATCTTGGAAACCATTATGTCATGTGTTAATTTAAAAAAAAAAGAGGAAATAATGTGTTAGCAAATATTGACTTCTTTCAAAAATTACACTTTCAATAATCACCAGAGTTGTTACGCATTGTTTTTCAGATGGTTGATGCAGTTAGAAAATCTTCTGCAAACGTAACATGCGCAGACTGCACATCTAAACGTACGTATACATATTAGGCAAGCCCTATAACACGTTTAAAAAACAAGCCTGCTTAATATAATGCTAAGGTAAAAATGTCTAGAATAGAAATGTTCAAACTACATTGAGTGTTATTTAAAGCAAGAAAAACTGTGATACAAAGTACCACATAGCGGCGATAAAATAATTTCTATGATAATGGAATTGGGAATAATGAAGTAACAAGACATTTTAATGTTTAGAACAACAATTTTAATGAAACAAATGTGTATGTATGAAGCATGGTATTAAGAAATATGAGAAAATGGAAATGTCATGTACCCTTCCGGAAAAAATGATTGTCCTTTAATCTATATACAGAAAATGAAAACACCAGTTGATGAACAAACGGGATCCTTATATGCCTGCCATGCTACAACGCAACACAAAATGCAATCTGTGTTTAACGACATTGATGCAACTATAAATATTGACAGTGTCTTCAAATCAAAAACACCTGCAAGTGCAGAATTGAATATTAATAGCCTCACTCCTAAGGCCTTATAGTGCTAAATGATGCATTTGTTTAGAAAATGTATTTTGAAAGTTTGCAGTTTGGCTATTTAACAAAAAAAAAGAAAGACAAAAAAAGAAAAAATAATACAATCGCACTTATTGATTAGATATAGTTGCGAGCTGCACATCTTTGCATATGTATGGAGATTAATTTTGGCAATTCGAAAGACAAAATATAACTTTGTGGGCAAACACAAACCAAATATAACATAATTTGTCAAAAGTGCTAAAAGGGACAAACCTCAGCAGAAATGCATCAACCAGACACTTTTTGTGATATGCCAGAAGTAAAAAAAATAAAGTGAACAACAACTGAGCCTTTGTTAGTTTTTTTTTCATATGCCATATGAGCCTATTTTTTTTCCATATACCATATAGCCAAACTATTATTTTCCATATGCCATATGATTTTGTTTTTAATTTTCACCATATTTTTATTTTTAAGACGTATTTTTTTCCATATAGATTTTTTTCCATATGCCATATGGGTAAAACGAAATTTCCATATTCCATATGGGACATATGGGACCCCCTAAATGGGTCTCAAAACGTCAAAACGTCATATTGTTCAGTTCCAATTAAAACAATCAAGTAGCTTGTCAGCTCTTACTTGGCACTGTCTAGGGAACAGCCAGTCTCTATTACAGTCTTTTACTTTATGAAGTATGTGTTAGTGTTTTGTATATAGTGGAATAACCATGCAATGCCATAAGACATGTTTTTTATTTGAAAATTAAAAAAGAGAAAAGAGTTCACTACCAAACCTTTTACCTAGCTGAACCACACTTTTATTTTATTTTGGCCTAAACTCCATTTTCAATTAAAATTTGTCATCGTGTAAAAAATTATAAGAAAAATTTAATTATAAAATAAATCAGTTGTATTCAATTAAATTGATCATTAATAATAATAATAAGTATCATAAAGAAGAAAAAAACATAATACAAATACTTTAAATAAGACACTATTTTCTGACGTAAATTGCTGTAAGATTTCTAGGTCGGACCAGGGCCCTGTATTTCAATTTTCATCCCAGGTTGGACATACCTTCCAGTCAGCTGTTTTAATGCACACACTGTGGTTCCGTACTATATTATCGTTACAATCCATAAAGCTTGGAACCACATACCTGTACTTTTCTGCAATCGTGAACGCTTGGCCAATCCCGTCATTCTCCGGGATCCCGCCTCGTGTGTATTACGGCGCTTCGGTATGCTCAAAATCTTGACATTCTGTTAGCCGGAGGCAACGGCACAGAAAATATTGCACTGTTACTATGTAAACAATATAGCCGCTCCCCATACGTGTTGATGTATAATTTGCGTTGAGTGTTTGTTTTTTACAATGCAGATGAAGGTTTTATCACTGCTTTCATGTAAATAAACTATTGGTGGAGCAATCGGCTGAATAACATCGAAACATTCGGATAATAACTTTGATTTTGAATGCAAATTTGTTTTGGCGGTTTTGGCGGGAATCTAAGACGCGATGACGTAACCAATATGGAAACCTGCGTATTACATTCGAGTACTGCTGCGAAGCAGTGTACGAGATGTTGCGAATGTATTTTTCTGATGCAGCAGAGTCGGCTATTTATAGCTCAGAGAGTATTGGCAAGTGTAGATTAAAGTGGACTGCTCTACCAAAATTCACTAGCTCGATCGCGGGTGAAGTGGTCGCTTTGCATTAAACATATAATTTTACACCAGTCCAGTCATTTTTGACTGGGTCGCTAATTATTACTGTAAAACTAACTTGTATCAACTACTACATTAAACACAGTCAAAACCCATAACAATTTACAAACCCCATACCATTTCCAATATCTCAATACAGTACTATACGTTCATTTACATCGCGGTAAGAATATGCGGCATGGATTCAACAACTTTACAACCTCTGGAGACACGAAGTTTCTGCAACTCCATCTGTTAAAATCCGATTAAAACCTTATTTATCGCATCTTAAGAGCATATGCACAACGGTTAAACAGTGTAGCAGCCCCGTAACCACACGAAGCACCGTGATACTCGTATGCAAACTTACTAATGAGGCTTTATCGTGTTCGCCAAGAGCATTTGAATTGATTAAACTTGTATAGCTATTTGTTAATTAATGTTGTTTTTCAGAAACTCATTGGGCATCTACCAATTTTGGAATTGTGCTTTGCATGAAGTGTGCAGGTAAGAATCGACATTTTTTCGTTCCCCATATTAATGTTCGTTAACATGTAATTTCTTTAAGAAAAGCACCGTCAATATAAAAGTATAGCATACCACCTATTTTTATAGTATCGGTATATATCGCATTTAAAACATCTAATCGAAAATGTGCATCTAATATATTAAAGTACAATAAGTTTATCACATGGGTTTGACAGACAGCAATCCTCTGAAAAGTTGTGAAGAAACTCAATAATCACCAGAGTGTGAGGAATACTCAATAATCACCAGAGTTGTGAAGACTACTCAATACTCACCAGAGTTGTAAAGACTACTAAATACTCACCAGAGTTGTGAAGACTACTCAATACTCACCAGAGTTGTGAAGACTACTCATTACTCACCAGAGTTGTGAAGACTACTTAATAATCACCAGAGTTGTGAAGACTACTCAGTACTCACCAGAGTTGTGAAGACTACTCAATACCCACCAGAGTTGTGAATACTACTTAATAATCACCAGACTTGTGAAGAATACTTAATAATCACCAGAGTTGTGAAGAGTACTCAATAATCACCAGAGTTGTGAAGAGTACTCAACAATCACCAGAGTTGTGAAGAATACTCAATAATCACGAGAGTTGTGAAAATAAATCATACGTAGGGTCCAATTAATGAACCACAGGAACGGTTATGCATATACAATATAAAGTATTCGCACGCGGCTGCAGATCATCTGCTGTCGAGTCTACAAGGAGAATGAAAAAGGACCAATTACTCATGCAATTGGTTGGTTGTAAAAGTAAGAGATGAACTGTATTGCGAAGATTCCTAACTGATGCTAAGGTAGTGCTAGGATTCAAATATTTGACATATGCCATTTTACGTACATTTTAAGTATACATAGTCTGTATTTTAAGTATGCATTAGTCAGCTATAAATACATAATTCCATCGAATCTACTGCCTTATTTTGTTAGTTGATTCAAAAATGTGTCGAGGTCATTGAAATCATCGTATTATCTCTCAACGTAACCTCATGGTTTCCACTGATTTATTTTTTGGTGAATATTTGTTTGTTTGTATGGTGTTTTACGTCATTTTCAACACATGTAAGGTTATATATGACGGTCGATTTGTTAAGATAACTGTTAGTGTATGCTGTCGTACAATTCTTTGCGTTCAAAGATCGATTGCCATGAACATGTTTTGCTGAGAACGTTTACAGTTATAATAACACACATGCAGTGTCCTTAA
This sequence comes from Cyrtodaria siliqua, assembly GCA_037043455.1. Lineage (NCBI taxonomy): Eukaryota > Metazoa > Mollusca > Bivalvia > Adapedonta > Hiatellidae > Cyrtodaria > Cyrtodaria siliqua. The sequence continues at coordinate 375,068 of JAWPHD010000910.1, forward strand.
AGGTGTATAAAAGACAAGTTTGGAAGACATAAATGCCCAATCTTGAAAGAAAGCAATATTGTAAACCCTATATTTTCTTCCTATATAGGGATACACAGAAACCTTGGTGTTCATATATCGAAGATTAAATCTTTGCGAATGGATAATGTGTTCAAGGAAAACAACAGTTTGCTAGAGGTTAGTCATCAAGAAACATGTACTGGTATATTTAAGCTGTTCAACTTGACACACACGTCAAACTATTTATATATTTAGCCTGCAACTAAATAAATTATGCTTAATTTATTTTCGACAGAGGTATATTTAACACATTATTTGCGTTACTTTGTTCGTTACTGCGTTATTATTTATTTTATAATAAAACAATATACTAACGTTAAAGAACTTACACATTCAATATAACAACACAAACTTACACATTCAATATAACAACACAAACTTACACGTTCTATATAACAACACAAACTTACACGTTCTATATAACAACACAAACGGTGATAATAAATACTGAAAAGGGGATCCCTTGGAAGCAACAAACACAAACAAGAGATAGAAGTATTAGACTCGGTTTTATCGAGTCTGTTCATGAGAGGTAATGTAGGGTGTAACACCTCTCACGCCTCCTAGCTTAAGCGATATTCTACTTTAAAGCCACACAGATTGCGCTTGATGATTTCAAAGGACCAGTAAGTAATAACACTACTGATTCGTAGTCGGGAAACGTTTTACGGCCGCCACACAGCACTAAACAAACGTTAGTGTGAATGATAATAAATACTGAAAAGGGGATCCCTTGAAAGCAACAAACACATACAAGAGATAAAAGTAGCAGACTCGGTTTTATTGAGTCTGTTCATGAGAGGTAATGTAGGGTGCAACACCTCTCACGCCTCCTAGCATCGGCTTAAGCGATATTCTACTTTAAAACCAAACAGATTGAACTTGATGATCTCAAAAGACCAGTAAGTAATAACACTACTGATTTTTAGTCGGGGCAACGTTTTACGGCCGCCACACTGCACTAAACAAACTTATACATTTTACATAACAACACAAACGGTATTAACTTACACGTTCTATATAACAACAAAACAGTATTAACTTACAAGTTCTATATAACAACACAAACGGTATGAACTTGTTCGTTCTATAAAACAACACAAACGGTATTAATTCCTATTTTCAGTTGTTCCATGTCATTGGAAATGAAAATGCCAACGCGTTTTGGTACAAGTGTCCACCCGCCGGACGAGTTATCAGTGATGAAACACCTATGAGCATCAGAAAGAAACACATTCAACAGAAATATAAACACAAAGACTTTGTAGACAGAGAATATGTGGATATGGGCATAGAGCAGCGCGATAGTGTAAATTACCATCACCATATTGTTTATATCACAACTCCACTAACATGTTGACGTGTACTGTTCGATATTAAGTTTATAATAAAATAATAGTATGCACTGTAAAGCTTAACACTATTGAATGACCGGATAAACCCAGTAGTTTTAACGACTTGACGACGGCTAAACTCATGCTTGTTATTCATTTTCAGATATTACCTTTCCTAGTAGCGTTGAACAAAATAACGGTATTTTATTTTCTGAAACACCGTTTTCCACACTGTTATATTTGGAATTAAATTGAATGTTGTTTAAAGGCTCAAGACATTTTACGTTATTTAGAGCCGTCCCAGAAATAAGGAAGGATACAGAGGAATATAGGAGCCTGCCCTACTCTTACTTAACTAACATATACGTATGGATGTTTAACGTGCCCGGAGGACAGACATACACGGGACCGCCCGATGTTCGTCTCAATCTGATGTACGAGTCTAAGGAAAATTGGTATGCCTAAGAAACCCAATGACACCAGTGAGACTTGAACCCGAGTACTCCACCGTCCTATTGACTGGGCCGCGCCAGCCCGGAGAAAAAGTCAGTTGTAATTCACTGTTAGGCGTACACATGCATACACATGCATACACATGCATGAACAAAATTAAATACTGCTGGGTCTGTGTATATACCTGCTTGGTCTGTGTATATACTGACTGGGTCTGTGTATTTACCTGCTGGGTCTGTGTATATAACTGCTAGGTCTGTGTATATACTGCTGGGTCTGTTTATATACCTGCTTGGTCTGTGTATATACCTGCTGGGTTTGTGTATATACTGCGAGGTCTGTGTATATACTGCTGGGTCTGTCTATATACCTGCTGGGTCTGTGTATATACCTGCTGGGTTTGTGTATATACCTGCTGGATCTGTGTATATACATGCTGGGTCTGTGTATATACTGCTGGGTCTGTGTATATACTGCTGGGTCTGTGTATATACTGCTGGGTCTGTGTATATACTGCTGGGTCTGTGTATATACCTGCTGGGTTTGTGTATATACCTGCTGAGTCTGTGTATATACCTGCTGGGTCTGTGTATATACCTGCTGGGTTTGTGTATATACCTGCTGGGTCTGTGTATATACCTGCTGGGTCTGTGTATATACCTGCTGGGTTTGTGTATATACCTGCAATTGTCAGTGCATAAGCCTCAAAATAAGTATCTTATCTGAGAGCGTTGGACATAAGAATGTGAATAAATTTAAGAAAAAATAATGTATTTTTTTATCATATTTGTTTCAAATGTTATACATAAACATTACTACAAAAGTACATTGTTAGCAGTTCGGCTTTTTTTGAAGAAGTGGTGCCTTTTTCATTTATAGTAAAACTATTTTTGATATATATATACTTTTATTATCTTGTAGGCCTTTATAGCCGCTGTGAGAGATGGTGACATTTTTACTGTGATGAAGACTCTGAAATCTGGTGCTAACGTAAGTACTCATCGTTATTATAAAACAAACGAAATATAGAACACTACTTTCGGATTTCCTGATTTCATCAAACATGCATAACTATGGAAAGCCGCAGGGGAACCTGCGATTATAATTATTTTTTACTATATGTTTAACTGAATTATTATAATCACCACTTTTCTACGATTTCGGTAGGTTATAATTATATTACAATCTCTGCAGTCACATTTTCATTATTACCATACATTATTATTATAATCCCATCAAAATAACAACCTCCCTACGATTTTATTTATTAAAACCCACACGTGTAACCTCCCTTTCGATACTATGATCGTAATTATTATAACCCGCAAAATCCCTGGATGCTTCTGCGCGATTATCATTTTGAAAATCGTCGACACATTTCATTGCCGGAGCCTCATTGCCGAATATTTATCACGGACTGAGAAAGCTGTTATGGGTGTTGGACTGTGTATCAACGTCATTTTACTGTTCAGAAAACAACCGTATTTTAGTAAGAATATCGGGACGCAGTCAAATTGGTATACAGGCGTTTTATGGGTCTTCTACTACTTGAATTACGTATCAATTTTAGGAATACAGTCTACAAATTATGATCTGCACATGCGCGTAGAACTGGTTCTAACTGTTTTTTACTACAAGAATTAGATTGATTGATTGATTCTTTATTTTCCTCCCAGTTGGAGAGCATACAATATAAGTTTACATATAAGCATTCAAACAATTCAATAATAATATATACATGACAATCAGTAATTTAGGGACAAATATACGCAATAACACATTTGACATAGAGTAAAGTATAAGAATAAGTTAATATATATACATTCATGTTGGAGTCTTTTAATATAATTAAACTGATTCCATGACTGTACTCGTATGTTCATGGAACATATTTGCTTACCCTTATAATAAATAATTTTCATATTCAATATGTACAACAGATTACAAAGTGTTAAAAAATTGTTATGTTTAAAGATAAACTAGTAATCGAGTCCATACCCAGCCTTTATGAAACGAAATAAAAGATCAGGTATGGAATCACACATAGTTTACTTCATCTTACCAGTTTAGCAAATACATTCTTGAAAAATAAACATCATAACATCACTCTCCCTTACGGAAGCGAAATATAAGGGAGAGTTAATGACATTACATTTTAATTACACACATGGCTATTAATACATTATTTTCAATTTACCGCTTGTCCAACACTCCATATTAAATGCGGCGCCCCGTTAGTTTTTCTACAGAACTTGCATTTGTTCAATAATTGATATTGATTATAAGAATAATATAAAGGAAATTGTGTTTGAATATTACTAACTGTTTGTGTGTACAGCTATATATGTATCTCTTTTTGGCGCTGTCTGATTTTAAAATAAGCAACATATTCATTCCCCTTACAGTTTTCTTATGTAACAGTTCTGACCGGTTTGTGATACTTGTATCACTGTTTTCTTGTTTTAGCTGCGTCGGAGATAATTATTTTTATAATCGTGGACACATGTTATTTTAAGCTGTGTCGGTGATAATTCTAAATCTTGCGAGACAATTTATAAATGATTATGTCCGGGAGACTTGGC